>VWZY01011597.1:264650-324771 GCA_013399075.1 Chloroceryle aenea | reverse complement strand
ATGATTAAGGGAGTGGAACATCTCCCTTATGAGGAAAGGCTGAGGGTGCTGGGTCTCTTTAGTTTGGAGAAAAGGAGACTGAGGGGTGACCTCATCAATGTTTTCAAATGTGTAAGGGGTGAGTGTCAGGGAGATGGAGTTAGCCTTTTTTCAGTAGTGACCAGTGAGAGGACAAGGGGGAATGGGTGTAAATTGGAGCATAGGAGGTTCAAGTTGAATATTCGAAAAAATTTTTTTACTGTAAGGGTGACAGAGCCCTGAAACAGGCTGCCCAGGGGGGTCGTGGAGTCTCCTTCACTGGATACATTCAAAACCCGCCTGGACATGTTCCTATGTGATGTACTCTAGGTGGCCCTGCTCTGGCAGGGGGGGTTGGACTAGATGATCTTTCGAGGTCCCTTCCAACCCCTAGGATTCTGTGTGATTCTGTGATTCTGTCCTTAAAGGTCGAAGGCTGAAGTAAAACTTGTATCATCATCTCACTTTTTTTATTATGTGCTAGGAATGTTGCAGGCTATGAGACTTCCTAAAGCACTTATTCAGCTGTGCAGTAAAATGCGATAGTTTATTGACCTGTCAATTTGTCAAACTACCTGTGCGTTGTTAAAAGACTGATGGGGGTGGTAGAACTTGAATTAATTTCTATATTCATTGACTATATAAATCTGAACTTCCTTGTGCTTCTACTGTAAGAGATTTCACATGTGTGCTTAATTAATTCTAGGTTTTAGTGATATTCATTCTAATCTACTGTGTCATTATGGCTTACTGTAGATGCTCAGCTTGAAAGGAGATGACAAATTTGTGCCTGGAAGAGATGGCACCTTTTAATTTTGCAGGTGAGTAAAAATCATAGGCCACATTCTTTCCCTAGATTCCCCTGAATTCCTCTGTTGCAGAACCTGGCCTTACAATAGACTTGTACAAAGAAAGCTAATTTGCATAATATTGAAAGGACAAAGTTCTACAGGGTATATGAAACAGCTCAGCTTGTCTTTAACTGCAAGTGAATCATGTAGGTTCAACTAATTACTGTTTGGCACAGAGAGACCTCAAGTCTTAGTTGCTTGTTCTGAGCTGTCACTTAAATAAATTAACTCTCAGAAGGCCCCAAATTTGTGTGAGTTCAGTGGCTTATTACTTCAGCTAAAGGTAGCATATAAGCTTTATATGTCAATTTATAAAATACATTGGTTTTGCTACTTGAACTGTTGATAATACCATTACTTGTCTCGATTCAAGTTCATATTACTCACTAACACTTTCTTAAAGTTTAGGTAGTTAGCTGCCTCGGCAACTAGTGAAAAAACTCTGTAAGGTATACATCTCACAAGAGTTAGAAATAGCTTAACCGAGGCAGTAGAACAACTTCTGTTTAGATAAGCAAGTCTCCCATTGACATGTGAATGCTTAGGATTAGACCATATGGGAATATTATTTAAGTTTTTAGGGACTTTCATGAATTTTCAATACATCTGTGAACTGTGTTTTCTGCTAGGAAGGTCCTGACTGTAAAAACAGCACAGATCCAGATCATATTTTACTGGAATCTTCATATGAAATGGTTTATGTTGCAGACTAGTATGCAATAAATTTAAAATATTTCATTATGTAGTCTGTTTTTCATTTTCTTTTGTTGATCTCAGTCCAAATGTTCATCTCTGTATCTACATGTAGACTAAAAGGGAAAGTTTCAGAACTGAGTGGCTGGCACTGATTTCAGAAGTCTGATCATAGTAAAATTTGAAAGTATTGGACTAAGATAGCATGTACTTTGGAAGATTTGTCATTTAATACCTGACTGAAACCTGCTCATGCTTTATTGAGAACTATGATATTGATCTGTGTGTGGAAAAGACCTTTCTTCAGCAAATTTACATTGTATATGTTCCTCCTCTGGTTTTGTTTGCCTTGCTTTTTTTTTGTTTTTTGGTTAAATGTGTCTTTAGGGATTTTCTGAGCTGCTCAGTAACTAGGAAAATATTCCTGTGTCTTCTCATAGTATCCCACTATTATACGGAATGTGGCCAAATGAATTATTAGCATCAACTGTTCATTTTGATGACTAATGTCTCAACCTTCAGAAATGGTGTGAGAAAGCCAATAATCATTAAAGTTATAAGAGACATTTCACAGGGCTATATATGTTGCCATACGGGAGAGTGTTCACTCTTTTCTTGTCTGCTTTAGAACTGTGTCTGCTTTTCTTTTATCTGCCAAGACAAAATTGAAAGCAACTTCTTTATTTTATTCTCTTTTTTTTCCAGGGCTTTGCTACTTGATCTGGTGCCAGTATCTATGCAACTACTAGTTAAATATGTCTATAAAGAAAAGCATCTTTTGCAGAAAACTCAAGACATGAATGGAGCTTTTCTCCCTTACTTTTCTTTATCTCCACCAGGGTTCTGGGTGAGACCGGCAGCACATACTGCAAAACTCTGATCTGGACATATTTCAGCAGCATTTTGTGAACACACACACTGTGTAAGATCATGTGGGACAGTCTAGCTAAGATTTAGATATTTTAGCTAAGGACTCCTTTCAACATCTGTTTCTCTAATCTAATGAAACTGCTTTGCCTTCTCATTTAATTTGTTCATTTCCTTGGTTTCTTTTTTCTCAGAATAAGATGATGTTTATTAGTAAATCAACATGTTGTTCTTGTTATTGCAATTTAGACTATGAATGGTCTAGAAACTCTAGCTGAGCAGAATCCCCAAAATCATAGAATCATTAAGGTTGGAAAAGACCTCCAAGATCATCAAGTCCAACCTTCTATGCAACACCTCCATGACCACTAGACCATGTCCTAGAGCACCACATCCACCCATTTTTTGAACACCTCCAGGGATGGTGCCTCCACCCCCTCCCTGGGCAGCCTGTTCCAGTACCTGACTACACTTTCAGTAATGAAATTCTTCCTAATATCTAATCTAAACCTCCCCTGGTGCAACTTGTAGCCATTTCCTCTTGTCCTGTCATTAGTTACTAGGGAGAAGAGACGAACAGTCTCACTACAACCTCCTTTCAGGTAGTTATAGAGAGAAATAAGGAGTCCCTCAGACACCCCTCATAAGACTTGTTCTTGAAACCCCTCATCAGCTTTGTTGGTTTCCTCTGTACCCATATCAATGTTTTTCTTATACTGTGGTGGCCAAAACTGGACACGGTACTCAAGGTGTGTTCTCACCAATGGTGAGTACAGGGACCCAATCACTTCTTTCCTCCTGCTGGCCACACTATTTCTGATATAGTCCAGGATGCTGTGGGCCTTCCTGGATGCCTGGGCACACTGCTGGCTCATGTTCAGCCAGCTGTCGACCAGCAGCCCCAGGTCCTTTTTCCACAGGGCAGCTTTCCAGCCACTCCTCCCCAAGCCTGTAGCATTGCCTGGGGTTGCTTCAACCGAAGTGCAAGACTGGGCACTGGCCTTGTTGAAGCTCAAACAATTGACCTTAGCCTACTGATCCAACCTGTCCAGATCCCTCTGTAAAGCCTTCCTACCCTCATGCAGATCAACACTCACACTTAATTTCATGTTATCTGCACACCTACTCAATGCTCTCATTCAAATAATTGATGAAGATGTTAAACAGGACCAGCGCCAGCACTGAGTCTTGCAGAACACCATTTGTGACCATTTGCCAACTGGATGGAATGAACAAATGTTTCATGTTTTTCCTTTACCCATGTTTCATTACCCATGACTTTCACTTACCCTACTGTGAACAAGAAATAAACAATTCAGGTTGGTGAGTTTAGAAAGTAGCAAAAGTGAGGTGAGAATCCATGGGAACAACTTGAGCAAGGTGCTTCAGAATATTCTTATGTACATATATTATTATATCACTGTTGTCAGATTTCTTATTCAGGACCTAAAGATTCGATTTGCCTCCATGAGAGAAGACTAGCTAAAGCTTCTGGAAATGCAATACATTATTGCTGCAGTATGCGTGCACAAATCTAATGCTACAAAATGCCTTCTCTAGTTATAGCTAGTAGTGGCTGAAGGAAATTTTGCATACAATCTGGGTTAAAAAAAATCAGGTAAAAAGAAATGATGTAGTGAATGAGCAGATTTTACTGGCAAGATTTTAGTATGTGTGCAATCCATGAGTATAAGGTTAGACAGTTGAGTAGGAACTCCCAGCTGTCCTGAAGAGATGAATATCACTGCATACACTTCCCAAATGCTGCTGCTGAGCAATACACTGCAAATTCTCAGCATGGAAGCGAAAAAACCCAAACCTAAACCTAGCAGGAAAACAAATGTGCCTTGGAGCATTCATCTGATGTTTCCCTATGGAAAGCACAACTTCCCTGGTGAAATGCACTAAGAATACTGTCTCTCATAGTACCTTCACTAAGTCTGGGTGCAGTTTATCTTACTCATATGGGTTAAATGCAGAAATATAAACATCATTTGCAGTCAGTAGAGGAAAAGAAGATCTGAAGAAGGCAGCTCACCCCTTCTTTGGACAGTGGTTTGAGAGAGCAGTGTCACAATCAGGCTAAGCCTAAGCCTGTATGAGATGTGAGGTTGAAATGACTGGTCTCAAGCTCCCTCCTATCCCCAGCTGAGTATCTGTGCTGCCTTCCTCATGGTGGGTCTAATGATACATCAATGGTTCATTGAAGTGGATATCTATTCTTTTCTTTTGCTCCTACAGAAGAAAAATATCTAGTGTTCATCAAGCTGATTTAACTCAATTTGTGATCAGCATTATCAACACTAGAGACTTGGCTGGGTCTGAGCATGAGTTGGGCTGGATTACAACAGCACAACAGCTGTGGACTGGTAAAAGGCAATTATGAAACTTCAATCTCCCATAGCCAGGATGAATATCAGTTTGGAATATCCTATTTGTTTCCTGTAATTATAGGAAACATAGCTAGCTAGTACTTAGAAGGTTGAAGCTAGGTGAGATGAATCTACCCCTTTGACAAGGAAAGTAAGAACAACTTACTATGGGACTAACGCAATACTTGGTTTAATTTTTGTACAGAAAAGCATCTAAACTGTAGTCATATCTGCTGCCAGAAATAGTGAATAGGGTTTTTTGGAAGCTAAGACTAGCTGCTATGCATTTGCTGGAAATTTATCCAATATTTGTTTCCAAACATAAATAGGCTTTTCTGGAAGTAAAGGAAAGCAAATCCATATTCTTTTACATGAGCTTTTGTGTCTCTCTTCCAGTCTTAATTGTTTCATTCACTCTGGTTCTTTACTACCATAATATCTGGCAAATACTGTGTAAGATTTTGAATAACATTGTTATCTTCAGCTAAGACTATCTAAGTAACTTGAGAGCTCAGCAGCTGAACCATCCTTTATTTACACTTTTGCTGAGGGAAAACTAACAACTTCTTTTGCAAGAAGAATTGTCAAAGCTAATGGTGAGATCTTGTCTGCCTAATGTAGGGATCAGCTGATTCTTAAAATTTAGCCAATTACTGGGACAGTCTATCTGAGATGCATCAGGTTGCCACACAATCGATGACAGCTTATTTAGGGGTATGGTATTCTCCTCTCTAATAATTTGAAGACATCTTCCACTCTCTGCTACTTATACAGGGGAGGTAGAAATTAGTTTTAAGAAATTAGGAAGAAATTCATCATACCAAGTGAATAACTAAGCTAGTCATCCTAAGAGTCTTTATTATCCATGCACAGGGACACATTGAGTGTGCAATTCTAAGCTTCATTTAGACATCTAAAATGGGTCAGATGGCCAGCACCCTGAATGTTTCCATGAAAAAGGGAGTCTCAGGTGATTAGTTTAGGTGCAGACATCTATATTGTAAAGCTATAGCTTTCAAGACTAAGCTTACTCTTACCTTAGTTATCAAAGATTTATATCCATGATGGATGCCCCATTTAGGGGACTCGTTTCCCCTGCTCACAAGGGACTTTTGCCAGATCTCATCTATGGGACTTGTCTGAGGCCTGCAAATGGAGGAACTTCAGCTGTAGCCTTTCCCTTGGTTTGTATAGTTACAGGATTTGTCTTCTTTGCTAGGCTGGATGATTTCACCAAAATTATAAACAATTATAAGACAGATCTGTATATAAGGATACCTAGAGATAAATATCTGCATTGTAGAAGTCTGAAATTAGGTAAATTGAATCCCATCCAGACTGGTCATGCAAGACTGCTTTAATAGAAAAAATGGGCCAAAATGGGTCAGGAATTTAAAATAATTGCCTCTCCGTACATTAGTTTAAATGAGCATTTAAAAACAATGTTGGAGTTAACTCTACAGCAACACGAAATGCATTAACAGTGTGAGGGGAATACACTACTGAAAATTTCAATTAGATTTCACTGAGGGGTACCAAGGGTGTAGTGTGAATTGAAGCCCTTCACTGAGGGGTACCAAGGGTGTAGTGTGAATTGAAGCCCTAATATTGCAACTGGGCTTTCCTCTTAACTTCACTAGCCCGGGATTAAGTCAACAGTGAAGAAGATGTTATCAATTAGCACATAAAATAAGTGACTCTTCGACTTAATTACCTGCAGCATTATCCTAGTTGTAAGAGATGAGTTAGCAATACATTAACAGTACACACCCGTCTTCAAAACAGAATGTTCAGCTTCTGCAGGATCACATCGATACCAAAGTTAAAATACCTTGTGACACTTTTTCATGGCTCAGCAAACTCAGTATTAAAAATACACTTAGCTTCCATTTCTGCAGTCTTGAATGATGTCAAATGACCAAGAATGTGAATTCACTTCTTTGAACAGGAATGGAACAGGCTGCATTTGTCCAGCTCTTGACAAGGCACAGCCAAATTTACCCATGACTAACAAAAATCGTAGTTAGAAAAACACATTATAATTAAAGAGGCAGGTTGTCTTTTGTTCAGTTCTTCCAGCATAGTTATTAATACACATCCATTTCACAAATCCTTCCTGAGTATAGAGCAGCAGTTTAAACAAAAGTAGGTCCATTATATTTCCACATTGCTTTGCTTTGTCTTTATTCTTTTTTGGTGACAAGTTCACGTGGAGGTTAAGGCAGTCTAATTGCATTAACTATAAACTTTAATGAGTGGTTGGATGCTATGATTTTTCTAGTGATAAAGCTGATTAAAGAAGTGCCTACCTCCTCTCAAATGCAGTTATACTTGCCTATCCTCTGGAGGCAGGCCAGTCCCCACTTCTGAATTTTGCTCAGATAGCTCATATATATGTATATGTTTATGTTCTAAATTGTATCAAGAAAGTGATATAGCCAATTATGACAAATTGTTCCAATGTTCTTTAACCTTCATTAATATATAGTGAAATAAGGAATATATATGTGCAGATGAACACCAGTCAATTAATGATCATATACATTCAATGAAATAGAAAACAATATAAAAGTCAAGCACATAGAAGCTTGATACACTTTATTAGCTAGGCAGGGTCTACCTTTCATTCATTCTGTTTTTAAAGAAAGCATCAGTGATTTTTCCCATCATATAAAGCAATAATTTTTCCCATTTACTCATGAGAGAGGTGGAAGATGTTGTGAGTTACATCTCTTCAATGCCTCTGTATCTTTCTCTCTGATGCTGAGGTTCAGATGTTCTTTTGACAGATGCTTGCAGAGAATTTTCTGGGAGTAGCAACCAGGTAGAGATGAGGTACTCTTATTAGGTAAGAAGAATCATTTCTTTGTCTAGGACAGTGGTATTCTACTTTTTTTACTTTTTTTATGGTGAGTTGACCCTGTCTGGATGCCAGGTGGCCAGCACAGCTGCTCTATCACTCCTCCTTCTCAGATGGACGGGGGATGGAATATATAACATAAAACTCATGAGTCAATATAAGGACAGGAAGAGAACATTCACCAATTATCATCACAGGCAAAACAGATCTGATTCGGGGAAATTAGTTTAACTTATTATCAATCAAAATGAGAGTAGGATAATGAGAAAATAAAACCTAAATCTCAAAACTCCTTTGCCCCACCCCTCCCTTCTTTCTGAGCTTAACTTCACTCACCATTTCTCTACCTCCTTCCCACGAACAGCATGGGGAGAGGAGGAATGGGGAGGGAGAGGAAGAATGGGGGTTGCAGTCAGTTTATCATATCTTGTCTGTGCTGCTCCTTTCTCCTCACACTCTTCCCCTGCTCCAGCATTGGCTTTCTCCCATAGGAGACTGTCTTCCATGAGCTTTTCCAATATGAGTCCTTCCCACAGGCTGTAGTTCTTCACAAACTGCTCCAGTGTGGGGCCCTTCAATGGGGTTCAGTTCTTCAGGAACATACTGCTCCAGTGTGGGTCCCTGACAGGATCACAAGTTCTGCCTACCAGTACCTCTCTTGATCTGCTGGTCAACACTGNACACCACTTGTCACTGGCCTCCATCTGGACTTTGGGCCATTGACCACTGCCCTCTGGATGTGCCCATCCACACAATTCCTCATCCACTGAACAGTTCACCCATCAAATCTGTATCTCTCCAACTTGGTGAGTAGGATGTTGGAGGGGACCGTGTCAAAGGCCTTGCAGAAGTCCAGATAGATCACATCCATAGGTCATTCCTTGTCCACTGATGCAGTCACTATTTTAGAAAGCCACTAGGTTTGTCAGGCAACCTTCCTCATTGCCCGCCATTGTTCAGCTCCCAGCCAAAAAGGGGAACATTAAATTGCATCTCAAATTAGTTTTAAATCAAAAGTGAAATTTTAAACAGCTTTTGTTAATACATAAATTAGCTGACTGGGTCCACAGTCACAGTATCCTGAGGCACAACATGATGCCACAAGTTTCTCTTCCCTGTTCTGCTCATAAATCTTATTCATAACCTAAAAAGTTTGTGTCCAGTAATGAAGACAAACTACAGCCCCAGACTTACTCAGTTCCTGTGTTAAACTGAGTAACAAGGGGCCATACAGATAGATGGAAATCTTAATTTCTTGCCATTGTCGTGGAACATTTTTCAGTAGAAATCAGCTTGAATACAAATATTTTACATTCTAATCAGCATTATTAGAATGCTGATTAGCATTCTCCCCACCTGGCTTTATAACAAAATACCTGCTTGGTGGTAAAAAGCTTTTAAGCAAGTTAAGAATTTTATTTCTTATGCTATATGACTCACATACTTTTCATATGCTCTCTGCCTTTCTTGTAGTTGATAGATTGATTTGTTCAAATGCTACATTTGGTAAATTTCCTTTAAGTAATCTCAGGTTGAAGTGACTGGAAACTTTCACAGAATCACAGAAAGATGAGGGCTGGAAGGGACCTCTGGAGGTCATCTAGTCCAACCCCCCTGCCAAGACAGGTTCACCTAGAGAAGGTCACACAGGAACTTTGACTTGAAGATTGTGCTTATTGTTCTGACTGACTTATTGTTCTGCCTTAAAAATAATGAATAACCACTGTGCTTAATTATGACCTGGGTGAGGTCTAGAAGGCTATAGCACAGACAGCGTTGTCTTGATCTGTCTATAGTTTAGCTCTTTGATAAAGAATTAGACCAAATCAATTTGGTATGCAGTGGGCCATGGATCGCTTATTTTTCTGATTTTCAAAAAACAGTCTAATGCAATGAAGATTTACATTAAGTTTTATGCACATTAGGATGCTACTTCCCCACTGTCTTCATTTCAAGGCCTTCATAGTTTTGTCAGTTGATTTAATTCAACATCATAACAAAAGTAAGTCTAAATTTCTTGGCTTTCAACACACCTTTATTTTCAGCAAATCAAGCTTGTAATAACAAGAATTGGAGTCATAGACTAGCAGCGCACAATAACAGCTGAATCTCCCAGGGTAAGTAGTCATCTTTCACAAAAGGTGCATTAGTTTGTCTTCAGTAAGGCATAGAAACCAACCAGAAGAGATCACTCCTGAGCATTTACTTGTCTAGCTTCTTATTTACATATCTGGATCCTTTCATCAATTAGAGGAGCTAACCTTTTGTTAAAGTTGCTGAAGACTTTCCATTTTGTCCTTTTTTTTTTTAGTTACTGATATTTTTCAAATGCTTTTATTTCTAGAAACCCTCTTTGAGGACCCAGTGGAGCATTGCTATGGGCTTATGCAGCTATTGATGTACAGAATCAGATAGGTAAAAAGTGAAAATAAGTCAAATATTTGTTTTCTGCCCTAAGGGGGTGGAGGGAGAGAGACAGGAAAAACTGGTGCAGTATTTCTGAGTTCGGGGAGATTTAGAAAGGGCCCATGTTTTAAGCAGATGTATATGAAATTATATGAGATGAGTGAAAAGGCTTGCAGCTGTAAGTGGAATTTGGCAGGGAAACAGCATTTGCTGAAAAGAAGCATCTATGCTTGTTGTGCAGGGAATTGGTTTCATTTGACCAAGCTATAAGCCTTGTCAAATTATGAGCTGTAGCTGTAAAATATGCAGCATTTCAAATGTATGCTGCACACATATACATGGCAAAGCTATATAATGAGAAATCTAGTCAGGTAAATTACTGCAATTCAGAGAATGCTTCTTGAGAAAGGTATCTAGGAAGCCTTGTCAGATGTGAAATGACTGCTTTTGCAAAAAAGGATTCCTGCTGACTTAGTAAGAGACATTATGCTGCAGTTACACCTCCCAGGGATGCATTGCTTGCTGGCCATTTTCAGGGACAAGACAACAGCTGAAACAGGATTTTGGTCTAGTTCTGTGTGGCAATTCCTGTATTTCAAAGAAGCCAGATTTTACCTGAAACTGAGCATTGGAAAATGTCAATGACACTTGGTGTATCTGATTTCATTAGATTAAGGTGTATGTATTGTGCCATACCAGAAGGAAGCCAGTGGGCAAGACCATTGTTAATTTTCCTGTTAGTCAGTACAAAGGGTCATTTTCCTTTGCAGGCCAAATTCCCAGCTGAAGGTTCAAGGATACCTTTTTGCGCCTCTATGTTCCATGTCTATGGAAGAAGCTGCCTCTACAGGTACTCAGTGTTGTGGCTGCCTACCACTGTGCATCAGCTACCGTATCAGTTTTGTAGAGATTTTGCCATAATTCCACAAATCTTATCAGAAACAGCAGGCTGGGTTATATTCTTAAATTATGATCAACTTTTGTTTAAAGAGGATTGCCAGTCTGCATCAGAAGCAAGAAACAGTTCTGTAGGAGCTGTCTGTAGGAACAGGGGTCTTGTCACTAAAGGTATTTGAGACATCAGTTCCTATTGAAATTATATCTTGATATCACAAATTCCTTAAATTTCACCTGGGGGAAAATAAAGAAAAAAACTTTGTATTAGTTATTTTTTGATCACTCAGCTCTTTTGCTCTTGTTTCTTACTTAAAATAACTCCTTAAGTGCAGTCTACTTTGTGTTACATGTGCTTTCTCTTCAATAGCTCTTGCTTGCCATATAATCACAATCAAGCTGAAGCCAAAACATCTGCAGAAAGTTCATCCTCCTGAGAGCACTAATCTCAATATTTATTTAGTTATGTAATCATGTTAAAACACACCCAGCTAATGCAAAAGACAATTAGTTTACTGATTCATGGAGTCTTTTTCCAAAGTAGGAGCAATAAAAATAGTTAAGGGTTAAATGTGCCCTTGAAAAGTCGGTCTGATTCACAAGCAAGCTTTGAGCTGTATTATAGATGGCCATTGAGGATTAGGTGCTTGGTTCAGTACTGCTGCAAGTTCTGCAACTGGGAAGCTGTTGAGTTTCTTACAGAAAGTTGTTGAAGCCCGTTAAGGAGGACTGCCCCAGGTAGCCCCTCAGGCACCCTGCACCTGCACTGTGACACAGGGAGTGCAGTCAGGCTTTGCCAGAACCCAAGTGTCTGTCATGGAAAAAAAAAAAAGGTACAGGAGAGATAGTCCTTGTTGGAAGGTTCCTATTTCAGTAAGAACCAGAACCAGGGGCTCCTACCATATTAAAAAAGCTGTTCATTTCCAAAAGAAAAGCTTTGAAGAATTACTCACTTGATAACCTGTGTCTCTCAGATCTGAAAAGCAAGCAGGGCACCATGCCATATTTTCCTCTCCCTGGGACTTGTTTCAGGAGGCTGATTCCCGAAGAGCTGTCAGCCAGCTGTGCTTCTTAAAAGTGATGCTGAAGCATTCACTCAGGGAAGGAGGTAGGAGGCATTTAAATCACTGTCTTAGGCTGCCAAGATCAAAGCAGAAGCTGCACATTTTTAAAAGCGTAATGTGGCAGAACATCTAATAGCTGCAGCGCGGAGGCGCAGCCTGTGTTAGTAGTGCAACACATGAGTGGCTTTTGCCTGGGACATGGCTGGTGCCACCAGCAGGAGATGCGTGCCCTGGTGGGAGAGTGAAGGGGGGAGAATCCCAGAGCCTCCTTTCATAGGGATGGAGCAAGAAAATGAGAGTAACACCGAGTAGGGGAAAACAAGTCAAAGAGGGGGAAGAGAAACATCCCTAGGAGCAGGTGACTGGCTTTTGACTTTTCAGAGTCCTATTATCTCTTTAAGGCAAATAAACTCTCAGCCATCAGAAGGCAAAAGAAGAGGCTTAGTATGGTGCCCACTCTTAATTCTGTCATTACAAAATTCATTTGATTGAAATTGCTGCCAACACAGGGAAGAAAACAGGGTAATTAGGTAGCCACATTTAATTTCTATTACCAAAGCAACTAGAAAGAGGAAGCGTTTCTGTGTCACTGTGTGTTACACACAGAACAAAGAGATGGTCCTTCTCCTCATAGTCTGCAATCTTAATATCTACAGATGAGAGAGACCTTAAAGAAACCACAAAATTGTTGAGATGTGTGAAAGATAACAGACCAAGCTTCTCCCCAGTACCTGCCTGTGCTGAGGGAGGGAGGAGGAAGAGAGGGCTGCAGAGAAGGAAGGCCCACACAGACTTTGCCTGACACAGCAGAGCTGTTTTAAGGATATGCAGATGAGGTTAGATGGCAAAGTCACACGTTCAGGGAGAAAATCCTCGCGATGATGTTCTGGCTGCATATCAACAGTGCAAGGTGACATTTGTCATTGCTGTAGCAAAAGCTGTTGCACCGTCTGAAACATGGGATTGTAATGCTGGGAGCAAGTCGGCAAAGCAGCCAGGACATGTACAGGTGCATCCCAGGCAGTCTGTCCCAACTCCAAGTTGCAGAAAGCTGGGTTATAAATAACGACAATGTGCTGTCACTGGGGCCGGGCAGTCAATTGTAGCCATAAGTGTTTGCTTAAAAAGAAAAGAAAAAAAAGAGAAGAAAAAAGACAACTCACCCCCCCACCAACCCCTTGCTCTAGGATTTAGAGCTTGTCAAAGGTGTCAGTCTGACAGTCCTAGAGCCTGAAGTCCTCTCATTATCCACAAAACAGGTGCAGCACAAGCGGCAGCAGGACAGGTTTTTCAGTGCTGATCTGACAAGCCCGCCTTTAGCAGTAAGATGCCAGTTTTCTGTGACAGATAAATTGTTGATCTCCTGATGGAGTCTGCAATTTGTGGTGGTAGGAGCAGTGGGGTTCAGAGAGCAATTGCGCTCTTATTGAGAGATGAATTGAGGTAAACCACCCATTTTGGATAACTTGAGTGAGAAGTCAGTCAGAAGTAGTGCATCACCATCAAGACCCATTACAGTATAATTTAAACCATGAACTTGCAGTCAAGAAATTTTGGACCCACTTCAGCATTTGATCACCAAAGTTCTGTGTATTGGCTTTTAGACCCTTGAAAAACTGTGTATCTTTCAAATTCCTCTCTTGGAACCTGTTATACTTCTGTCTCCGTAATTAGGAGCATGAAGATTTCAGGAAAAAATGGTAAGAGGGACACGAGCCAGGTTTGATGTAGAATTGGAAGAGCCACCTCACACAGGTGCTGCACCCAACCATATGTACTTCCACTTGGAAGCTGGTTTTAATTCATTGTTTGGCATATAGTAAAATGTAGAAGAAGCTCAGCCTCTAAAGACCTCCTGTTCCTGACAGCCTGCAAGCCAAGTGGGTGGCCTGGACAAGCAATCATGCAAACTCAGTACGAATCAGATCTTCCATGTTCTGGTACCTGCAGAAGTGTCCTAACCACTTGGCGATCATGTAAGAGGCAAGAACAACTGCTGCTTTATGGTTTGAGTTGAGATTTCTCCTGCCTGAGCACATAATAAACACAGCTCTAAGAATACCTGGCAAGGACCTCTTCTTTCTGACTTAGGTATGAGGGTGCCTGATGTCAGTATCATCATTTTCTACACCTCTAACCTCGATCCCTAATCTATCCCTCTCCATGGATGGAACAAATTTTATAAATTATTAAACCACAGGCTTATTCTAAACTAATGATTAATTTAATCAAAATTGTATCACAACTGGGCAACGTGGAAAGCAAAAAATGTATATATGTGTGATAGGTGGGTACCTAAATTTTTTTCAATTTTTATTCAAGTCTTGAAAAATTTTTCCATCTCTCCCTCAGCCTTTAAATCCTTATTAGCAGAATCCAAGGTTAGCCATAGTTTAGCTTTGGCCTTTTGTTTATTTTCTTCATTATTTATATCAAGCAAACTGGCTTGTAAGCCCCTTGAGCTCATTTAATGCTTGGAATTACACTAATTGTGTTCAAGGGTTTCACTAGTTTGTACCAGATACTTGAAGTACTCTCAATGCTTTTTGGGATAATAGTGTACTTCTTTGATTTACATTTTGATACTCTGCACTGCCACTGCAAGATGTCACAATTTTTCTAGTATCTGCTCAATATTAAACAGATGGTTTCAGAAAGTTCCTTACCTGATTTAATTTTTATTAAATAGTAATGCTTAATCTTTTTTTAAAAAAATTGAGCTTCTTGACCACATATTTTATGCAAACTTTGATTTTAGAGCATTCTTAAATCACATTTAAATTAGCTACGCCAACAGTAGATTTAATTATAAGGAAACTGGTGTTTTTAAGGCATAATTTTCTAAGTCTTCTCTGGATGCCGTGTCTGCATGTACAACACATTTAATCAGATCATCATCATTGCTACCTAGGCAACAGTTAATTTTTAGGTCATCTTGTCCTAGTGATTGGTTTGTAGAATACTGCACCCCCTGGAAACTAGCATTTATTGTTTTCTAAGAGGAAAAAGCTCTGCTTTAAACAGCAGCTATTTACTGTCAAATGTGTAGATGTCTTTTTTGAGCAATTGCTGTAAAGTTATTTAAAAATGTGGAATGCTTTTAAGCAATGGTGCTTAAAATTCAATGACATGCACTATTCAATTACCTGAACAAGTTACTCATCCAAGAAGGGTTCATAACTTCAGAAGCAGATATCAGCTCTCCTGGCAGGAAGACAGATAATATATCAGTTCAGAATTGCTTGTTTTTTGAGGCAATCAGACCCTTTGATGATCTATATATATCTTAGTGGAAAACCACAGTTTCAGGAACAGTCTGTCATGCCTGGACTGGTAGATTCAAGGTGTGCACTTCTCCCTCCTCTGTGAAAGTGCAGCGTTGCCAGATGTGACTAGGAGATGAGCTTGAGACTCTGGAATGATCTGTTTGGAAACAGCATTGTTTGGACTTCCCGGAAAATTGGTCTGGTTCTGCCTGGAAATTGTTGTATTGGTAAGGAATGATGAAATGGGTGAGGATGATGGCTTCTTGTTCTATGGTCCTCAGCCATTACAGCTGGGAGGCTCCTGCCCAGATACTAATCCCTTTCACGCTCTCCCCTGGCTGAGATGATGCCCATGCAACTGCTAGTATAGTCACAGAGACCATGTGTCAAGCCCTTGGAGGAACATTAATGTTGACCAGGATGATGGAGTCCCCTTCTGATGTTCTGCACCCAGTGACTGGAAAATCTCCCCCTGTCTCCCTTTAGTTAGAAGGGAGGCATTAGTTCAGATTATATTGCCATTTATTTGTCTTTAACAGAGGAAAGTGGTACTTTGCATATTAATAGATTGAAATTATACATCCATTTTCAACATTAAACAGGGCAAAAAGTCAGGAGATATTTATAGCAAGATCCCAGCCTTACAGTCAGTGTTTATACTTGAAACAATTGGGTAACATAAGCACTCAGCTTTTTAAGCTGTTGCCATAGGAAGAAAAAGAAACATTTACAAGCAGCGAAGGAGAACTAAAACAAGCCTTGCAAGGCACTGTTCTGCATTATCTCAGGCACTTCAGTGTCAATGGGGAATTGGGCATGGCACGCATCCAAGTGCTTAGCTTTTTACTACCAGTGATGTTCCTTCTGATGTTTTTCTCTTTCAGGGAAATTCATCAGATGTAAAACACATTATACTGTCCTGATCATCTTCCACTATGTATTGATCCATATGTGTTTTAATACAGCTGATCCCAAATGTTCAGAATTCACAAATCAAAATCCCATAAGTGATACTGAGCTAGAAGCCAGAACTTTTTAAGGAAAAAAAAAAAAAGTAAAAAAAAAATACTAAAAAGCATTTTTATTTTTCCTCTTTTAAGAGCTATTAGTGTGGATGAGTCACTATCATAAGGATTCCTTTGTGAAAGTTAGGTCTAGATATTTCTCCTTCTTGCATTTCACCTTTTCCTTCCCTTGCTCTTTCCCTTTCACTTCTCCTCCCTCTTCCCCATCTTCCCCTTTATCTTCCACTTTTTTCTCTTTCCCTTTTCCTGTTTTATCTTCTTCTGTACTGCCCCATCTTTTTAAATTATTTTTTAAAATTGATGCTAAGGTTCTCAGAAATATGATCCTGGACTATAAAAAGCTCTCCATATCACAAGTCTGCTAATAAAAGCCAAAGCATTATCAATACTTAAATTTAGCCTTGTGGACAGGTTTCCCAGGCTACTCTTTTGTTGCCTTTTTGAGAATGTTTTTGGAGGAACAATGCTTCTTTTCTCTCTTCTTGGTTAAAAGAAGCCCTGGGTAAAAAGATGTCCTGCTCCATTTTAACTATTTTGGCTTTTTGTACATTGAATAGAAAGATTATGAGTTGTTCTCACAATGTGTTGCGAGTCTCCTTCCCTGGAGACTTTCAAGACCTGTCTGGATGCATTTCTGAGCTATCTGTTCTGGTTTTGTCCTGCTCTGGCAGGGAGGTTGCACTTGATCTTTGGAGGTCCCTTCCAACGCCTAACATTCTGTGATTCTGTGATTCCTTTGTGTATGAAAAAATCAAAGATTATTCTGGCATATATAATGGTGGGGTTTATTTGTTCAGTTTCTAGACTATTAATTTTTATCTTTGTAATTCTGCTGTTGTTTTTTTTGTTTTTTTTTTTTTTTCTTTTCATTATTATTATTTCAGTGTATTTTGAAATTTGTATTGAACACTTTCTAAATTCACAAATGCATTATCAGAAAAGCACACCAAATTATGGGTATCCAATGGCAAGATGCATATCTGTCTCTTTGCATATGCATTTTATGTATAATCTTGCTTCTAATTTGCTCACTACTGTGTGACCTTTGTATATGGTTTTGCTATGGGAGTTTCAAAAATTGTTTCAGATCAGTGGATCATGTCTGAAAGAACAAACCAGCAAATAAATTGTCTCTTTTTATTAACAGTAATGTATGCTGATAAATGCTAATGCCATTTTATAAAGTACCAAACAGTGATATCAGACTTCAGTATAAGGATCGGTGGATTAGTCTCAGGTAGGTGAGAGATGGATAAACCACTAATCTCAAATATCATAGATTAAAAGGCAAAATGGAAAACTCAAGGAAGAGAGAGTATATTTTAAAACACCAGTCAGACTGCATTCTGTTACTGTGTGTCCCTGTGCAGATCTTCCCTGTTCTTCTCATGGGCTCATGTTTCTGCATGTCCTGTGCTCCTGCCAGCCCTATGGGGCCACCTCTGGCACCTGCTGGTGCCTGAAAAAGTGGTAGATACTTGTGTGTGGGCAACTGAACAAAGCAGGTGAAGGCTTGAGGTTTTTATGTTTGTGGAGATCCTTAGGATAAATCTGGCTTGGCTGGGCCACTTTTCCCCAGCAGCTGGATGTCTGGTGTCTTCCCCATGCTGTCTGACATCCCCTCCTGCTACAGAAGGATTCCTCTGCTTGCTTTGGGGAGTCCTGGGGTACTGCATTTAGGCAAGTGTAAGTCATTCTAGTACCACTGAAAGCAGAGATGGTGTGTGATCCCAAGCATGGCTCCAAAGGTTGCTATATTTTTGTGCAAGAAATATCCTAGTCTAATCTCCACAGCATACATCCAGAGAGGTTTTACTCTGCCTTGTAAGGATAAAACAGGGATCTCCCCTGAGTAAACTGGAATCCCATAAGTATACCTGTGTGTAAGTATAAATAGAAGAGTGAAGAGATACTCTGAGCATGAAGTCAGTTGGCCATAGAGTGCAAAGGATGGGAGAATTAATGCCAAGGATTGAGTTGTTATAGATCATTGATAATTGAGAGAAGAGCAGTATGCCAGATTTTTCTCTAGCAGCTAGCAGTAATTTCTACCATATTTCGGGTGAACAACAGTATTGCAAGCTTTTTACATATTCTTTTCTTCTGCTCTGCCCATTCCATGCAGCTTTTGAAAGTAAGCCTCTTGCTGTCCACGGCTGATACCACGGCTGCAGAAAGCTCTTGTGGTGCAGCCAACGCAAAACACTGCAAAAGCTGGAAGTGAGAACCATTAAACACTAAGTAAAGGAGCCATCACTGTCTTTATTTCTCCCTTTATTATTTGTAAAGTATTTGGAAGAAGACCATTGCTATAAGCATTTTTTAGCCCTTTCTCAGCCTTGTTGCTACTTTTCTGTCTGCTTTTAACCAGAGTACTATAACAGCACAATTGACAGGAGATAGGATATTTCTCTTCTTTAAAATCAGAGGCTTGCTGTGCCCTGCTAGTTTTGCTACCCATTAGCCAGAGGGAAATCTGATGGTTTTGCTTGTCTGGTACATTGAAGAATGCCCCATCCAAGGAATTAGAGAAAGAAAATAGTGACTGGACATACAAAATAGACAGTGAGATGACAGCTGGATGATGACAATAATATGTAATCTTGAGAATGAATATAGTTCGTTAAGACTGCAGGGATTCCACATTCAGCCTCTGTAAAACAAGGTATTTAAAAATTGCACATAAAGACTAAAATGGCCATAATACTTCCTTTTGTAAGTGACAAAGCAATCACTTAAAAACATGAACTACGGCTCTGAAGCATGACTTGGGTCTGTGTGTGACAAGAACCCAAAGATACGAGCTCCTTTGAAAAATTATTGTCATTGAGAAGCTCTGGAGTAAAGCTAGAAGAATAAGAGAAGTTGTGTCTCCCTTTAAATAATGCAGAGAAGCAGCTGCATTTTGCTGTCTGCTGTTATTAGCTGAATTCTGTATGCCATCCACATTTTAAAATCCTCTCATGAGCTGCCCTTCTTTCCTTTTACTGTGTTTCAATTTCTGAAATGAAACTTTAGACCCACTGAAATATGCAGAAATCTTGTTTTCACTTGTCTGTTGGCAAGTAGTCATAGTTGGTTCATTTCAGCAGCTTCAAAATCTGCATGTTCATTATATATCCAAGCTAATTTCTTACAGTATAGCCCTTCTTCCTTCCTTGGCCTGATGAAAATATGTCTTATTCTTCCATCTTCTTCACCAGTGTCACTGGCAGTAGGTGCAGGCAGATCACAAAGGAGCACAGTAACTTTGGTCATATACATGATTAGCTCTGTTATTGGCACTATTAGCAGTTGTGTCCTAGGGTTTATGTATACGCTGGTGTATGATGGAGCTAAATAACTATGCAAGCAGAGAAAAATTACTTGATCAATCTGTACATTCACTTCCATTTTTATATTTAACTTTTTCAGATTTGTCAATAAATAATAGAATGACTATGAGTAAATCAGTCAATCATTCAGGTGATGGGGCATCATTTTATTCATATAAGGTATCTACACAAATCAGCAAGAATTAGTTACAAAAAGCCAGTTATAGCTCTAATCTGTAGTTGCAGTAATTCGTCTTTTTTGCAAATATGTGTAGTAAGGAAAGCCAAGCTTCAAAGAAAAGGGATAAATAAATTTATTACATAGAGACCTGTTTAGAAATAGACTGGGAGAAGGAAAAACAAGTTAAATATTATGGGCAAAAAGCAGTTGAGCCTGTGTAAACTCATCAGTTAAGCCTCAGAGAGTCTGGGGCAGTCTGTGTGGGAGCCATGACCTCTGCTGTTACTGACTGAGACCAGGCTTTTCTAATTAATGTGACTCTCTGGGGACCACCGAATTGATGATGAGTTTTGTGCAGGTACCTGATCACCATTGTAAATAGAAGCCCAGAAATTCAGATTGCAGGTGTCTCACTCTGTGCTGTTGAGACGGATTTTCTCTCTGAATGCAAGACATGGAGTCCTAAGTCAAGACCTGAGAGTTGCCCAGGCACTGCTCTGAAAATTCAATCCACACAAGTCAGCTTCCTTTTCATTCTCATCATTCAGCCTTACTAAGACTGAATGTGACCTTCCATATATATGGTTTTATTTAAGCAATAAATTACATACTCTATAGAGTATATTTTCTCATAATTTCGAGTAGTATTTAAATACACTAGAGGTTTTGCTTTGTGCAGTTTTTGTAGGAGGCTTCATATTGACACTTTCGCCTCAACAGCTGAGAGGAATGTCTCATTAAAACTGATGGCTTCTACTACATGACCTTTTCAAAAAGCATTTTACGTTTTACTTAAGATTCCCAAGCAGTTGAAAGCCTACTATTCACATTATATTTCTGTCCGATTTAATTTTCTCACACCTCTTCTGTCTTGAAATAATTAGAAACCAGACAGGCTTTGCTCTAGCTTTGAAGCACTACTTCTTAGTGGAATGCAAACAGGACCTTCTCAGAAACAACCTTATATTCTCGCACAGATGGAGATACGGGCGATCAGTGGCTAAATAATAAATCTGGACTGCTTCTCCTCTGGGAAAATTAAGTGTTAGAGCATGAGCCTAGGCACTGGGATGTAGCCATGATTCTGAGGAGCTGTGGGATGTAGCCATGATTCTGAGGAGCTGTTACAACAGCATGCCTTTGGACCACACCAGATCACACAGAATGTACCAGTTTCCACTGCTCAGCCTGGTTCCAGGTTTCACATTCTCCTAAGCAAACTGGCAAATATTCATATTCCTCTCAATTATGTCTTAAGAAAATTTCAAATACCTCTTGGGACAAAGTCACAGTTCAGGCACCTTAGCCAAGAAAGCTGTTCAGAAAAGAAAACAGGGTGTGGGAAGAAACAGACATAAAGCTGGAAACAGTTTTGGTTTTGTCATGGTAAGGTAAAGTCAGAGATCTAAGTGAGGGGATGCCCTGCAACAACTAGATGAAAGCCCATGGGGAGAGGGCTGGAGTAGCGCTGCAAAAATGACCCAGGGTTTCAGCTGTTACAGTTGAAGTCACAGGAGAAAAATGTAAAAAAAAATATATATATAAAAGAAAATATGAAGTCCAACAGGTTTGGAGAATCAAGGAGTTGGTTGTAATGTTGAAAGTCCATGAGGAGTGTCTCTGAATTAGCCTTTGGTGAGAGGTGGACGTCTTCAGCAGATAGCTCATGCTTTTCTATGCAATTTCACCAGTATAATATAAAACACACCCCGGTGTTTGCCTCCACAGTGGCATTACCCTGATTTTCTGAGGAGAGAAATGTGTGGGCTAAAGGTAGAGAACAGTGACACCAGGGTTATCATCCCTGGGGACTTTATGTTAATGTTTCTTTCTCAGAAGCGCATTTCTGGTGCCTTGCTGGGATGCTAACAGATGAATCATGTCTGGCTCCATGTACCTTAATATTTCAACCTTTTATCTTCTGGTCCAGTAAGGAAGTGGCGCAGAACTGAAATGCCACCCATACTGTGACAACTTAATGGTTGGTTTATTTTTTAAAAATATCTTGTTGTTCATGGAAGTATGACACCATCAGAAACCCAATACAAACTAGCTGGAATTACTTAGATGCCTTAAACACCAGTTTTTATCTGCAGCAAATCCATGTTTCCTTTGTAAATATCTGCTAGTGATGGGGCCAGATGGATTAAAATAAATAAGGCATTAAAGTATCAACCCCGGAAACAAAGTTCATTATAAGCTGTCCAAGGCCAAAAGGAAGCCATCAAAAAATGTTATTGTTCCTTAACATTTTGTTGTATCTTAGAACACAAACTGGGGTTTGACATTAAATGACATAAACTAATGCAAACAGCTTGTGTCCCTATGTTTTAAAATTATAACAATGACATATTTTCCTCTTTTGTCACATTTTAAGACTTTTTCATTTCCATCATAGCATTTAAAATGTTTGCTGCAGGTGGAAAAGGTGATGGCGAAACACTGTGGAACTGCCTCTGAATATATTGACCTTCAACTAGGTATCTGTTTCTGGCAGCGTAAGGCTGACCACTGCTGCTCCTCAACCAGGGTTGGCTGAATGAGAGCTAAACATGAGGGTAAGCAATAGCAGGTGACAAAATATGTGCACGTAGAAGGCTGAACCCATCTTTGCATATAATTCAAGAAATATATGATGTAATGTTTTGAGCACTTAAGTCACTTGTGTCCATATGATACTGCAAACTAACAATAGGAGCCTACAAAAAAAAAACAAAACAAGACAAACCAGAAAGATGTATTTGAAGCAAACTCTCCAGTTACAAGAATAATGCAGTTTCCTTTTCTACCCCTTACAACACACAGTTCTGTATCAACCATGCAAGAAAAGAAAATTGCTTTTTTACAAAATAACTGTTTTTGAAATCAAAGAGGATTTAAATACACTGTATGTTTTAAAAGAAATTTGTAATTTAAGCGTTCTTCTCAATAAAAAGGAAATTATTTATTTCATGGGCTTTTATTTCTAGAGTTGCTAAACCCTTTACTGATAAACTGCAGTAAAAGAACATCAAGTGATTATTGATGTATGCTCTAATTAATCATTATCCTCTTTTTCTTGATCTGTGTCATCACTGTCATTGCTTCTATATTAATAACACAAGATGGAATAATAGGTATAATTCAAAACTCTTGCTTAGTATAACATGGGTGGGGGTATAGAAAACCAGACAAAATCAAGCAGACAAGCAGAGATAAGGTGATTAATGATTTGTTCAAAAAACAACATTGATTTAATAATTTGAGGCTGAATGAGGTGTATTTTGGAAAGACCAGGTAGTTGATGGCTAGGAGGAGATAACTGTGTATGGAGTGTCCTTGCTGAGTGCATAAAGACAGCAGTATCGAAAGGTTAAAACAGATGCATGAGAACCTGCTAGGAAACAATTCAGGACTGAACATGCATGAGGTCAAGTGTGAAAACTGTTTCCTGCTTATTCTGTTTCTTATCTTGAAGCAGAGAAGAAATCAATAATCCCATATAGTGCACACTTCTGAATAAGAACTAACAACCCCATTCTGAGGAGCCCATTCACATGAGCTCCATGCATTGCTAATAAAAAAAGAAATAAAGGATCTTTTTTTCTCTGTTGTAACAAATTTGGAACAAGAATTTTACTTCTTCCCCTTTGTGGTGCTTTAAATACAGGTTAGCTCATGGCCACTGCACACCTGAGAGGAACACAGAGGGTAACATACAGCTATTTGGGTATAAAATGAAAATACATCCCACAAACTGCTTTGACTTCAACAGACTCTGCAGGAAACGTCAAAACATCCCGGAATGGGAGGGGTATTTGCCCTAATTCATGGAGCAGCATTTTACCATTATCCTCTCTTTCTTTTCCCTCCTCTCCATCTTTGAACAGAGGCGATTGCCTACAGGAGCTGAGGCAGGGACTCACAGACCCCATTCCATCAGTTTCTTTTGGTGTAGGTGATTTTCTTTTCTCCATTAGCAAACATTGATTTTCTTAGTTTTGTTTCTTTGGAGCTTTACTCTCCAAGGCTCTGCTCTCTCTCATTATGCTGCTGCAGACCATCAATAACAGCAAGAAAAACTGACAATAATGCAGGCTACGTACCTGCTGCTTTCAAGCCAGCAGAGAAAACACAAAAGCACAAAAGGAAGCAGAAGGAAGATGCTCTGGTGGTTAATTCCTTCTTAAAACCATCCTCTATTGCGATGCCAGCAGCAAAACTTGACAGTGGTCAGGCTGCAGGTGAGCAGACACCTCTGCCTAACACTGGCTGGCAATATCACTTGAGTTTACTTGTCTTGTGTGTGTCTCCATCCAATTTACCCATCCTTCGTAAACTCTTTCAGCCAGCAATCATCTTTTCAACTGCTGTATCACAGGGAAATACAACACTGTTCATCCTGTTTAAACCCCATCTAGATCAAAGAGTTTTGTTCACTTATTATTGACATCTAAGTAACGAGCAGCCACTGAAGCAATACATTAAAGATGAATGCAACAGGGAAACCACAGGGCTAGACATTGAAAAAACCTTAAAGAATGTATAAAAATTTCTGAAGGCCTTGTATAATGAAACCCAGGCTATTTTAATCTTATGTGTCTGTGCACTCCTCTTGGCAGTGGGGATCCCCCAGATACACACTCATCCAGAATGACATGTGGGTGCCTCAGCCGCATGGGTATTCCTGTGGCTCCCCTTGACCCTCTGAACCACAGAGGGAACCCCTGGGAGTCCTGGAATTTCCAGAGAGCCATCTCCACTGACACCTGTTTGTCAAGTTTAGCCCAGACCCTGTCCCCTACTTAAAACATCAGGTTGTGCTTGTCATAATTATGTCCCCATGCCCAGCATCAAAGAAGTGTAAAAATGTGCACTATGTACAGTGTGGCTGTAGTCACCACTGAGCATTGTGGAGATGCTGATGTGCCTGTATTAATGCTTGGGCTTGGCAATAACAGCACTTGGAAAAGCTGGTTTGGTTGCTTGTTTTGCAGGCAGAACATAAACTGCATGAACTTTTTTATTTTTAATTGAAGTCTCTCAGGATTTAGCTACCACTGATAAAACAAAAGGCTTTTCCAGAACCATCCTGTTCGTAGGCTTAGAAATATTTGTCTAATTTCCATCCTAAATATATTCGTGGCCACTTTTTACCCACCAGTGCTTGCAAGAGCAGTGTTCATTACTCTGAATAACAGCTATTTCACAGGCTGCAGCACTGGAGGCCTGGTAGGAAGCCCCAACAGCCTGGCAGACTTGTAGGCATCCTAAATCCATTTTTCAAGGAAATCTTCAAGGCAGGGGTAACAGCCTGGTGAGAGAACTGCCTAGAAGCCAGATTCTCAGCTGGGGGGGAATGCTAGCAACAATAGGAAAGATTCTTGGATTAAAAGCAGTAAATGCATTATTATACAGGATTTTACATGCAGTGGGACACAGTTAGATTCACGAGAGTGGTTGTTAAATTTTCCTTAGCCATTCTCCTATCTCCCACACCTGATACAAAATGGCTTCCGAGGGAAGAAAGTTGAATCTTCACCCGGAAATTTAGCTACACTAACTTAGATTTTATTAATCAAAAAGAAAATAAGATTATTGCTTTAGCTTGCATGCAAGAATGCTTAACTCATAATGTAACACTTTGTCAGTGTCAATGTGTTATCCCGGGAGATCCTCTATGACAGCTCCTGGAACTGCAAGAAGCAAAGAAGTGTTTTGTGGCTTTGTATCTGTGAACTTGTGCTCATTTATGGTATCTTTGGGAGGTAGCGAGAGGTCTTCTACCAAACAGACTGTACATCAGAAAACAACCTGCATCCCATTTCTGTATGCCCTTCTTCTGGACAGAGGCACCTGAAAAGCTTTCAGTTTCAAGAATCTCAGGATGGTCAACAAAGCTACTGTGAAGGCAGGTCACCAGCTCTTTTTTTTTTTTTTTTTTTCATTTTTTTTTTAACATTCACTGTTAGCTTTGGTTTTAAACATGGCCTTCTCAATCCATGACACTCAGATGGTTGGGAACATGTTACACCACTGGCAGATGTCCTAGGAAATTTACGAGTGCAACACACCTCCAATTCTTCAGAAGTCCAGGAATAAACTTGCATGTCAACATAATGAGAATGAACGGCATGCTGCTGTTGGTAGTCAGAGACTTTATAAGACTGTCCAGGGACATGAGATCCTGGAAATTAATAACTTTTATACTTAAGTTCTGCTTTTAAAATGTAGATGAAAATAGTTGTCCGTGGATGTGAAAACAGATCAAAAAGAATGAGCAGAACTCTGGAAACAAATTTACATGTGTGGGTCATTTATCAGCTTGGGCAAGGAAAGTAAGCAAGTTAGCTGATAAATAGTTTTACTTATGTGCATACAGCAAAATTAGAAGATGTTCCTGCTATCTTGGATTCATTTGGCAGAACATGTAGTGCCAGGACTTTGTCTTTGAGGAATGGACCACTTGAGCTGGAAGTCACTAGACTTCAAGTACAGGACAGATTTTATGCATAGATGCACTTCTTTCTGAAGTTTGGGAACTGATTAAGCTGTCATGTTTCAGATTGCTATGTATCACTGATAGACATCTCACAAGATGACTCATGTTACTTATGTATATTTGGCACATCAGATGGAGGCCATGGCTGGACTTGCACAGTGGACTGATACTTCTATATAAGATTCTGTGATGAGGGTCCATCCTTGGGCTGTTGCTTATTGTGGAATTCAACATGGTATTTGGCTGTTGTTGAGACAGTCTGGGTCTAAGCTGAGCTTCTTTTGAATGTGGGGTTGTGCCAAAGACTCCAGATATTTCCATATGTAGGACAACACAGAAGGAGGCAGAAATTAAAACTTTTTCCAGTCTTGCCACTTTCCATAATAGCCAGTGCTATTTCTAGTGCTTCAGAGGAAGCCAGTTTCAGTAAAACACCACTGTAGTTGAAAGCAGGATCAGTGGATCTTCAGTTGGAGTGGAGAGGAGCAAGGTGCCTGCAGGGGCTGGGGGTGTCACCTAACATTTTGACAGGACAGGAGCACTTCTGCTCAGGGATTTGGGAAAAACAGTCAAGTCCTCCTGCAGTATCCTAAAAACCAGTTCCTGGAGATGCACCAGCTCATGGGATGCTGACAGGCAGCTGCAGAAGTCTTGGTGCCTGGCTCGTGCAAGCAGAGTGTGGGTGTTGTTGAGGATCTTGGTTATGGGCACATGAGGTCTGCACTTCTGCCTTATGCAGGTGGCCTTGGCGAGTACTTTCCCCAATGCCTGGGTGTTTGACAGCTCTGTGCCACAGGCTTTTCTCCACAGGACTCTAAAGATCCTGGGCCTTAAATTCCCCTGGGTAAAGGTTACCTCTTTCTGCATGTTTTTAGAGTGTCATGGAGACCAGAGCTTAGCAGGAGCTGTCAAACAGGAAGCATGGATTTTGTGGGGCTCCCAGGTAAATAAAGAAAATAAAAGATCATTCTTGGTGAGGAAAGATTTCTCTGAAAACAAGATGATGTTAAAATAGTTATTATTTGGAGTCTGAAAATCTTGACTTTGCAAAGTCAAAGTAATTTTAAAGTAAACCTACTTTAAAGTTTGTTTTAACTGGATTTCTTCATTGTTTATGTCAGCAAAAGAACAGGTGGTCAGGGCTTTCATGCTTGCAGCTCATATTGCATTTGTGCTTATGCATCCTGCAGTGCCCCACATCAGAAGGAAACAGCACTCTAAAATAATAAAAAAGATATTAAAAACTGCTTTTATTCTGTATTTCTGTTTTGTCTACTGTTACAAACAGATTCACAGGAGAAGGGTATCAATTAAAAAACTTCTGGAGTGACTTCAGGTCATTTTTAATTATTTGTGACAGTAGGAATGAAATGTTAATTACAGGTCAATGTGGTGAAGGGTGGCTACTGCTGCAGGAACTCCTGCCAGAGGAACTCCAGCTGTATTATCTTTGAGATGACATACTTTGCTGATTTTGGGAAACATCACACCTGAGGGGATGCAGTCAAAGAAGGGATGTCTCGGGAGAGCACACATGTTTAAGGAGAGGAGGAATGGGACGCTAAAGCTAGAGAAGAATTCAACCTGGAGGGAATGAGCCGCATGTGCTTGGTAGCCCGTAGGTGCAAGCTGTACCTAATGGACAGGAAATACACAACACACTCATAGTCCAGCCAAATGCAAGGAGGAACTTGTTCCTGCTCCTCTGTTTGGCCAATGATGAGCCACTGGCACCCCAAATCACCAGCTTCATGTCAACAGGCTTCTAAAACTTGCCAAGCAAGTTGAAGAAAGGGATGGAAAAGCATGTTTCTGAAATCAGGACACACATTCAGTCCCCAAATAGACTTTGTCAAAGGTCCCTGGATGCAGTGCAGGCCCTCCTGTTTTATTTTTAGATCAGACAGATTTCTGTGTCGACCTGTTCTTTATTCCATCCCATCAAAGTAAAAAGGCAAAAAGCTTTCCCACTATGTGTCACACAATGTGAGAACTACTGTTCACCACAGTACAACTAACTGTATCAGAAAAGGCTTGTCTTCTACTTTATGTTATATTTCAATACATATAAATTTGACTTCTATGAAACATTATTGTAATAGAATGGCAATAGAAAGCAAATAATGCCGATCAATACCGATGCATCTCCCTTGTATTGCTTAATACTCCAGCATCCAAACAGAAAGGCATGAAAGCTATTAAAGGATTTTTTTCCACTCAAGAATTTTTAAGTTTTTCTTGTAGCTGCTGTTACAGACATAACTGTAAAACCAGAAGATTGGCTTCACTGAGCCAAGCTAAGGACCTAATATCCTGTCTTTGTCAGACAGCAATAACAGATGCTCAGAGAGAGAATGTAAGAAATAGCACATTTATAGAGTGATCTTTCCCCTGGTACGCACTAGCTGTTTCCAGCAATAACCATTTAAGAGTTTCCTGTGCCAGCCATGGCATCCAGACCATCACATTTAATGAGGGACTCCTCTCCCTGGGCTGTCACCAGGTTGTTGTAATTAGGTCCCAAGTAATTCTGCACCAGCTGGAGCTGGACAGGGTCCAGACGGCTCCCGAAAAGGGCTCTGAGGTGCAGTCCCAGAGGCAGACCTCCTGCCTGGCACCCTGCGGGGACAGGAGGACCTGCCACTCACCCACTCCCCGGGCAGTGGGTGGCTGTGAGTGCCAAATCCCTGGCCTCTGGCATGGCTGCCTCAAACCTGCCCTGGCACATGTGCTCTGATGTGCCATCTTGTTCCTCAGGGTGAAGAGACAAATTAAGGGGGGGACTGGCGGGGAAGAAAGGAGTATGAAACACAAGCCTTTCCAGGAGCCTTCCTGGTAATTTTTACTGTTGGAAAGCTGTGATTTTGGGTGTTTCAGGAAAAAGAGGTAAAGTCTATCACAGCTCTATGCTTTAGAGATAGTTCTCTAGGAACGAAACATCTTTCTTTATGAATGTGTTGAGGGACTTCCCATAATTCTAAGACATTCCTTTCCAGAATACATTGGCTAGCCCCAATTTTATTAAGTCTGTGTTTTTCTTCTCTTCTATTATTTTTTCCTTTGTGCTCAGGTCTGTTAATACCCTCCCTATATCCCCATGTGAGATGCCTCGCTATGCATTTGGGGGTGTTACAGATCCATGTAACCCCTCAAGCACCAGGTATCTGCAGGCAGCATAGGGCAGCTCTGATCCAAACGGGATCAGACTTCTGTCTGAGTGTGCTTGGACTGTGCACCCGCACAGGTCCCCAGGAAGCAAAAGGTCACAAAAAGGCAGAGAAAACATAATTTAGAAGCCCAAAGAATTTACAGCTCTTTTTATTCTGGAGAATGTATGGACATATAGAAAGTATACTTCATAGACAAAGTACACTTCACTTAAATGGCCTGTGGTCAAACCCTGAGAAAGGACTGCTGGTCTCATCTTCCTCCCAAGTCCTGCATCAGGGTTCCCCAAGGCTGCCTATTACCAAGACGTGTTTTTTTTATGCTGAAATTTTCCTCCATTTGGGACAATGAAGCTCTGTAAGTCTGCTTTGTGTGGTGTAGGATTTGTGAGCTTGACCACATCAGGACTGAGGATAGAAATGAAAGAGTGCTGCAGTCAATTAGCAAACCAAAGCTTAGCTATTAGAATGTTAGAGGCCTCAGGGTGCTGCATGACAATGAAAAATAGATCCATATACTTGTTTATGGACCCAGTCCTTACATACTACTTTTGTTGGAATGTCTAATTGATTCTAGTTCAAGGTCTGAACATGTTTGCCTCAAGGCAGACACAGCTGTTGAGACCCTACCAGTCTCTCACATGCCAGGCCTTGAACAACTGTCTGGGTCAGCCTAAAGGAGAAGCCTGTAGCTTTCAAATTGCAAGAAAGCTCATTTTGGTGAAAGGTTGGGTGATGTAAGAGATGTCTGAGCCACCCCAGGTGAGTTACTCTGCTGGATGCTGTTTTGTGAAGCAAAGCAGCCCTGAGGGTTATCCAGCATGTAAAGAGCAGAGCATTCAGATACATGATTTACCTGCAGGCATGTCATTCATCAACACTCACAAAAAGGCAGATCATGGAAAAGTGAAGGATTTGGAAGATCATTTTTGGCCTCATTGTGAGGTCTGAACAGAGAAAATCAGGGGAGGATGCATATAAAACACTGTCATGTTAGAGAACTGCAGCTTATGCTTTTAACATCTCCTTCTACCCATTGTTTTGTAACATAAAAACCTCATTAGAGACCAAGCTCACTCTCTTTTCCACCGTCTTAACATATCGCAGATTTCTTCAGTGGTGCTTGTATATTGCTCCTTCTCACCTGATTAAACTCCATGCTAGCAACCTTTAGCCAGGTTCCTTTGTCTAAGGAAGACCACTTTTACTGAAGAGGTTCACACCTGAAATAAAGCAGGGTGTCATGGTTCTGGCTCTTGGTTTCACTAATGACATTGGCTTTGGAGCAGCCTGACATACCTGATACACCATCAAAGGGAAATGTTTTTCCTTTGTGCTCTAAGGAATTAATTTTCCCTCTGACTATTAATTTTGTAGTGTTCTATAGAGACATTTACAGGTGTTAGTAAAGATAATTTTTGTGCTAGTTAAAGCTCTGACTTGGCACAGAGATCACATAGCTTTGCAAGTTGCTTTTCTCCTGCCTGGAGAACATATTTCTTATTTCTGCACCTCAGCCACAGTGCTAAACAGTGGCATGGCCAGTCTTCCTGAGCTGCTCCATACCATTTTAAGCAGAAGCTACTGGAGACATTATCTGAGACAGCCTCATTGCCTGCGATTACCAAGTCTTGCACTGCTGGTGTGGTGAACACACCCTTTCTACCGCATGTGACAGAGCCCCTAGTATGGTCCCATGTCCTTTGCAAATAACCCCAAAATCCCCAGGGATACCATAACACCTCTTGTGTTGGGCGCCCTCTTCACAGCTGCACATGCCACTACCATGACATCCCTGGCATCTTGTGAACTAGTCCCATGCCAGCTAGCTGGCAGTCAGTGGTGACAGCAGGACAGCCAACTCCTGCAAGGCCTCACCTACTCCCTTCTTGTGATGAGAGCTAATGTCTGCAGGGAAGCTCTATAAAGATTTTCTCAAAAACTATTTTATACACCTTACATGCCACTTCTGCTGCTGGCCATTGCACAGCTTTAGCAGGACTCACAGCTATAGCAGGGCTCTCCCCAGGAGCGATCCCCAGGAAAACTCACCCAGACCCATCTCAACTGCTGCATTTTTTCCTTCCTCTTCCTTGTGTGCCCTTGCTGTCCTAATCCTCTACCCATTGCATGACTCTAACTTGGCAGCAGTCCGCTTGTGTTTATCAACAGGATGATCACAGAAGTTGCCAGGAATTTCCTTCGCATCTGCTGACTATTTGCTGCTCTCTCCCAGCTAAATGTTGGAGGAAAGTGAAAAGAAAGATGGATGTTTTTACTCTGATTTGGGCTCCAGATTACATTTTCTGCTGGTAAGTAGCCCTGCAGAAAATATTCCACACAGGAATTGAAAGTATCTCTCTCTGTTGCCCCTTGTCTTAGCACACAAAAGCTAATGTAATGCGGGTGGGTTTTTACTGTAACGCTAAATGCAATAGGCAGTCACAGCAGCAAATGTGGCCTTGCTGCAAGGCAGCAGTACCTTACATGCTCACAGGTTGTGTGACAGTTCCTGGACACCCCTTAGTAGTGCACTTACAGCAAATTTCAGATGCAGATGTGCACTGAGGTTTTAAGATGAAATTCATGTGCATGTCAAAACAGCTAATCCCTTGGTGAGACAGCTTACCCAGAAAGTATTTAGAAACAACATACAGTCTCGCCGGTCATGTTAGATGAACACTTGAGGGGGAAGCCCGAAATAGCTAGTGTAACCAAAAATGTTAAGCAAAGATGTGGTCATGTAATTGAATATGGGTGAACCACAACTGGACAAGTCACTGCACACAGTTGGGTATGGCATGCATGGGGGCATGTGAAGTGGAAATAAACCACAGAAACTTAAACTGCCCATTAAGAAATGACACCATGGTCTCACTGCAGCCAAAGGGAAACTTCATGCTTCTTTCAGTGGACAACCTGTGCCACTCTGGGCTTTTATTTTCCCCTCTTACTGTAAAAAGTATGAAAAAATAACCTCATGCATTTTCTGCTTTTCATGCTAAAGCACGGAAATAAAGATGATCTTTTAAATCTTTCTCAACATGATTATCTATCCATCAACAGATATCACCTGTAATGGTATCTAACCATAGTTTGTAAGAGAACATATGTAGATATTTACAGTCAGGCAAAGAAAATACATAAATGAAAAGCAGTTATCATAAAAAGCAGGTGTCACAGTTTAAATTATTGAGCATAATTTCTGTGTCCAAGAAATGAAATATGGATTGATTTTGTGGCTTAAGATTTCTGACATACTTAGGTTATTGTTTCTTCAACTTTAGGAGCTAAATTTTTAAAATAATGTCATTCTTGAATTTTTCTGGGAATTGAAATGCAAATGTAAGCTGCATTCCATCTGACATGCAAATACCACAATCATTGGAGACAGAGAAAATGAAACATTGTTGGTAATTCAATCTTCTGTTACAGCTTCTGTGCACTTCATGTACAAGTGGGAATGCAAATATCATTAGTTTCCCAAAAAGTCATGCTTCCACAAACAAAGTAAAGCAATTTTTCAGTTAAGTACTACAAGGTTAATGAAAGGTCCCTTGTCACATAATGATGCTAGAAATTTCTTGCCACTGTGTTATCTAAATACAAAGAAAAAACCCACCTTCTATCACAAAGATGATCCACATACTAATCTTGTGTGTGTGCGCAGACAGCCAATGTAAAGTGACGCCAGCCCTCTAGTGTTGAAACAGAATTTAAATCTGTCATAGTTCTGTGATAGTTTAGTAGAAGGCTCAGCTATTAAAAATTGTTGAAATAGTCTGTCTTTGGCATTTCTGTCTGTTTGTCTCAAGGGGTGTATAACTTTTGATTTCAACTGTGGATGACTGAACGTATATTAAAATAAACGTAAATTAAAATAAAGAGTCTTACAGAGCGTACCAAGACCTTCTCCTACTGAAAAGCATTGATCTACTTGAAAGAAGAAAGGCTGTGTGAAAGCAGCCTGAACTCAAGCTGACTGTGTCTGAAAGGGCATGTGGCAGGAGCTGTACGACCACACTGCATGAGGTGAGACCTTCTACAGAAGCACCATCACATCCATGGCACAAACCCTGGGCTCCATTTGGTGTTTATGTGGGGCCAGTAAATAACTGTCATATTCTTTGTGTGTTTTGTTCAGCAGAGTCGTCTGGAACAAGGCATGGAATATATGGCACCAGCCATAGCATGAAACTGAGATGATGTCCTGCATGCTCTGCAGCATGGCAGGGAAGCTTGTAGGGATATTTGGTGCTACAAAGCTGCTCAGACCAATGCAGAGGGATGCAGAGTCTCAACTGAGATGTCTTCTGAGGAGTGATTCCTGGTGTAAATTACCCCAAATTGCCCAACAGCATCTTGGAGCAAAGTGGTTGGATTGGCACATGGTAGATCCTGGGCTGTGCTGGCACTGGGTGGTGTTGCTGCTCAGGGAACAGGGTGCAAGCCACTCCTCAGACAGCTTTTATTTAGCACTATAGCTGCTCCCATAGATTGTAAGAAATGCCTCCTCTATGCAAAGGAGTTACAAACATATAATTAAGGTACGGTTTTAAAACCAGTTAAGGCGGCTGACGTGTAGACCTGTGGGAGCATTCTTGACATTAGAATAAAACCAAGGTTATTTGGGTTTTAACACAGATCAATAGAGAAAAATCTTTAAACCAAAGTGAGCATTTCCACAGGTATTCAAACTGATTTAGAGGAATCAGTTTGCAACAACAGGCTATATTTAAGCTGGTGCAACTTCCTCATGTAGATAAACCCTTACAGATACATGCTGAACTGACAAATGCATATAAAGTTGAAATACATCTACAGGCCAAGGTCAGAGAAGTATTCTTCCTGTCGCTGATTCAATTAAGATGAAGGTTTTAATACCTGGATTTTAAATTCTGGAGTATATTACAGAGCTCCTAAGAAGCAACTGGGTGAAGAGTTAAATCGGCCAAGTTTGGGGCATTGTATCTTCCTGGTGGAAGAGCTGAAGCTGGCTATGAGCAACTGCATTTGGGACCTTTTACTCACATCAGCTAAACCAGTTTACTGGATCTTATCTTCAGGAGTGTCTGCCACTCAGGAGTGGATAAACTGCATGCTGAACAACACCACTATGAACGTTTTGGCAGAAAAGTTTAGGCAAGCCTTGTTGCACCCATCAGCTGCTCTTGGTTGCCAAGCACCATAGTGCCAGAGGCGTCTTTCTGCCAGCTGGTTTGGGTTGGAAGGGATCTTCAAAGATCATATAGTTCAAGCCCCTTGCCATGGACAGGGACAAATGCCCCATCCAACCTTACAGTGAATGCTTCCAGGGATGGTTCATCAACAACTTCTCTGGTCCTGTGTCTCACCACCATCATCATTTGTGCAATCTAAATATACCCCCTTTCAGTTTAAAACCATTAACCCTTGTTTTGTCTCTACAGGCTTTCGTCAAAAGTCTCTCTCTGCCTTTCTTATAAGCCCCCTCTATATGTTGAAAGGCCATAGTAAAGTCTTCCTGGAGTCTTCTCTTCTCCATGCTGAACAAACCCAACTCTTTCTGTCTTCATAGAAGAGTTGCTCCAGTGCACTGATCATTTTTGTCGCCCCCTTCTGGGCCTGCTCTGGCAGGTCCATATTTTTCTTGTACTGAGGACTCCAGAGATAGACAGTACTCTGGGTGGGGTCTTGTGAGAACAGAGTAAAGGGGCAGAATCACCTCCCTCAACCTGCTTGCCATGCTTCTTTTGATGCAGCCCAGTATATGTTTGGTGTTCTGGGTTGCAAGTGCACACTGCTGGCTCATGTTCAGATTTTCATCCACCAGGATGAACTTTTTCCTGGTAGACATAAAAAAACCAAACCAACCTGGATGACTTTTTGTGTATGATAAAAATTCATGGGGTAAATCAGTTTTATGTTGACCAAAGTATTGACAATTTTAAGTCAAATACAGCAAATAGGCTTTGTTGACATTTTAAATTAAAAAGAGTTAAAATATGAAATCTCTTACTTTAAAAACTGAGGTGCATTTGAGAAATGGGTATATTGAGAAAAAGGTAAAACTTCTTTTGTCGTCTTAGTTTTGTGAAACCAACTGAGAATCTTGTTTTTATGTAGAAACATTATTTTTTTTAAATAGCTGCTAAAATGAAAAAAAAAAAAAAACAAAAAAAACCCAAACCAAACAACCGAGCACCCAATTAATGCCTTTCTCTCTTTTTTTTTGAGAAGAAAAAGCAAGACTTATTACCCTTATAAACTGGCATCAGATACATTATAATGAAATCATAACTGGGATCTTGGGAGCATGTACTGAGAATGCTGAATATGGCAAGGCACTGTCTGCCTTACATACAATTGGAGATCAAAACCTAAAAGAAAATCAGAATACAGGGCATGAGAGAGGATGTGACATCCAGACTCCTGACAAGAAACAACCCTCTTCTCTCACCTTCAGGGGTAAATGTGCTCATAAACAGTAATCCCATTGCAGTGACTTCCATTGTGCAGGATCCAATTAGAACCTGACTGTCCAAGTCTCTAGGGCTCACTGATATCTATCTGATAAAATCTAGCTGGTTTCCAACCTTGGCAAAAGTTTTTTCTGAAACAAAGGAATGTCCACTGAGACACTAGAGGCTTGTGCCACTGGTGGCTGATGCTTGATTTCACAACGAAGAAAAGGTTCATGTCAACAGCTCTTCAGGCTGATGGACAGGGTTTTTTTTTTTCCTTTTCTACCTGTACTTAAGATATTTCTTGCCTTTCCAGTAATCCACCCTTTTATGAAACACACTTTTGTGGGTAAGTAATGCCCAAGTAATTTGCTCCAATTCCCCAAAGCAGATATGCAAGTCAGGTAGAAGTATGAAACAAGTAAGGGTACTGGAACAAGTATCTGAGACAAGAACCTGTGGAAGTGGGATAAAATGCCACTGCCTGTACACTTAGCTCACTGATGGGTTACTAACTTGGTGCTTAGAGGTTCATTGAGAACAATGGGCAACAGCTGCTAATGGGGTCGGACACTAGCACCCTTGGGATGAAGAGGAAGGTTAATTGAATTCTAGGGAAGCTCCCTTTGTTTTGCAGAGCAATGGAACAAACCATGGCAGCCAACTTCCCAGCATCAGTGTATGCAATGCGGTAAGTTCATCTGTAGTGTGACTGAACCGCCTTCAATAGAAGGAATGAAGCTAAATTTAGGGAGGCTGAGATACTCCAATAGGTAATTTTGACTAACAGCTCAGGCTAGTGTTTGTTTATACTTGTGGAAACTTTGCAGGAGAAAGAGTGCACATTCTTGGATGGGAGGTTTAGCACACATCTTGCTTGCTGGGGCTCCAAGTGTACTGTGACAACAGTGCACATGATTCTCCTGATTCAGTTATTCACAGACATTCTTACCTGCACATTAACAAGAGTTGTGGGCATGTTGTGAATAAAAGAATAAAAAACATTATCCTCACAATGTTATTCACTTGATATTGGCATCTAAATCTTTGGCTTCTCAGAAGCTGTGATAATGGTCTTCGAATGCAGACAATACTGAATATAATGTTATTTCCAAGATGTTTAAGCCTGATTGGTCCTTATTAGCTGAAACAATGGTATTTTCAGCTTGCCAGATAGAAGTGTACTTATGTTTTTAGCTCTTAATTCAGTTGGATATCTTCCAGTATCAAATGGTTTTAGGTTATTAACTTCTTCATTACAAAAGTGACTGTCTGAAATCTGACCTGGAATGATATTGAGATACATCTTTGCTGCATGTTCTCAGATTTCCCACAAGATGATTTTTATTCGAGCACTGACAACATGCACTGTACTTTCACCCAAACCATGAAGACTTTTATAACTTGCTTCCCATGACACAGAGCTCTCTCAGTTGATGGAAAAGACTCTAAACACTTTCTTCGTGTCGTTTGTATAGGATAACTCTGGATTTAATTCCAGGAGCAAGGAGGATTAATATTCCCCTGGCAATTTTTTCTTTACCTTTGTTTATGGTCTATTGTTTTTTGAACTTTTCTCTCAGGCTGTCTGGACTGACCTATTTCTTGATGCACATCTCCTCTTTGTGTCTCTCCATTGTTTGCACAGACTGTTTGAACCTGAGTCATTCTTCAACTCTCTACTCTGCTACTTCACCTTCATAGGCAAATATGCATTGGTTCTCTGCTGTAGAGTAGGAGGCTATCACCTTCTTTATGTCGATACTAAGGAGGTTTTTCACCTTAACCTAGTCACCTGAGTGTTACAGCATATATTCTTTTCATACCTTTGTAACACCATTTCACTTCCTATATCTACAAAAGTAAAAAGGGGGAATAGACAGATGAGCATTGCCCTCTCAGAGTCAGCTCGACAGTTAAATTAGACTGTCTAGGGTTCTCCAGTGTTTTGGAAGATACTGGAAGGTAGTCTGTGAAAGCATTACAGTGTTTCCACCACAGATTTCTCCCTGCCAGACACACACACATGCATATTCACATTCGGGCTCTAAAACAAAGAATATGGGTTAAATGAAAATAAATAATGAACAGACCTATTTAGTCATATTTTTTGAATGAGACCCCTTGTGGCATTACTGATGAGGTTGATTGCTGCATTCCTCACCAAAAACACCAAAGACCCTCCTCCAATTAGAAGAGTTTGAAAGTATCTCTTTAAATAATTCTGTGCAAACTACATGCCTAACTACTCTGCAGCATTGTCACAGATGAGCCAGCTATAGCGAATGCCATTAGAATGAAAACCAGAGGGAGAAAAATTGCTTAAAGCAACTCACTTTTATTGATGGGAGTACTGTAAGGCAAGGAAAAAATGTTTGCCAGATTTTTTAAAAAGAAGATTTGCAGCAATAATGATTCAGAAAGATCTGCAGTTCAGTATATTGTTGAACTTTCAAAGATTCTATCTTTTATAAATACAGTATTTATCTTTGTCATAGATACAAATGCTCAAGCACAAAACAGAACACAAAATAATGGATTTGTATATGAAGTTTTGTTGATGGTTTATAATCTAATAAGGAGAGAATGCACACATTCTGTTACTATAATGTCACAGCTGACTAGATTGAAACTTAAACATAGTCCAAAGCACATAAAGAAACCACAAAATACAGATGTGTTCAATATGACTATTTTCAAAAAAAATCTAAACCATGTTCAACCATACACAGGGAAGAAAACATTGACAGATGCCAAGAAAACTGTATTTTATGGCCAAAACTAGTTTTGCATTTATGGTGAAGGCATCTGTGAAAACAATGCTGTATTCTGACCAATCTACATTAATATCTTGGCCAGAAAACATCACAAAGCACTGGCTTTTGTCTGCTTTTTAAAGGATATATTTTTTAAGTGGTGATGTACATGAACTGTGAGCCCCTTACAAGATCTCACATCAGGCCATGTTAGAGCAACCTATCATTTCCATAGGAAACAATGGTAACAGAAAGGTCCCAGCTATGCTAAAAAACCCAGTTGGGGGCCGAGCAACCTCTTAACTCTTCTCTGAGGGAAGGTCAGATTTTCATCCGACATTTTCAGACACCCATAAATTCTGAAACTAACAAACTCTGCTCCATTTTGTGGCTTTTCTTCTCTACCTCTGTATCTGTATAGCATTGTCCTTTCACTGGAAAGACTTTAATGAAAGGGATAGTTCTTTTTCACTAGTGATGATGCAGTACTACTGGTGCTTCTTAAAATAAAAGAAGGCTACCACATCTAATTATGATGCATTGGGATAAAGGGACAAAGGTACTTAACCACAGTACAGTGTCATGCCTTAGCTTTGCAGAGCTGTAGCATGAGTAGTAACATGGGTAAGTAAAATTCATTTCTACCTACACAGTCAAAACTGAAATGTATTTTAAAAGTCATACAATATTACTCTGTAATTAGAACCCCCAACATGCTAATTTTTATCACATAGACAAGAAGAAAGTTATTTTACAACTACACAAGGAAATGGGACCCGATTAACAGGAGAATAATGGCACCACACATATATGGAAACAGTATATGCTGAAAATGAAGCATAAACCACGTTTTTCATGGAGGTCTTTGCTGAATGTTTAAATACACAGTTTTCATGTCTTTTTTTTTTCTTTTTTTTCCACTGTTTTCTCTATGAAAATCAAGCTCTTTGCATAATTAACCAAACCCGAGAGATATTTACATTTTAAAAGCCAATCCTTCACCTTCTGATTTTAAAATGAGTTATTCTGAGGCTTGCATATTTTTATAAAAGGTCCAGAAAAAGCTTAGAATTGTAAGTCAGAATCTGTACTTTATAAAAATACTTCCCTTGAACATGAAGTCAGTGCTGACCTCTTCAGGTCATTTGTGAATAATAAAATCTTTCTAAAGGAATATTATAAAGTAAGAACTGAGGGAAAACTCAAAGAAATATATTACCTCTGTATTGTAAAGCATTGCCACTTTAAAGTACAGTGTAGGTTGAAGAAAACCACAGAGGTGTATCAAAACACATTTTATTATATAGCTGCAGAACACATGGAATCTTTCAACGTTCTTTCTGCTAAAGGCAACATAGTCTCTCTGACTTTGTTAGTACAGCTATTGTATACAGGTTTCTTAAAGTACAGTTAGTACCTACAGAGGTGAATTCTAACATTTAAGTGTGTGCTATGCTTCCTATGGCAGAAGGATAAGCATCTGAAAAAAATTTATGACATTGATTTTAAAGAAATCATACATCACACAGTGTCTTCAATTCTAAATACAGAAAATTAGATTGTACTTGAAGTGGTTGTTGTTGCAGCATGACTTTAATTTTTCTCAGATATCAAGAAGGTCCTCTCCACTCTCATCACTCTCCACAGTTAATTGTCTTGTCCACCATTTCTTGACTTCTGATCCACAAGAAGCAGCATCAGACATGGGATTCATTTTGCATACAACAGATTTCATAGTTGAACGTCCACCAAAGCGGAGGTTGACTGAAGACACTGAATGGCTTATTGGTTTGGGAGCTATGGAATTAAACAGAAGGTTCTGTATTAGAGTAGATCTGCTTCTTAAGCATTTTTGCTTAGAATTTGGTTTAGGCAGTACTTACATGAGCTGACATACTGGCAAAATGGTGAAAGTGGCAAGGCCCAGAAAAAGGGAAGGAAAAGTGAATTTAGGAGTGGCATCTACACGTAGGAAATGATATTTAACTATGGCCTAGGGGTGGAAGTCAGTACAAGTTGATGGTATGGTTTTAGGAAAGCACTAAACCACATATCTAAGTGTATAAACCCCACAATTTATCTTAATGATGCTACTCATGATCTTCAATACATGTCTTTGTTGGATTGGAGGCAGACTACTTATCATCTGCTGGGCTGTACTGTGCATGAAGGTGACTGTCCTTTTCTGAGACTGTCCACTGAGGAACAATCAAGACTGACATGGCCAAGATCAGTGCTAGGAAGAAAACCTTGAACACCTTATTCTCACTTGAAAAGGCTATCCAGCTGGCTACAGTAGTACAATTCCTCCTCAGCATGCTCCCTCTTACTTTTTCACTCTGTTCCAACAAAATGCTGATTGTCGCTGCTCAGTGACTTATAGGTAGAAAACATGCATTGAAAGCTCACTATTAAGCTCTCCTGTTTCTTGGACAAGTATTCTGGTCTCAAAAGTATGGTTAATGGTACTCACAGCATGTCCATCTCTTCTACTTCCACCTAGATATGATTAGGGTCTGAACAGCGGAAGCCTTTGAAAGCTCATTTGGAATGGGACTGACTGATGACAGGTTTAAGCAGGTTGATGTACACACATCTAACCTGCTGGTCATGAATGTGACAGGCAGCAGAGGTCAATATGCACTTTTAGAGTGCTCTTGAGATAAAGACATCATAAAGTTTCAGACTGTACCTATGCACCTCTCCCACCCTCCTATAAGCATCCTTCTATAATGTACAGTATATCCTTTCTTTTCTAGTGGACCGTAGTTACTAGAATAAGATGAGGATGTTTCCTGTTTCTGAAAATATAAATGGGAAGCTGATTGTACACTGGGCCAATTCCTGGCTGAAGATATAAAAATGTATTATTACTATGGTGTAAGGTATAAATCATACGCCTGGTGTGCTTAGACAAGGCACTCAGGAGTTATTACTGTTATTAGGGTAAACATTCATTTTCACTGTGCTTTATATGATAAAAGAGAATGCTAAATGCACAATATGTTATCCCTACATATGAGACAGTACAGCCCTCAATCCAAAGATCCCGAGAAAATGTATGAAAAGTAAAAAAATCCAACCACCTGCACATGGCAATGCTTGAGCCCCTATTCTAGACTTTCAGAACTGGGAGGAAGGGGTGAATTTGCTGTATTTCATCATGCATGAGCACAGAAAAAATCTGATGTGGATGCAAGCAGCAGATGGGAGGTAGGACTGTGAATCATGAAGCCTCTTATGGAGCTGCTACTCTAGAGCAGCGATTTGGCATGTGAGGGCTCTGCTGATGAAACGTTCTTCACTCACCTGATGGCAAACGCCATTGTCCAAATTTCCGCTGAGGTTTCCCAGCATCTGCAGAGTCTTGTCGATAGCTGCCTCTGTCAGACAGTGTTGGGCTAAGGAGCTGCTGCTGGCTACTTGTCTGAACAGAGGAGAAACAATCTCAGTCACAGTTCCCTACTGCATGCGTATAATCCCAAGAAGGCTTATCTTTATACTCTATTTCTAAGCTTTATACATGAATACAAACAAAATATATTACCATTTGTTAAGGGAGCATGGTATGTATTCTTTACTGCCCCAGAAAACTAATATGAAATCATAAAAACACCATTTGGGCTCAATTCCACTATACAGTCCCACTGAAGGGTATCCAGTTGTTCTCAGCCGCTAGAGTGGAGTCCTTATAATGTATCTTCTTTACTCCCTACCATGGAAGAGTGCAGGACTTCTACTCAGAGGAGCCAGCATGCCTGATGCTATCGCTCTCACTAAGCACTACTTCAGGGTGCTGGAACAGGAGAGCTTCACATCCCTGAGCCTGAACACAGCTCAGGCTAGAGATGAAAGTTAGTGCTGCTGGAGCTGTACAGATGAGTTTGCCCTTTGTGGTGCTAGCACAACAGCTAACTGAGCTGGGGAAATACTGCCTCAGACCACTTTGGTTTTACATCTGAAGGCAAAGACTGAAGCAAAACCAGACAATACTTTCAAGTTTTCCAGTTAAAATGATGTTTAAAAAAGAACAAATAAGAAACATGGAAATTTTCTGAATTTATTCCGAGTGGCCGACAGTCTTCTGGTTAACATACCTCTGGCTGTGCACTGTTATCCTGATTAATAGCATTCATATCTTCACTCGGCTGTGTAGTCTCAATGCTGGGAGGATTCAGAAATCGGCTCAGCTCCTGCTGTTGACTCTCTCGTAGGCTATGGATAATGCTGCACGACTGCTGTTGTTTCTATCAAAGCACAATATGGGACAATGAAAATGTTCTCATTGGTGTGCCACAGTGTTTGATTTTTTAAATGGCTTCTAAATATTTAACTAAATAGCAAGTTCCAGAGGTGGATACTAGGTGCATTGATAAAGCTACATGTATGAGATGGTCGATATTTAAATAAAATTACTTCCAGTTGTATGTCTAACCTTTATGTAAGGAATGATGGAACTTATAAATCATGTTAAGGGGAAAGCTCGGTTGCTGGTTTAAAGCTCAAGCTTAGAAACGTACAAAGTTTTGAATGTATACGTTAAAAGTTCTTGCAAGAAACAGAAACAAGGCAAATTGGTAGAGTTTCACTAAGAATTACATTAAGTCAATGAAAAAATTTCTGACTTCTTTCATGGACTTCGGAATATGCTGTCAATAAGAATGAATAAAACAGTAGGGGAAACCTTTGGACTGAATATGGACATACACTGCAAATAGAAAAACAAACACACTACCATTATGATCTTACAATCTAATTTGCTTTAAAATTAAAATTAAAACAAACTGCCCTTAGGAAGGGTTTCACTTTCCTAGGTGCTCCCTCCAGAGAGACTTAGAAACTAACAGAATTTGAAAATACATATTAAATTCCATAATTACATTCAGTTTATAAAAGGCTCATATAATGTGAAATGATCTGAACCATATTATTAAAGTGAAATGAATAGCATATTTACTTTAATATAGTGTAATTCAATATCATAATGAAATGAACAACAGAGTTGAACAAACCCAGAATTGAGAGCTGAGATTAAATTTACTGCCCTTTATAGAGATGAGAGCAAAATGAAACTATCTAACTGAATATGTCTTGAACACTGACATTTCAGCTGGAATGTAGATTATACTCAAATTGTCCAGTTACGTGTATTTAGAAATTTACAAAATGAAAAAGCCAGACTACTTGACCACAGATTTCTATGGAAAACCTCCACTCACCAGAAGTAAGCTTTTATACCTATAAAAAATATAATCACAAAAACCTGGACTCAGCCTTAGAGTAACTGAAAAATCAGTCATCAAGGCAAACAGGTTGTGATTTTTATATAAAGAAGAGTAGGTTTTGGAAGAAAAGAGGTGAATAACTGCAAAATTTAATTCAAAACTCCCGATTTTTTTAAACATAAATTTAATCCAAGACAAACTTCAATCAACCAATATCATAGCTATCCTGAGTTTCTGAAAATCAGAAGCACCATTCAAGCAAAATACAGAAATTCTGGCTAGGTCAATACTAGTAAATTAAACAGATTGGGATTTCCTGCAGTGTTAAAGCCAAGTGACAGGTCAGAACACACATGATCTGTCTCACCTTATCTCTGCTACGAAAGACAACTTCAACCACTGCCTACTGGATGCAGTCTCCACCCTGATCGATCCATGCCTGCAGGGCAGTGATGCTCATACAGCATCGGTCTAGGACAGTAAGAGTATGCACAGGCCAAAACTGTGCTTAGGAACATGCTAATGGGTACTGGTGACCCCAGCTCAGTCCTGATCCAATGCCTTGGCCCTGCTTAATTTACTGGCATAGACACAGCTCCTGTGTGTCACGGTTTGCATACCTAATTTGCATATACACACTGCTCATTTGCACATATAGTTATTGTAATGGCTCATTCAAATGATGTATCTCGATATAGGTTCCATTTGAAGATTCATCTGGTGGTGACTGATCACAGTATTTTGTACAAGCAGAGGCAAAGAAATGACACAATTACATTCTGTGAGGAAGAATCAGGCCTATGAGGTTTCATCAAATTACATTTTTACGATTTATTCTTTTGACTCTGGTCTCTGCACATGGAACTTCCTGTTACATTGAAGAAAAGACAGCTAAATTTCTGGCAGGAAGGCAGTTTTTGCATTCAAAAGATGCTTATTTTTGTAGTGCTTTCAACTGAGATGTAGCATACTTTTTTTTTGCTGAGTTAGCAACTGCTACACACCCCTTCACATAAATATTATTGTGACTCCAGAGTAAATGAAGCATAGTGACAGCAAATTCCAGCATTGTTGAGCAGTACAATTTCTGCAACCATTTAGATCCTGGTTTAGCTTGACTTACTGCTCTGATTCGCTTTAAGCACTTCTTCAGCCACATGCGTATGGTCTGCTTGGCCACCTCCTCTTCTATGGTATATTCCAGTTGCTCCCTAGCAAGCAGCTCTTCCAGTTGAAGACTTTTTCTAATATCAACAGATCTGTATGAAAGCATGCTGGAAGAAATATAGATTCTTCTTATTATTTTTTTTTCCTACATTCTGGTGATCTTATTTTTTAGATTAGAAAATCCAAACTCATACTTAAGATCTTAGTGCAAAAATACGTAATTCAGGTTGTGCAAAAAAATTGCATCTGAAGCTAAAAAAATGCTGAGATTAATTTGGAAGAGATTTGTGATGCTCAAAACAAATGAAGACCCTGTCACCTACATCTGGATACCCAATATAGGTGAGTTACTGAACTGTAAAAAACTAGAGCATTTGTGGTGGTTTGTTTTATGCTTGGATAATGTTCCCATTTCTATTTTATTTCTAGTCAGATTCACTGTCATGTTGTGACACACATAGGGACAATATTTCATTGCTTGGGATGCAAGAACAACACATGACTGCTGTTTATGACAAACTGTCTCCAATGAAAACGTTAAAATTACTTAGAGCTGAACCTGTGTTTTCAATCACTAATATTTTTGTAGGAAATAAAAGGGAAATGTAATGTTTGTATTATGTGCAAAATGGCAGACCCCCTGCAGCTGCCGTCTTGCCTTTTTCCAAGCCTAATGACCACCTGTGAGGCCTTAGGGAAATCCAGGCCATTATACCCATTGGACATGTCTAGAGAAAATTTCAGAGTACCTGAGCACGTCATGGAAAGTGACATCACCACCATTATGGAGCCGTTCCATTTCATAGCACATGTGTTTGAACAGCAGTTTATCCTTGTCAAGATCCACCTCCAGCCTGCCCCGTAGAAGCCTCAGCAGGAATTTCACTCGGAAGGTAGGGATTACTCCCTGGGTAATATTGCATAATAGATAGTAAATTATTACTGTGACCTAACAACCGACTCTGATTTCAACTTGATCTGTGAAAGAAACACTATTTCTCCAAAGACTCTGTATCAAATCCTGGCCTATTTAAGTCACTGTGCATACATTACTGAACAATATACACATATTGAGCCAGCATTTCAGCACATTCATGGAAGTCTTTGCTGCTATTTGAGTGATATACAATGAGAATCTCTTCTGTTAGTTTTGCCAGAAACTTCCAAAATTGCTTGGGGATTTAGTTTTTCCATTTGCATTAATCTGTAATGAGAATTATATGCCCAAAGAGCTGCCCTTGAAAAACTGAAATTAAACTACAGTTTAAATGCTTACAGCCTGGACTACACCTGGCTGTAAATCTGTCCCCTTCTCTGTGCATCTTTGGACAGGAGAACGTTGGTAGTTTACTGGCTTTTCAGAGGTCTTCTGGTTTTAAGTGCCAACTTGGCACGTTGTGCTTTTTTGTAACAATTTTTATCTGCTGTCAAAAAATCAGGACTGAAACTATTTCTCTCTGAAACTGTGGTATCTATACTCTTTAAATATTTTGTTTTGCGAAATGAGCTTGACTGGAACTATTTTTTGCTGTGATGTCTTGTTCCACATCAGAGAGAGATACTTTCAGTGCTGGGCATGATGGATGCAGAACTCTCCACCTCTATCATACTGACTGCAGCTTCCATCCCCAGCACAGCCATGAGCCAAGTACAAGCAACTAACTTCTTAACAATAATGTTGTTCATATTCAAATCTTAGTGATGTCATGAATCATTCAGATGATGAATTGTGTAAGCATGTGAACAGCTCAGTCTCCCAGATGCTTTTGCATCCCAGAATCACATAGTACTAGAGGTTTGAAAGGGTCTCTGGAGGTTACCTTGTCCAACCCCTTCTGTTTAAGCAGAGCCTTCTTAAGGCAGTTTCCCAGGAACATATTTGGGTGGCTTTTGAATATCTACAATGATGAACACTCCACAACCTCCCTGGATAACCTGTCCCAGTGCTCAGTTACCCTCACTGTAAAAAGTGTTTCCTGATGTTCAGAGGGAACCTCCTGTGCTTCAGTTTGTGCCCATTGCCTCTGGTCCTGTCACTAGGCAGCACTGAGCAGAGCATGGCTCCATCCTCCCCATACTCTCTCTTGAGGAATTTATACACATTGATGAGATCCCCTTGAGTCTTCTCTTCTCCAGGCTGAAAAGTCCCAGTTCTCCCAGCCTATCCACAAAGGAAACAGGTTCCTTCATCATCTTCATGTCCCTTTTATGGAACTTCTTCAAAATGTCTATGCCTTGGTTGTACAGAGGAGCCCAGAAATGGACTCAGGACTTCAGGTGTGGCCTCACCAGTGCTGAGTAGAGGGGAAGGATTCTCTCTCTTGGCCTATTGGCAATACTTTGCCTAATGCAGCCCAGGATACCATTAGCCCTCTTTGCCACAAGGGCATGTTGCTGGCTTATGTTCAAGCTGGTGCCCACCAGGACCCCAGGTCCTTTCCTGACAATCTATTTTATAGATCTCCAGCCCTCAGCATGTACTGGTGGCTGGGGTTGTTCTTCTCCAGGTGCAGAGCTTTTCACTTTCCCTTGCTGAACCTTGAGGTTCTCGACAACACATTTCTCCAGTCTGTTTAGGTCCCTCTGGATGGCAGCAGAGGGTCTGAGAGAGACCAGACTCTATCAGTCACTCACTCTTTCCAGTTTGGTGTCATCTGTAAATTTACTGAGGGTGCACTCTACCCCATCACCCAGATCATTAATGAAGAACAAGGCTGGAACCAATATTGACCTTTAGGGTATATGACTAGTTACTGTCCTCCAGCTAGAATCTGTGCTGCTGATCATCAACCTCTTGGCCTGGCCATTCAGCCATTCAGTTTTCAGTCCACTTCATCATCTTCTCATCCAGCCCATAACAGCTTCTCTGAGATTCTTATGGGAGACAATGCCAAAATCTCAGTAAAACCCTTCTGATGATCAGACATATAAATAGATTAGACTCTGTAGACTACAATGGGAAAAAATTTCAGGGAGCTGTAAGGAAGGATGCTGCTGTACTGATCCTACAAATATCTGCAATTGTTTTAAAATCTGCTATTAGAACTAATTCACAGTAGTAATGAACACAGGATAGTATTTAGAGGGTCATGAACAATGTCAGATCATGCTCACCAAACTTGTAGAACTTGAACAGTAACCAGCTTTGTTAGCACACTTTGTTTTCCTTATGTGTTTTTTTTTTTTTTTTCAAGGAAAAATATAAATGTACTAGATTTCTGTGCTCATTATAAAGTTTCTTACCTCTCTTTTGTCATCAACCATGTTCCATATAATTTGAAAATGCCTAAGATCATTATAACTTAAAAGCTGGTCTTCTTCAGTTGAGTAAAACAATGAGAAATTCTCCACAATGATAGCTGAAAGCCACAAAACAAAAAAAAAAACACTATAAAGAAGCATGTAGTTACATTTGAGCTGGTTAACATCTATAAGCAACAATGAATTTCAACAGAATATGAATTCTGTTGTGCAAACTACACATTAATAAATGCTTTTATCTGTGTATTAAGATGAGGATTTTGAATAGGTAAGATACTCTCATGCTGCATCAATATTCACTATCCTCACTTTTTAAAAGCTGTCTCTTCAATGCTGGTGAGATGCCTAATCTGTCTTCTAACATCAGTTAGGTGAATTCTAATGATGCTGGAAAAATGTTAACTGGAGGATGGAAAAGCTCAGAAAATAGTATTCTATAGGTAACTATACAAGTACATCACATCTAGCTCTTAAAAAGAATTTCTTTCCCAAAATTCCTGAGCTTCAGCATATAACATGCTAGAAAAAACCATCATACATATATAAAGTAATAGTGAAAGTACAAGGTAACCTCATATGTGAATAGCACAACAGACACAGCTAACATACTACAGGCCAAGATGGCTCTTCTTGTTATTAATGTATGTTATCACTTACCAACCAGCAAATTCAGCATGATGTATGCAATGATGACATAAAATGAACAGAAATACATAAGAGCACCAGCATAATTTCCACAGTCTGTTTTCCAGTAGGTGCTGTTATCTGGTGTACAAAATGGAGGCTGAACCTTCAAAATAATAGAAAACAAATTAAATCAATCATAAAAAAGATATTCTTAAATTTCCCTGTGATCGATACAATATTTATGGCAATAATTTATTTCAAGCTTCTCAATCGGGAATAACACTGTGTGTGTTACTATGGGCAGGTTTTTGTTGTTCCTTTAGTAGATATGAACCAGAAACCAGAGAGAGGTATGACAAAAAAGGTCTAGGCATGGATGTCACCACCACACACAAGGCACATTGTGCATTATGGCACTGTAAGGAAATAACCTGGTGCTCTGAAATGCAGTGTTTTTTTGAAAAGGAAAGGGAATATGATTTTCATTGCAATGGAAGCCACAGACAGAAATTTACTTGGCAAAATAAAATGGTTCAAGATCAGATTTTGAGGTCATTCACACAGAATGAGCCAAAGTGCAGGTATTAAAGATAAAGTTAATCTGAAAAGTCATCTTGCCCCAGTCAAAGCGGAGTTAACAGTGGAAAAGAGGGGTTACTGCACTTTTGATTTTGAAAACACCTTTTTGATTTTAAATTGCATAATAGCCCAGTCCTATGAAATATTACATTGTGACTGTGTGACTGGAACTGCAATATGTGTGTCATGTTCTGAGGTTTAATGCACATTACATCTCTTGAAGAGATAAAGGCAATCACAACATTCCTTGAACAAAGTTCCAATACTGGAAACACTGAGATGCAATGGTGTCTCCCATTTCTTGCCTACTTTATCTCTGGCAGTATTGTATTTACCATGCAGTCATGCATAATTTTGTTCCAGTCTTCTCCAGTAACAATTCTGAAGAGTACAGTAATAGCCTTGCCAGCTGATGAAAAATTTGCATGTCTGTTTTAAAGAATAAGAGAGAGAGAGAGAAAGATAATTTTACATCCCAGAACAAAAATAGTGGCAAGAAAAAAATGCAAAATAATTTCCATTTTCTACTGATATTTTAAACTAAAAATAGCTACAGTATTATCTGAATGAGCTCACTGAATTATTTATTAAATGACTTGGATATAATAACTGAACTTTAGCTTGACACAACTCAGAGTATTTTGGCTCATTTTATCAAAGTGCTAAAACAGACTCAAGGCCAGATCCTATCACCTGTCTCCATTCTCTTTCTGAAGCCTGATGATGATGTTGACTGGGAAATTTCCAGTGAATGGGCAGTTCACAGAACTGTCCTCTCTCAGTACCAGCCAGGTATATGGATCCTGTTCCTGAGTGATGGCAATAAGGTGAAGTAGGTACACAGTGCCTCAAAGCAGCTTGCAGCTAGTGCAGTGCTGCTTTGAAGCATATTCCACCTGGATAATGAAGAGCAGCTCTCAGTCTGCTATGAGATGGAGCCAGTGTCATGTGGTCCAATGCACAAGGACTGGGAAGATGGCTGCGTGTCTCTTATCAGGAATTCTGCTTAGAGCTCTTCAGATAGACCTGGCAACTTGTCTAGATTTTACCACAAACATTCTAGCAGAATGTGATTTTTTTACACTGTTTAAAGAACATCCCCATGAGGTAGTAAGAATATACTGTACCTGTTAATGTTCTCTCCATATTTCACGGTACCAAATAAAACCACTCCAGCAAAAGCATAACAAAGAAGCAGTAAGAACATTCCCACTATGATGAAGAAACTTTTGTACATGCTGACAACCACAGTCAGGAGCAGCATCTTTAGTGTCACCTGGAGGGACAGAGGAAAAGCAATCCATGATGCCATTCAGGAAAGCAGAGATAAAAGGGAAAAAACAGTTATTGCACCTGCCATTTTGACAACAATTTTTTTACACATATATATTAATGGAGGAGCCCAGTGAAATGGTACATCATGAATCTGAATTGGAAATAAACATTTGTGTCTTCCTATGAAATCTAGTGTGCTTTTTATTTGTTAAAGAGATCAGCGTATCTGCCTAGTTTACAAGGTCAAGATATTGCTCCTCAAAGAATATATACAGGATAATACAGCGTAGGATAATACAGCAGTAATACAACATAAGCTTAACTATAATATTCTAGAATCGGTATAATCCAGAAGTATCAAAATTAGCATGGCATCAACAGTGGTGCAGTAACTACTTTGGGTTTGACTGAAAATGGTGTTAGGTGAAAGCCATAGGTACTGTAGCCTACATGAAGTAATGGGTTGATGTATAGAGAAGGGGATTTCCTGAAGATCAGTACATCCTGATTAAACTAGTAATTTCTCAAGTAAATTGGCCAAAGAGATTAAGAAGAGAGCATAATTTTGGAAATTACATAGGCCGTAGGCCTGGATAAGAGATACTATGTTCCCATGCATGCATATTGTACATTTTACTCTTGCTGAAGTTATTGCCCGAGACTGTCCTAACACCCTTAACCACTTATGGATGACATGGAAAATTCTCTTTAATGGGAGTGGGGGTAGCAGTTTTCTTAAGAAACATGCTGAACTATAACTCATCCTGACTTTCAGTCATCACATTGTATCACAACAGATAAATTAGTGAAACTGATTCAGCTACTAAGATGAAAGCACAAATGACTAGGTTAAAACCTTGAAAAAACTTTAGAATCAATCAGAAAGCTTTGAAGGCAATCACTTGGTCTGGCTGCATAGGAGAAGCAAGGATTTTTCATTTGACTTCCAAGGTTCTGCAGGCTCTGTGTAGTTTGATTGAAAGAAAACATTTTATCTTTACTGAACAAACCCTCTGACTCACTGTTCTTAACCCTGGCAACTGAGTATGGCAGTATTTTCATCACATTTACTTTAATATGTGCAACTTCACAGAAAATGTTTGGATAGTCTTAGAAGTTCTGCAGCTAGAGAATGCAGAGTGTCACCACTTGTTAAACAAATGTGTTTGCTCTCTGCGTATGCTTATTCTGTCAGTCTACACTCAATTACACCAGAACAAACAGAAACAAAAGAAGTTTAAACTTTAGAAGTGACTTGCTTTGTTGCCATGCCCGTGTTTCCAGAACATATCTTGACCCAATATTTTTTCTAAATAGAACATAAATCCTGTACAGTGATAGGCCATGCATCATAGGGACACAAGACACAGACCTGCTTCTATAAGAGAGCACTATCATAAAAAGATGAGTCCATTAACCACCACTGCACTAGTCTTGCAGAGAAAATAAATAAATAGCATGCATATCATGACACTGTGAAATGGAAAGGACTGAAAGCCCTTCGTGTTCAGAGTTGTAGAGAGCATTTTTTTAAAAGCTGTGTGGTATTGCAGCTGCACTTTTTTTCCCCTTTTTTATTTAGAAAGAAAAGCAGCTTTTCCAGTAACTGTACTATAATACTATTACACAATATACGTAAAATCCTGATCTTTTAAAGACAATGTGTAAAATTGGAGACTGCTGCCTGAAGCCTCCTTTTCTGGGGTGTATAAAATGGAGCCTTAAAGAATGTGCACTAGAGATGTGCAGCAACTAGTCCTTTAATCTATACGTGATCACTGCAATGGTTATAGTTCCTAATTTATACTTACGTGCTTTCCACAAATTGAGAAAAACCTGAAGACAATTACACATGCCCCCATCATGTATGTGTATGCATTCTGGAATAGAAACACAAAAGACTTAATACATTGTCCCACGAGGATCTTCTGGAAAGATTGTGATAATTTGTCTTTTAACAAAGTAAGACAGTTGTCATATGAAGTAAGAGAAATCATTAAAACTAGTAGCACCAGCATTTCAATAACAGAGGAGTGGTAAGAAACTAACAGAAGATGCTCTATCACTTCCAAAACACTAATCCAACCTCACACATCAAACCAAAAAACGTTCAATCTTCCGTTAGCTGGGATGTAATTATGTCCAGCAGCCCAAGTCTACTTGTCTAGGCAGTTGCTGCCTTATGGAAGCTCCTCAGGCCTTCCAAGATACTCATCAGCAGGGACCAATCTGTGAATGTCAGGTCAAAATAACTAGACACACAAGACAGGTTTTACTCCAAAGAGAGCTTTGGGCAAACAAGAGAGAAGCCTGCAGCCATGATAGGTCTGTGACTTCAACCTCTTTTGACTAGTTGACACGGATCAACTATCCCTTCTCCATTCCCGGTAAATAAAAGAATTGGCCAAATTAAAAAAAGAAAGGAAAATCTGAACTTCTCTCCTCCATGCCTTCTTGGATTAAACATTGCCCCTTAACCAAAATCAGTGGTCCAGAATCACTGCTGGGATAGATTGTGTTGTTCAGCAGTTTTGAACCTATGCCTTTTTCCAGTCCTCTGCTCCTGTCTGGATTCTGTGCATTGCCTCTTTCTTCCTTGATGCTCATGAGACTGCTGTTGGCAAGAGATCTCAATCTCTTTAGATTCCTTACTTTCCTCAAGCACAACCCACCTAAAGACTTCAGTTTTCTACCACATTTACAGACTTTACCTATTATAAATACGACAACTTCTGTACTTTACCACCGTCTGTGGGGATGATTTCTTCCGGAGGAACTAGCTGAGCATCAAGCTCTATTTGTTTCATCCATATTTCAGCCTTATTAAACTCCCAAGGGTTTATCTGGATGTATAGTGGTTATCCTACTGCTGGTGCTTAAGAGATAAAATTAAGCTTAATCACTGGAACTGCATTTTATAAATCTTACCAGTAAGGCAAAGTGAAGTATCACCCATATAACTCCAAGAGAAGTCACTAAGAGATCATATCGATTTCTTCTGCTTTGCCAGAAGCCAGAAGGTGACATGGCAATAATCTTCATCGTAACCTATGGATAAAAGCAAATTGTCAGTTTTACTGAAGAAATGTTTATTTCTTGATATGAAATCCTCTTCCATTCCCTAAAATGTTTGCTGGAGCTCATCTTATGAAAAAGTTTCAAACAACCAAGGGCAGGTTTCATGCCAAGCTAACTGCTTCCATGTGGACAAGTTAGGCTGCTGGACTAGCTGGATAATATAAGCTTTGCTCAGATGCAGGAAAACATACTTCTGGAAGACCGCAGATGACCAAGACCAGGGGATGAACAGTATTCTGGAAGTCTCTCTCTACATGAAGTGTTGAAGGAAGGAATGCAGCTGACCACCTCAGACTGAATGCTTCATGTACAGATTGCTGGGGTGAATATGGGCTTCTCACAGTTAAGCAAGTCACAAAGTTCAAAAATTATTATGTCGATAAGAAGAAGCTAAAAGAAGCAGTAGAATCCTATCTAGCTAACTATCTGTAAGCAGATAATCATGTAAGTACACTTGAACTCAAGAGTATAATTTTATTCTGTAGCATCTATGGTTGAAATTAACTAAAAAGCCTTCCCATATTGCAAATATTTCTTGCTTTAAGGAGTACTCTGTACTCGGCAGCATATAAAAGAAGAAAGTTAAAAAAAGTAAAGGCAGTATATTTTACAACGCACCTGGTAAAACAGCCAAAGTGCTTGACATTTCCAATACAGGCAATGGGACAGGAAGTTTAAGAATAGACACTAGTAAGATGACACAAGACATGCAAACATCCCTGCCCTTCTGTAGCATCTAGTAGAGTTGAGCAAAGATCAGCTAGGGTACCTAAACCCAGCTTTTGATACCTTCAGTTACCAAAAGAGAAGAGATTCAGGCAACTGAATCTCCCCCCACACCTCCCTTGATCACAGTGACTATTTAAACACCTTCCTCACGTGTAGAATTTAAACAGTGAAGTTCAAGTGACTATGATCTTGAACTAAATACCACAACATGAAAATTAAAAATCACATCTCACTTTATTCTGTGATCATCAGCGTGGTTACAAAAGTGAGATCTCCAAATTCTTCCAGTTCTTCTAAACCTCAAATAGTGATATGAGCAGTAGAAGTTTAAAACTGAACCAGAAGTCCTTAGACTGGACACAGGGCTGTTAGCTATGCAGAAAGCTATGGCCTTTCTCATGGACCATGCCTGCTAGTTTTAGCAGACCATGTACATAGCAGAACCTGTAGCCAGACTGTGCTGCATTAGGGAAGATCCTGGGCAGGAAGCTGCTTCCCCTCTCCATAAACTGTGTGCACTCACAGTGTGACAGCTTGCCTGTTGAGACAACCAACACATTTTTCTTGGCTCTGACAAAGCTCTTTTGAAATTCTAGAAGTGCATTTGTTTCCCCTGGCAGTATAAGAGCAAAAAGTATTTTTAAAGACATAGTTACTAGGTAAATTAAAACCTTTCTGTGTATGATACAAATCAAACTTTTCTGTGTTTGCTCAGTCTCTCAAGACATACTGATTTCTCCTGGGTAGGGAAAAAAGAAGCAACAAGACAGACATACTCTAGCTACAGCTCCTACAAGGTATTCACTTCATTGTTTATTCATCACTGCTGGCAAAACCTATCACTGGAACATAGGAACTGTCATATTGGATTAGAGCAGTGGGAAATGTATTCTGCTATCCTGTTTCTGATAGTGGTCAGTATCAGCTATTCAGAGGGGACTGAAAAGAGTAATACTCAGGCACAAACTTAGAATTACATAAAAAACTAACCACAGAGGAAGCATCTTGTTTAACCTCATAAATGTGTACTTTATAACACTACAGATATCCTTATACATGAGAAAATACATGCTTTTTAAAATGTGTTTAAGACCTCAGATTCCAATCTTATGAAAACCATCTAATTACACCTTGCACAGTTGGTTGTGGTGACAATTTTCCCATAGAGAACCATTACCACATGGGATCCAGATCTGTGCAACAAAAGACAGACAATACTAGAATTTGACAGAGCTCATTAAAAGGTATTAAAATGAAATACAGTACATAAAACTCAGAGAAGTCTGATGACATCACAGCTATAGAATAGTGAGGATTAATGCACCATGCAAAATACAAATGGATCACGTAGAACCTCCATGATACAACACAGACCTTGCATTGAATGGAGTGACTTTAATCTGAGGTGTTCTACAAGACTTGGCGATCTTAAAGGTCTCTTTCAACCAGAATGATTCTGTGATTCTAAGAATAGTTCACTGTGTTCACCAAAACACATGCTGAAATGCTCAGAGTTGTATATATATAAAAGGACACAAAACTCAAGGTAGTGAAGATGTATCAGTGTAATAAAATAATAGCTTATTCCTACAATACATGTTGAAAGATAAGTGACATGGAGAGACCCAAATGTACATGTTCACAAATAAAAAACACAGTGAGGTATGAGACAACATCCAAAAAGACAAAATGAAATATATACATACTTGCCTTAATCTCAAGAAATCATAAAATATATTACTTTACCTCAAGGACAAAAATGAAGGTGAAAACAACAGACATTGTTGCTAAAGGCACAGTCACTGGATCTGCAGCATCCCACTGAAATGGAAACAAAATCCATTCATAGAAGAGCAGATGTTAAAAAGAACTAAATGCCTCTTCATTGTCTTAACTTTTCTTGTGGGTTTTGTTAATAAATAGGTTTCACTTTAAAATATAATCAGACAGGACTGGCATCTTAGTGTATTCTTCTCTCATATATTTACAGCTTAACTGTAAATTAAAAATAGAAAAAGAAAATACAAAAAGACAGAAACTCACTCAGCTCCACAAGTTACATTTAATCTACAGTAATCTGTGCCAGCTGAGACTGCTGTATCTAGAAATCACATTTCCCTACATTCACCACAGTAATAGATCAACTGATCAATGAGTGTTTGGAAATGTGCAACACATGTACTAAAATAATAAAAGGCTTAAAAGAAACACAATTACCTTAACTGATAACAACACAGACTGGGCCAGAACCAGTACAGCAATAGTTCTCTTAAAAAATGGGTGCTGAGTTATATCATACATCTTTGCTCTAAAGCCATCATTATCTGAAAGAGTTTGAGGAGAAGAGTTAAAATACACAGTGGCATTTTTCCCTTATTCCTTGACATATTTTCGATGTTCATTAGTGGCAAAATAATCCTTTACCAGGTTCAAAACACATTTCTAATTTTCTGCTACAATTTTCCATATCAAATAGGGCTTCTGAACATATTATATCAAATACCAAACATCAGTGTTCCATGAAGGCTATGGTACTTGTAGGGCAAGTGCATCATTCAGCTGCTGTCAGGTTAATACATTCTGTTCATATCATTAACAACCAACAGCAAATATTTTTCATTTAGAAATTCATTTTTTCATTAAGGCTTATCCTAAAACCATCGAAGCACAACCTTTTTTTGGGTTGATTTTAATAGCCTTATGCAGAGATCTGTAGTTGGAGCCTGTTTCCACATTAACTTTATGCACAACCTCCTAGTGGCCTCACGATTACAGTTTTAATTTGAATCGCAGACTCCTGGGGAATTATGAACACTAGGGCTCAACATGAATAAAATCGAAATATCTTTGATACCCGGACGAGGTGGGAGATGAAGAGGTTGTGCTATCTTCAGTCTGCTTTTCAGATCTTCCCATCGTCTCTGATCTACAGTCAGTAAAGCTGTCCCCTTAATAAACAAAGAGAAGCGTAGAAAGCTTTTGTCATATAAAAGCTAGAACATTTAATGCTGTAAACATGAAAACAACATTCTCTTTAGTGCCTGAAATAAAGTTACATATGCAGCTCTCCTTAAATAACACACCGTTTGGGTAAAAGAGTCTAAAGTATCAGCTGTTACTCAAGAGGATTTCTGGATGCATTAGCTGTGAGTTTCTGGGACTCAACTCAGCAGGCACAGTTGTTGCTCTTTGTAGCAGCAGCCCAGTGTGAGCAGTGAAACACTGCAGGAGGTCTTCTATTTGACTGAACATCATTTGCCAGGAAGTACTGTTTAAAGAGTGGCCAATTTTGTCCAGACTTTGCTGCAGAAAATCCTGTGGCTTGTCAGTGCCGCTAGTTTCTTGGGGAATGAGCCCTCCAGGAGACCGCTGCCACCCTCCACAGTTCTTCTGCTTGGGGTGTAATTGAAATAAAATAATAGTATGCTATGAGTCTCCAAGAGCTCTCCACAAAGGAGGCACAAGGAGAGGTGGAGATACACCTTCAGGGTGGGCGGTGGTAGATGTTTATGTGTGTTAGTGTTTTTATAACATAGGAAGAAACAAGGAAACTCCAAACAGTATTCAGTGTTATTTTAAATGACCTTCAAAACAAAATGAGGTCCTGATCACTTCAGAAAATGGCAAAATCTCATGGAAGGCATTTGGAGTTATAAAAACAAGGAAGACCTTTTTAAGGTAAATATCACAAGCCTGTCTCCCAGACACTTGGCTGCTCCCTCAGCACAGAGCTGCACCAAGCTGGGTAAGGGCTGGTGTGATCTTTGGGGCTTGCCTTGGCACTGGCTTGTGTAGGTGCTGAAACTGTGACTGGCTGTGCAACTGATAAGGTCAGGATTCCTCCCTCTCAGTGGACATAATCTCTTTACAGAGCTGTGTGCCCAAATGGCACCCTAGGAGGAGATGCCTTCCAACACAATGTGGACAAAACAATAGATACAATCTTGGTGGATGAAAAACTGAATATAAATCAGCAATGCGCACTCGCAGCTTAGAAAGACAACTGCATCCTGAGCTGCATCAAAAGAAGTGTGGCCAGCTGGCTGAGGAAGGCGATTCTGTCCCTCTGCTCTACTCTGGTGAGACTGCACCTGTAGTACCGCATCCAACTCTGGGGCCCCCATCATAAGAAAGAGGTGGACCTGCTTGAACGGCTCTGGAGGATGGCCACAAAAATGCTCAAGGGGCTGAAGCATCTCCCTTGTGAGGACTGTCTGAGAGAGTTGTGGTTGTTCAGCTTGGAGAAGTGAAGGCTCCAGTGAGACCTTATAAAAGCTTTCCAATACTTAAAGCGGGCCTGTAGGGCTCCTTCTGGGGAGAGGGGATGGGGAGGAACTCTTTATCAGGGAGGAAATCTTTATTAGGGAGTGTAGTGATAGGATGAAGGACAATGGTTTCAAATGGAAATAGGGTAGATTTAGATTAAGTATTTGGAATAAATCTTCACTGTGAGGGTGACATGGAACAGGTTGCCCAGAGAAGCTATGGTTGCCCCATCCCTGGACGTGTTCAAGGTCACGCTGGATGAGGCTTTGAGTAACCTGGTCTAGTGGAGGTTGGGCAGGGAGGTTGGTTCCTTCCAACCCAAACCATTCTGATTTTATGATTCTATGCCTATTACTTGTGTCAGGCCCAAACCACACCATTTCAAAATGCTTAAATTTAAAGGAAACTCATTCAGTACAGTGAGCATGTCTGGTTGATATTCTTAGAGACCTTTCACTGCAAATAAGGCAAAATGTATCAAAAAAAAAGTGGGCCTTTGTAAAATTTAGAAAAAGTGATGCCAAGTCCTTCTGTAGCTCAGAAACTACCACTTCCACCAGCAGGATCATTACAAAGGGATTATATACATCAGAGCTCCATGACTGCTGGAGAAGCTGTGTTTGCATTTGGACTTCAGCTCATAAGCCCCAGATAATATTCAAGTTGATCACATCTACACTGCTGACTGAACATGTGGCACTTGGAGCTGTGACAAGTGATGGGTGGGGTGGAGTGCTTTGTGCTACTGCCCTGTTGCTGCGACAGCTGAGGACCCTCCCCAGAGTACTCTTCGGTACTTCTTAGTCCAATGTCTCCACGTCTGCAGCTCTGAGAGCTCACATGAAATACTATGACATAGCTGAATTTTATTTTTTTTTTTAAACAACATTTTTTGTTCTCAGGTAAAATAGTTCATTCAGTAATTGTCCAACTTTGACACTCCTCAACAACTCCTGGCACGACTCTAATGTATCAGCCAACATCTACTTAAAACATCAATAGACTGGTCAAGTAACCAGTTTTAAGAATATGCAACTTAACCTCATACAGTGGGCCATTTTGCTTGATTCTTTCTGGACTGTTTGCCAACTATCTCTCTGATCTTACTGCACTTTTTTTTTTTGTCAGTTCCTGGGTATTTCTTCACTGAACTTGAATATTGATTGGGCTGGGATTTTTTCTCCTGTTGATTAATTAACTAATATATTCATACTTTCAACTCCAATTGGAAGACAGAATCACAGAATCACAGAATC
>VWZY01011597.1:245042-264236 GCA_013399075.1 Chloroceryle aenea | reverse complement strand
TTTCCTCATAGAAGGCTATGAGGTTAGTCAAACATGATTTACCCTTGATAAAACCATGCTGACTGCTCTTGATGACTCCCATGTTCTTGATATGCCTGGAGATAGTGACAAGAACAAGATGCAAGAACAAGTTGCAAGACGTTTTCCCTACAGTAAATACCTAAAAAGTAACAAGTATTCAAGAAAAAAAGAGACAAACAAACATGAGAGATTGCATGCTGTGTCTGTGCTGTGTCATTTACAGGGAACTGTTATTAGTGAGTAGCTTTTTTGATTGAACACCAAAATGCTTTCCCTGTATTCAGATATGGAATTGAGGGAGGAGAGCATTCATAGCTGAAAAGGTAGCTGTAGTTTGAGGTAGAGGTATGAGCAGAGAAAACCACACCAAAATGATAAATTTCTGAAGATAATGGGAACCCTAATTCAGGCCCTTCATCTTAGCCTTTCACATTTACACTGGCAGCTCATGCAGGGGCAATCTGGGCTAAGATTAATTGTTTAGTTATCTACTGTACTCATGATCTTTATGAGCCTCATGTTCACACCTTCCTATTCCCTCTCATTTTGAATCAGAGTAAGCAATTTTTTACTTTTCACATCTGTTTGAGATGTCCTGTGTCTTTAAAGCTGAGTAACTCGGAGAAGGGAATGAAATATGAAATTGATACACAGTCACATGTTCATATTTCAAACTAAAAAATAAAAAGAGATACACTACTGTAGATAAATCACTTCAAAAGTAACCTATGTGTTGACCAAGATAACCTTATTCCATAGATCTTTTAAGTGACTCCTATGGAAAAAGTGGGAACTAAGAGTGAAAACACTGCCAGAAGACTGACAGCAATTGGTAAGATTTGGCCTAGTTGTCACAAAAGCACAATGAAAGTCATACTAGTAAGGTCAAAGATCCAGCTCCTCTAATACCTGTTTTCTAAGACAATGGTAAAAGTAGATGCCTGTTGGTGTAGCAAAGCAACCTAGAGCAGCAAGTAGCTCCTGATGATTATTCATTGCCCACAGAGCTAGCTCAGAATTCATGACATATACACTCAAGACGAAATGCAAAACTTAAGGGGAAATGCACCACTTCCTCACTCCTGAACACCATGTGCACCACACCTCAACAGAGTAGAGGAAAGATAATTGATCAGTCATGATCAAAAGCAACTTAAAAGTAAACTCTGTAATGTGTTACTTCTTCTTGCCTACACGTGTAGGCAAGAAGATTTTTGAGGAAATTGATCTGTGTAATAAGTGTCAAGGGAATAAAGAAATAATTTATATGGCAGAAATGCTCAGCTAATATCCGAATTGTGTTTCATCAACTATGATGTACATGACAGAAATGCACACGGCTAAATACATCATAGCTTTTGTAGGAAAACATTAAAATAATTCCAATATTTCAAATACATTGATTACCTGTAATTTAAATAAAATTACTTAATTTTTCTTTCAAGACTTGCTGAAAAATAGTTTGCATTCACCAGGGTAAGGCTGACAGATTCAAAGAAATTACACAGCTGAACAGGAAAGAGCAAAAGTGGCTATAAAAATCCAGTGGAATTCTCATACTAGAGAATTTTTAGCTTCGTTAATTCGTTAGTCAAAATTTAGTGAAGAATAAAACAAATTGCTCCTTTTTCTCTAGAACAGATGCATTTTTACAAGAATGACTACACTTCATCTCACTAAAATTCCACTGGAGTCAGGAAAACGTAAAAATATGTCCTGGACAGCAGAGGTTTCAGGCTATTAGGCTCACAGTCTGCTTGACTTTATTTTATGATGCCTTGCTTGCCCACACTGGACACACAGTAGTGTGCTGCTCATGTCCCTTCCAAGACTCTAGTGGTTTCCTTGAAGGGCAAACTCAACAGCTGTGTTTGTTACAGAGTTTGGGTCAGGGCCATAAAGGGCCATGGCCAGCACCCAGTTTGTCCCCAGCACTAGCACACTGGGTTGTTTTGCATCTCCAAGCCCGAGTGTACAATCATCCTTTCCCTCCAGTGTCATCAGTGATAAAAATAACACTCTGCTAGCTGCAACACAAACACCTCATTATTTTTGGGACTGTGAACTGAAAGGTGGGAAAAAAAGCCCCCAAAACTTATGTCTTAGTGCCCCAGGGGCACCACAAGATGTTCAGAAAAAAATAGTCAGATTAAGGGCTGGGCAGTGTGCATGTGGCACCCCGTACAGAGGATGCTCTCTTTAACAAGCATAGACCCGAGCTGCCCTGCAACAATTCACCCAGGGACAGACTTTTCTACTTCTCACACAAAGCCATGTGAATTGCAGGTTTTTCTAGAACACTAGCTACTTTTTTGTTTGAGTGAGGGACAATTAATTTTACAATGTACTAAGCTGTTTAGCAGGAAAATGCCATGCAGCTTTACTTCATATAAGAAATGCTGCAATTCCAGGGCTCTAATGAGACCTCTGAGATGTAACACACAGAAACTTGTCTTTTTATCTGCCACTGCACGCATGCATCAAACAAAGACATCATAATGTGAAGCATCTGTAAATACTTTGTGCTTTAGGTTCAGTCTCCATCTGGTAAAATGGCTGTGTTGTAAATAACTGCAGACAACTCTGAAAGAGCGTGTGATGGATTGGTATCATCCCAGCATTGAGCTGTGTAGCAACTATGGATCAGGTGTGTCTGAAGCCATACTTGTAGGCTTGCAGACTGTAAGGTTGGTAAGTCAGACTTAAAGACAGTCTTACGAGGTAAAGTAGGTGGTGTAATATCAATTTCAGGTTTCTTACAGAGTCAGTTCTACACCCAATAAACCATCTCACTCAGTACCTTGTTTTCATTGAAATTAGCGATGACGACTCCAACAAAAAGGGTCAGTCCAATCATGCAGCCGAGGAATACAAAAACGTGAATGTAGATTCCATGGATCTGAATAGATAAAAAGAAGATTAATAGTTAAATAAAAGTATGTGTTGTAGAATTTGAAGACTCTGATGTGTTTCCTTACCGGCCCAACACGATGTATAATAACATCTCTGACTTCCACCCAGCCTTTTAATGAAAGAACTTCGAATAGTGCCAGCATTGCATTTCCCACATTGTCAAAATTAAAATTCCGAGGATTTGCCCTGAAATGCAGTACACAAATTGGTGTAAATTCAGCAATAAAGATGATCTTTCTATTTCTCGCCTTGATTCTTCATAGTCTCACTAACATATAAATACATTTCAAAGTTGGCGTGAAAGCCTCTGAAATATATAATTCAAAGTTCCATCTCACGAATAAGAAAACAATGGCAACAGCAGTAGATATGTGAAGTTTAATTTTTTGATCCCTCTATATGTTTTATTTTCTTACCTAGAACCTTATTCACAGCAATAAAGCTTATAAGCTGTTGCTGCATTTTAGAGTTTTTGCCAATGAAATTAGCAAATTGCAGCTTTCATGAAAAAATGGATCTGATTGTATTGTCAGATTCTGAAATACATTTACCGGAAGGAGACAGTCTCAAACCCATATAAATGATTCACATTCCAAAGTCAGTGAAATCATCTAGAAAATGCTGTTGCTTGTTTTGTTATCACTGCAGATAAGCAAAACTTACTGAGAGGACATCACATCTTCTTGGCTTTACTATACCATATGCTCTGACGTTTTGTATCAGTTGAGATTCAAGGGGATGTTTGCAACTGAACATTAAAAGTAATGCTCTCTGGGCTAGGTTAGCACATTGCTTTGTCTCTACAATCTAAGACAGATAATCCAAGAGCCCAATTAATTGTCAACTATTTATAAGGTTGCATTCTACGAGAAATATTAAGTGTCTGGTACTTCTGAAAATCCAGCCATTCAGTAAAAAAGAAAGCTCTCAGATGTAGATATTTCTTTTAAATGCAGCCCTCACATTGACATCTGGTCCTTGAAAATCTAGCCTGACACAGCCAACAGGTGGTATAAATGTCCTTGTGGTAAAACACTTTTCTGCAATAACAAAACATTCCCCAAAGTTTACAGTTATGCTGATTAACTAGTTTTTGCTTATTTCTGGATCAAGCTGAAGAGGATTGAATTTGCTTACTCAAGGAAGAATTTATCTGAAGGATACAGAAACAAAGACTTCTGCAGATGTCAGAGTTTCACTGACTGTTCAAATCACAGCATATTATTTCATTATTGTGGGATGGCTCTGAATGTACCGCTGCTGGTACATCCTTTATCCATGCACACAGTCAATTAAAGTAATTGCAGCTGCTAAGCTGATTTTGCTAAATGCCAGCCAGCTTAAAATTGTAAACAATTAAAAAGAGGTTTTTTGCCTGTTCAGGTGTTGGGAAATATCAGACAGACTTCATCAGAATACTAGGATTCCCTGCATTGGAAACAGAAAGAAGCTGCTAGTTACCATGGTTGATGGCAATAGAAGAGAAAGGCTGGTTTTAGGCATGACTTGCTCATTATTATGTTTTTTTTATGAGTAGTTATAGGCAGGTGGATTTCCATTTCTTTTCCCTCACATTTTTTTCTGTTTATTCTTAGGTCCTGCTGTTGATATATGGTTCTCAGGATGTCTAATACTGAAGAATGATTCCATGATAATCTTGGTTTAAGACAGTAACTCCCATTGTAATCATCATAATAATAATTATAGCTAATTCCTATCTAGGTTCAGTACCTACAGGCATTGTTTTTCCTTTCTGCTTTATGATTAGCATAGCAGGTTAAGTCTGGAAATTTCCTGTATCTGGCTTCTTACTAAACGTACAATAATTTTTATCCTTAATGTCATCTGATTTACAATAAAAATCCTCCATCAGTAGTTTAATGTTATGAGACTTAAGTAATTTTTTACATCAAAAGCTGTGTTTTGAAAAAAGACAGGCCAACGTGTAGCAACTCACCAGACTCGTGGCACCCAAAATCCAGGCTTCTTCTCTCCAGGTCTTAACTTTAAATTGAGATTTTTTGAAACACTTACATTTATTCTGAATATGCCGTGACAATCTTCCTGTAGTGAAATAAATCACAGCCTGAGACTGAATAATGGCCTGTGAGAGATGCCAAAATGCCAGTATAGACAGCACTCTAACCATGATGGGGAAGCAATGTAAACAGAGATGAAGGATTATTTACAGGTCTAGGATTAATAGTCATAGAACATTGCCCAAATGAAAAATGCATTTTAGGAAGGATTCGAAAACCCCTTCTTCCAGTGTTTTTTATTTTGCAAGACTATTTAGCCTTTCACCTCTTTCCTGAAGACCACTGCTCTCTTTAGGTGATGGTGATATTTCTCCAAGTGGAGTAAGAAACTCAGCTAACTTTCTCCATGTAACCTACACAGCATTCCCAGTGCTTTTGACCACTAGAAACCTGACCTAGGAATGCAGGGTTGTCATTTTCCATGGTTAATTCCATGTGACACCCAGTCCTTTGCAGATAATACGACCTGAATTGACAACATTTTCAGACAGTCCCCTGTATTTGGACTTGCTTTACCTTTTTACATGAAACCACAGCCTACCCTCAATCACTCACTGACTCCTTTTTCACCTTTCCCTTCATCCTGCTTCTGAACAAGAAAGTGCCCAAGATCTCCATCTCTCATATGATAGCTCTGATTGCCCCACTTGCTTTCCCCAGCAGGCAGAAATGACAGAGCATACTATTATTTTGAAGCAGAAAAGCAGTTCTTACCCTAGAGATGATGTGTGGATCATTGCATTTAGCCAGTTTTCCAGCAAATAGCTGCACCCCAAAGCTTGCAAAAACAAGCATTAGTGTCAGCAAAAGAATAGAAACCTGTAAAGGTGAAGTTAGATTTGTCAAGCTCTCCTCCTACAAACTTGAAAAAGGGTGTCAGATCCTTCTGTGAAATGCAGGGAGGATCATTTTGTTGCATAAAGCTGAAGATGTGGCTTTTATGACAGACATGTTACTTGAGGTTCTCATCCAATAACACAATGTTTGTATTACTATTAGCATAGCATCTAGAAGTGTAGATAAGGATCAAAGCTTTCCTGTACTGAGTGTACCACCTTGCTAAATTCTGTATGCATAAGAATTGTCAGTCCTTCAAAGAGAACTCTTCAAGTATTTAAATATGTGCTTCTGTTTTGCTGAATCAGATTTTACTAAATAATCTGAGTAAGCAATTGTCAGATATTTAATTCCAGGATAGCTACAATACAAATATGCATGTGCAAATCATGATCATCTTTAATACAATACAGCATCTGTGAAATGCTAACTTGCTTTATACTTTTTGTCCTTGCTTTATTACTGTCTGCAAATATTTTGTAGCTCAGCCTTTCATAACAACCTGACCTGATAATGTCATTCTGTTAAGGAATACAATGTCTTGCTTAGGCTGACAAATACCACATAGCATCCCAAGACAATAGATGAGGTACTGATCAAGCAATCACAGATTCCATTATTGTTACTATTACTGTAAGTGCATAATCATGATCATAATAACAATGTTGTGACATTGAGATCCAGATTTGTGACGACAAACTGCATTTTCTCTGGTTGCTCCTCAAAAAACATGGAGGTAGATACCTTCAGCTCAGAAACCAGGTTTACTTTTGTGCTGTCAGAGCTTCCAGACCCTACTTCTCATCTGCCTTCCCCAATTAGAACTGTGAATAAGAGATAGATTTGCTTTGGTACTCCTACGTAATTATGGCCAAATATATGCTGAACAGTTAATCTCATGTATAAAATAATAATTACAGCAGCTCTATTAGTTGTAAGTGTAACTGAGTTACTTATATTCCTAATTTTTAACCTGTTCTGTGGTCATCTGTGGTGGTAGCTACAATGTAAAGTAAACAGACTACAGTGGAGAGCAAATTAAAAACACTATAAACATTATAGCAAAATGATATCTTTTTACTTCTCCCTATGTTCTTTTTAACAACAAAACCAAAATAACTGCCACGTACCAAAAAGATTTCCTTAAAGCCACTGAAAAGCTCTCGCACCACTTTCCTCATCTGAGGGACCAGTTTGAAAATTCGAAGAGGTCGGAGGCAGCGGAGCACCATTAAGAGCTGAGCTCCAGATTTGGCAGGGACGTTCTGAGGCATCCAGCACAAGAATATCAAACTCACCTTGAGGAGACAGGGCCGGAAATGACAAAGAAAGATCAGGCTTACAATCTCTTACTTGATAAGCAGCATAACCAGCATAAACACAGCACAGAAGATGAATAAACACTTCTTTCTATTAAAATTAAAGGGAAGATTAAGACAAAAAAGCCTAATTTTGAGAAAGGACTTGGATGTCCTGTGCCCTGTTTGATTGTCCTAACTAATGGGTATCAGCTTCAGCCTCTGTTTCCCCTTTGTCTCAAAATATATTTTATTCTTCTCAGTGGATGGAACAGTTCCAAAATAAATCAAATTGCCGGATAGAGAGCAGGGACACAAACTATATTCTTGGAGCAGGCAGCATCATGTGTTTCCTCTCCTCTCATTTCAAACAGAGATTCTATGCTGAAACTGAGATACCCTCACCTGGGAAGTCTGTCAACTCTTTCCTCACCTGTTGTTCCTAATAATTTGTTACAGGCATAAGTAGTTTTGTCACCATGCCATTTTATCACATGAATATTAGGCACTTAGAAGTATTTTCAAACAGCATAGCTGTGTATTTTAGCCTGAACAATCTCTGACAGCTGGTTATTGATTATGAAGTCTGTTAATTCTTAATTTTTAGTAAGCATTTATGAAGCAAATGTTATTATAGGACAGAGGTGAGAGTGTTTCAGAGGTAAGTGCACAAAAAAATGGAGGATCACCAGTATCATTTAAAACATTACACAATTTGTTAAAAATAACAGTGCTGAGAGACTGCTGTCTCACGAAAACAAAAAGATTTGCAAGTGCTTTTGACTGACTTTCAAATTATTTTGAGATCACCACAGGCACATTTTGAATATCCAAGGTACATCACCTAATTCTTCCTTCAGACAAGCAGGGGGATTCAGGGGGAATTCAAGAACCTAATGCACATATTGATTATGCATACTACCGTAGGAGTTTTGTATAAGTATGCATATTTTTATTTATGGTAACAATGGAATCTTTGATACAAATTGATCGTGACAAATTTTATGCAACACATCTGTCTGGTAGATTAATCTCTGAAAGATTTAATCTAAATCTGTTAAAGGCATTTTGCTTAGTAATTTCTTCAGTTAGAAAATATTTCATACTGTATTATACTGAGCACTGGATTCGACACATTGTGGTGTTTATGTGACATGTGAAGAGCAAGTGTACACTCTTCTCTTGTATTTCTTGCAATAAATTTCCCGGGTACAAAGAAAACAGTAAACTTTTTCCTGAGAACCACTACTGATAGGTATGGAATATCAAAAGATTATGCTTTGCTTTCTTTCTGATACAGCAACATCAGCAACAAAGATGCACCCTTCTGTCAAATGGTACAGGCTTTTGAAACACCTTCTATAAAGCAGGAGAACTGTTGAGAGAGGAAGAAGCAATGAATGGCTAAGAAAGAGATAAAATATAGATTCTCCTGAATAAAAATGCTGAAGCAAGGTCAAAGATCTCAAGGTTACATTGGAATGAAATCAGGTCTGGTCCTTAACCCACAAACAATTAGAAGGGGCTATACAATGGCCCTACACTAAATTGCCAGGTGCTTATCACATGTTAATGTATTTTGAGATGTCTAAACAAGTATTTGCACACATAACTGACAGGACTGCACATGAAAACAGTGCCATTTGTACACATATTACACTACTTCATTTGCAAGTGTCAAACAATAGTTTGATTAGTAAGATTACTAAGCATTTATATTTTTCAAAGATATAACAATGAAGAACACTCCAGATACCTCCCATAAATATAAAAACTTACAAGATATATAAATATGTCCATAACTCCTCCAAAGTCCCTAATGACAGCAGTTGGTGTAAAAAACAAGCCATCTGCCATAATCTTCAGATTAAGCTCAATGCTCATAAATATTACAAAAACATATTCAGCAATCTGAAAATCAAAGCAGAGAACAGTCATCATTTAGGAACAGGCAGTGGAGAAAACTGAGGTGACTGTGCTTCATTAAATGTAAACCAAGTCAGTGACTGTACCTGGAGTGTTGGAGCATGCATAACTCTTCTAAAGGGGGATTCGAACATCATGGAGATGCAGGAGCATATGGTAACAATGATCATGACCCAGTCCAGGTAAGTAACCAAACCCAGCAAGTCACTGTGAATGATACATAATGATAACCATTACAGAAATGTTGAGAGTTCAGTGTCGCTTGTATTGTGTCTACACCACAGTTAAGTGCTTTCCTATGAAAAATAAATTAAGCTGAAGAGTGTCAAAGATTTCAAGATTTCAGCAATGTGTACTAAGAGTAGGGAAGTTACATGCAAGTGAAGAAGAACGCTTCATATTCATCCTCTTCCTCTAACAACTCCATGGAAAGAAAAACCTTCTAGGAGAAAAGGAAGAAATACACAATGTGCATGCACACATATACACATACATGCATGTGTGCGTTCACACACTTAAGACTGCAGGCTTATGTGACCAAGTGAAGTTACTTTTGCAGTGCTTACTAAAGCTGATGGTATTTGGTATTTTTCACAGCTCCAGTAACAGGATCTGTTTTAGAACTATAAAAAGAAGAAAAGATACAGTCATTTATATTTTATTTTAGTCAGCATTATAATTATACCATGCATCCATCACACCTCAGAGTAATTTATATCCCAAATGAAGGCTACATTTTATCTTGGATTAATTTAAAATATCTACATAGGTTTCATTTAATTGTATGCAATTTTAGTCATATAATCAACACAGCTGGTATTACTTTAATTCACAGCCTACCCGTAATTCCTCTAGCGATTCTTTAAGCTGCTAGCTTTTTGGGTCTTGTTTTTGTAAGCAAGGACTTAATTTGGTGTTTTGCTTGTGGACCCTACTACTGAATTTTATGTTCCAAAGTGCTTCCTCAGTTCTTTCCTTTTACTTCAAAACCTCTTGGACTATATCCTTAACTGACACACACAAAAAGATCCTTCCACTAGCCCTAATTGTTTTATTACTTCTTCACTCATTTTCTGATTCATATTTCTAGATTCTCCATATCTGAATTTTCCTATGAAATTTCTGTGCTTTTCCTACTGTATCCAAACAGCCACAAGGCAGACAGAGTGAGAATCACTCTATAAGTAATAAACATGTATCTAGATGACACAGCTTAAGTTCGCTTTTTAGCAATTTTTTGTCTTTTTATAGAAAGCAGAATGGTTTCAGCAGGACATGCTGCAAGAATCCTACCCAAAAAGGCTCCCTTGCCCCTCTGGTCAGTGAGCACTTTTTATACATCTTTCAAATCCTTGTAGCAAATGGTGCCAAGGCAGGATCTGCATGAGGTATCCTATATTCCATGCGAGGGCTCTAGCTATTGGGATGTGAAATTGTGATTACTTTCTCACTGAGCTTAACGTGATAACTGCATGGATCTGACTCGAGGCATTAACACCAGAAGAGATTTCTGGTTATGAATTGCAGGAATGCAAGGTGCACACAAGGAGAACAGGAGATATCTTCCACTGGCCAAGTTCACCCACTTAGAGCAGTCAGTATATAGAATGTACTGGTTTTGCTGCCTTGCAACTGAACCCACTGGCTTTTGTGTCTGCTTAAGCTCATACCTCTTATCCACATTGTATACAGTTGCATTCCTCAGCCTTTTTTACTAGAAGAAAATATGTATCCTACCAGTTCAAAAAAGATACCTAAAATATCTTACTTGGCCAGCTGCATCAGCCAATGAATAAACTATGTAGGTTTCAAATAAATGAAAAAATGACTATTTAACAAAATCAGTTTATTCTTATAATTGCAAACATTTTAATTAAACTGTTGATAATGATATTAATATCCTGCTAGCCTCAGGCACTCCACAATGCTAAGAGGCACTGACATGTATTTGACAAGTGAACTGGAATGCATGCTTGCGTGTTTTGTTTTGCTGTTTTAATTTGCAACTGCTTCATGGACCAGTGAACCACACTCAGGTTAGCAGTTGCATAGAAAAGGAGGAACTTAACTTGAGGATGTGCTTCTAAATAGGTGGCAGAACACTTAAATATGGGTATTGTAAAACTGAATATCTGACCTTCCTGCTGTTCTACCTTCAAGTAATTTGTTGAAGGGCACAGAGAAAATCAAGAGTAAAGCAGGTCCTGAAACCAGGTCTTCTAACAGCCAAGCCTTGGGCTACCTTCTGTCCTGTGCTGTTTGCTTGCAAGGTGACAAATGCACTAACCCTTCAAAATTAGGGTGCCAGCCATAGGCAGAGGTTTAAAAGAAGAGCAGTAAGATCATTTTATATCAAGCTGCTTGTCCACAGATCTGTATCTGCCACATTCACATACACCTCCAGTTTAGTTACTGAGTCTTCCTGATTTTCACTTGGTCTCAGCTTTTCTCCTTTACCTCCCATAGCTGAACACCTCCTCATACCAGTCTGAGTCTCTCCTTATGGGCTAAAGGAGTCTTCAAGTGAGCATAGGTGGAATTCATTTCCCTTCACCTTTTTCTATTCTTTGAGTAACTGTTGGTGTATACAGACTTCCCACCCTATGATAAGCAATAGGAAGAGAATAGCAAGCTGCTCCCCAAGGTCTAAAATTGGGGGTACAAAACATGACCTTTTCCTCTCAGTTCACGCCTGCAGTTTCCCCACAGTCTTACCCCATCTCATCATCACAGGCTGCTCAAACATGTCTGCCCTCACACAGCATTTCAGTGCTTCCCTTCTTCCAACAGCAAAACAAGACCTTAGGCAACAGAATGTCAGCTCATGTGATGACCACATTATACATCGTTTTCCTTTCAAAATGAAAGTTAGACTTAGATTTCTGAGGAAGGAAGTAAACACTTGTTGGAACCAGTTGTTGATATGGAGTAAACTTACGCGTTAAAGCGAGCTCGTACCACCACTCGGCAGAAGTTCCTGAATCTGTGCTCACGACCAACTATGAAAAGTGGTTTATCAAAATACGGGTGATTCTCTCGCAGCTCCTCTTCCTGGACTTTCCTTTTGAAAGATAGAATGTAAATTAATAAGTGATATACATTATACCTGGCAAAAATATCCCTTACATTTTGGTTTTTATTCATCATGACTCTCAATACTTTTTACTTCATAAAGAGAATACTTAATACAGAAAAGTGTGCACTTGACTTTTGATTTTTAAATACCTTTTCATTTCAGCTTGTTCTTTTTTTTCTTGGATCATCTTTATTTCACTGTCTTCTCGCTGCGCATTTCTGTATCTCACTGTGTTGGAGTGCTAGAAGCAAAATGATTCCTTTTTAAATGAGGTCTATGGGTTGTTGGTTTTTTGATGTTTCAGATGAAGAAAGGTAAGGTATTTTACACAGAGAGATTCAAATGACAAACCTTCATTTCCAAATACACTGCACATCAACTCAGTCAAGCATATTGTAACATGTTTTCTATCCACAGCAGAAGACTGTTGATTTTCATCCAGGTTAATTTCAGCTTTATTTTCATGTGTGAAGTGCCACCCAATTCAACTTTTAACTTTAAAAGCAAAGATCCTGTAAGCTCAGCTGATTTCTCTGAACTGTAATGAATACCATCACAGTTACTAGGGGCAAAGGCTGGGAAAGAAAAGGCTTCAGACACCATTTCAGCTTCTCAAGCCCGCTGCAGGTGCTTCCAGTTGTGCAGAACATACAGGTAGTAACTGCCAAGTGTAGGGTCAGAAGGGAGGGAGAGAGGGAGGGAAGATGCTGCCTGAGTTCATTCAGGGGAGGGTATACTCTGTATTACTATTAGAATTAAGTGGGTGTTTGGAGCACTCCTGGAACAGTGATGCTGAGTGTTACTACTGGAGATGAGGAAAGCCACATGTGCTTTAAAAGATTAGTTACCTACAGCTTCTTTCTACCACCACAAAGGGCAATTCATTAATTAATTCTTCAACAGTTGTTTGTAAGTATGAACATATAGAAAATGACAGTCATTGTTTGGAAACAAAGGGAATAATGTTGCCCCTTGAATATTCATAGTCACACAGATCCACAAAATATCATTATGAATTTGCAGACAAGAAAATGCACTTCACTGCATGATACTGTATCACAGTGAACTCTGTGATTACTATTCTCTCTATCAATCCTTTTGTCTGACAGTTCTGGTGTTTGAAAAATATTGTTAAACTTCCATCGGAAATTTTGAAGTGCTGTTTTGCAGACTGAGTGATTTGTGTAATTCCAGAGTAAGGGTTTCTTAAGGTGTCCTGGGTAGCAATTGTTGTGTTCCTAATGTGGTGTCTACAGCTTCAGTGAATCTATCATCTCAGCAAGTGTCTCAAAACCAGTAAGTCTATCAGTGAAATAACCATGTCAATTATTTCGAGGCCAATTCTATTGCAGTTACAGTATCTGTTTTATGATTTCCTTTCAAGATTTCAGAACATAAATTGTAAACAAGATCATAAATAGATATTAGTCTTACACAAGCACTTATTATATAGTATATATTTGTATTTCTTATACTCTCAAATTGAAACTATCTTTTCTATGAGGACTTACATCTTGAGTCAACGTTTCAAGAGATTTTCCTCTGCTGATTCGCTGGCTGTTGGAACCATGTCTCAGTGACCTGAAACGATCATAATCAATTTAACAATATATCTCCAGATGAAATTTTGACCTTTACAGGATGGCCATTATAAAGCCATCTCCAGCCACCCAGTATCTCAAATTCTTATCATTTTTCTCTCACTAACATCAGAAGCTTATATGTTCTTCAATTGTTTTCAATCTGGTCTAACATAAGCCAATTTCTTTCCTTCTGATCTTTAAATTGATAGCTTTGTAGTCAGCAAAGGAAATGACATTTGAAATAAAAAGGCATTTTTTTTTCCATTTATACAGTAGAATGAATTTCATTATGGCTACAATGAAGAATACAGAATTCAGTTCTTTGTACAAGTAAGTAATTTCAGTTTTTCACATGTCAGGTATTGCTCAAATTTAATTATTTTCAAAACCTTTATCTTAAGAATATTTTTAAAGCATACTTTCTGTCCATGTTTACCTGCGTTCTTGTCGTATATGATGCTGGACACTAAGTATTGACCTTTCCTTTGCAGGCTGCCCCTCAAAGGATCCACTCAGCATGCGTTGTCTAGTGCAGGCCCTGTGAAGAAATATAATGAAGATGACACAGAGTTTTCAGTATAAATGGAGGTAGTTCATTCAGACAGGTCAGCTTGGCTTTCTGGGAAGCAAGAGCACAGCTTAACACACAATAACAATACAACAGAAATGGACTTGCCATGAAAACATATTTCCAAGTCAACAATCCCCACTCTGCAACAGAACCAGTCATTTGATGAACATTCTACATGCCTTATCAAGGGCCATCTTTGAGTGGTTTTTTCCATTTGAGTAGAATTTATGGTCTCTCAAGACTTAACTTTGAAAAGGGTCAAACAATGCTTTAATCAGCAGCAAAAACAGCTTCTCGACAATAATGGAAATAGTACAAGTACAGCTGTCGTTTTAGGGCAGCTCCCTTTCAGATTTGTATGTGGCAAAATCCGTACCCACTCAAGACTTGCAGCATTATCTTTATGTTATTGTCTACTTAACTAGGGCCATATATGATTTGAAATGAAGATGCTGCACATTGCTGATACCCTGTAATATAAAATGTCTGCTCTCTGGGAAAGTACAGGACTTGCAGCATTTTGTTGTGGGTTTTTTTCTTTTGCTGAATTTTGGCAAACACATTTTACATTTTACACATTTTGGCAGAAATGAGTATTTACTGGTTAGTAAGTGTGCTACAGCGAATGAGAGCATGCCTATCTTTATCTTGATGGCTACAACAAAATGAATTTACTTAAGAAAAAGCAAGGTTTCCATTAAAAGAGATCACACACGTCCTCTGATGGCTGAGCAATGAAATTTCAACACTGGAAAATTATTTTAACCTTCCAGGAATGATGCAATTTTAAGTTCACACAGTGCACATGTTATTGATCATTCTGTGTTATGCAATCATTCAAAGAAACACAAGGCCAAGCTGGTAATATTTCATTCTTTTTAATGAACTGTACCTCCATTTTTTTTAAACCATAAACCAAAATCTACATGCTATTGGAGTAAGCACACTGTTTGCCAGTCTGCTGTAAGGCTTAGATAAATGTTATCCTCGACAGTGTGGGATGATCATGATTGGTGGAAAAAAGTGTCTCAGACATGTTCTTTGTCTGCTGTGACTTTGTTTTTCAGTCTTCTCCACTATTTCTCCTTTTTTTGGATTTAAACACAGAAATGATACAAGCAGGAATCCAAAATGAGATCTGAAAAAAAAAAAAGAGAAACTTAGAAGGCTTGTCAGTGTCATCACTGCCAATCAGACAAGAATTCTAGGAAAATACATTGTGTTACACTTGTTATAGAAGGCACTAGATTACACTACACTCAACTGAAGCATCCTGTCATTTAAGAAAATTACTTTTATGTCTTATAAAACACAGCATATCTTAGCCAAATCCTGAACATTTTAATACCTATGGATTTTAAGCAATAAATTATGGAGGATGATACTGTATAACACTGTTAGAAAAGAACAGAGATATAATTTAAGTACCTGTGCAATATTTTTTTTGTTAAAAAGCAAACTAACGAACAAAAAATATAAAAATTATTTAATAAATCCAGNTGTATATAATATATAATACTATTAAAATGACAATTAATTTTTTTGCTAGCAGAGATACTGGCAAGTTCTGACTTCTGTATAATGGCTTCCCGCTGTGACAAAGAGGGCAACTTATATTTTGTTTCTTTCAAATATAAATTATTGTGCTTTTAACAGCTAGAAATTATTTTCTTGACATGAAAAACTGACATGCACAGAAACTTTTCATGTCCTTGTACACAGGTTACTTGAATACCAAGTTACATAATCTCTTAGTGTCCATAATAAAAGACAACATAATAAATTCTTTACCTGGCTAATGATCAAGAGGGCTTATTTGATTATTAATGGTGTTATAAAATATGCTTAGCCATATACTATACAGAATGGGCATGAATAAAGAGTAACACCTGTAGAAAGACTGTCAGGATTATCTATGATCTCTGCCTAAGGTAGATTCCTAAATCCATATTTAGAATTTATATCCATTGCCTCATTTTCAACATCTCATTTCAATAACTCATTTCAGTAACTCTGGAAGCCCTGCAGCTCCTACTGAAGTCAACAAAGAAATAATGAAATGCCACTTGTATAACACAGAGATCAAAAATTTTCATCAAGTACCTGCAAAGAAACTTTTTTGTAATTTCAGAAAAAAAGATGCTGTGCCGTATCTACTTTTGACAGTGTCTCTTCTGGTATTCTTCACTTGATGGGAATTAGTGCTTTAATCTTCCTTGTGTTAACTCCTAGTAAAAGCCATTCTTTCAACTCAGCATCTGGATAATTTTCAGCTGTTTAGACACCTAGAGTCACAGATCATTGGGGACTTTTGAAAAAGAAGGCAGATGCCATGAAGTTTTCAGAATTTTCAATTTAAAAGTCTACAATAATTTTTTTTTCTTATTGTAGACACACTTATTCAGTGCCCACATGTGAGCCATGTGTCCAGACATTGCTCATCATCAATGGAAATATAGGATTCTATTTAATTGGTTGTTCATAGTTGGACAGTGCCACCTGCCATGCCTTGGACTATGATGCCCTGCTTCCAGCTGCTACTCTCTACAAATTTCCATATTACCACACTCAACATAATGCTTTGGACATCTTCTGGCATCTCATACATTACTGGATGTCCATATGTGGACACCTTCCTTGAATGCTTCGTCAATTAGTTTAATTAAGGATGTTTGGAAGGTATTAAAGTAATCATAAAGTGGGCATCTAAAGACAAAGCAGTCAGCAAATGACTGGGCTTCTCTGCCTGGACTGACTCTGTCAACTGAACTAAAAATCTAGTACTATAAGGTTTGCAAATTGGAGTTAAAAAACCAATGTTTTCATGACTTCATACAGCCTCACATAACTGTAGCTGGTCAAAATCTTTTGACCTTTCTTCAAACGATTTTTATTTTTTTTTTTAGCTAAAATTGCCCTTTCTATCTTCCTGTACTACCTCTGTATTAGATGGGTTCATATTCACTTAAGGAGGAATGGGGAAATTATGAAACAAAGGAGAAGAGAGAAGAAATATTATTCTGGACTTTGTACTCACCTTGCAGAACTCTGAACATAGTCCAGCAGCTGCAAACTACAGGCTCCCAATTTAATAAAATATCCTGAAAAAGAAAATGCAATTTGGCAGATTATCAGAAAGCCAGGCTACAAGTGAAGACCACGCAGAACAATATGATACTGGGATACCAGATATTTTGTATTACCTGAAAACAATTAGGGAGTCCAAACTCTTGAAGTCCTTCAAATTATTTCATGCTTTGGAACCCCTGAAACGTAAGTAGTCAACAGAGTGTCCGAGTAACATTCTTTGAGCTAATATAAAATGATAAATGATTTGGACAATACTTCAAAATACTATACCTTTAATGAATATTCTGAGGTCTCTTGCAGAGGGTATGCATATAGTTCATGCTTGGACTTTTTAGGGAATCATCCTTTCCACAACAAGTGTTTACTCATCTTCTTACATTCCAGTGTAACACCGATTTGTTGTTTTTCTGTATTATTTCAGTGAGTTAATAGTGACGTAGTAACTGCAGCAACTAACAATGACTGTGTTTTGAAAGAGTTGTTCTAAATGTCTGTAACTCACTTTTACCTTGTTTCATTTTTCTCAAGAAGGGGAAGTCCCCACCTCAGACTGCATTTATGTGAAGAACTAAGTCTCTCTATGCCCCGACATTGGCAGGAGTGATGCAAATCACTGGTTAGAGTCTAAGTACCAAAGACCGTAGTTGTTAGATTCTTGACTATTTCCAGGACTAACTGCACCAAGATGTCAAGCAGACAAGGTGAAGGTTGGTTACCAAGCAAAGATCTTCAGCAAATAGTTCCCTTGGAGTGCAGTAAAAAAGTTGCAGAAAAATGAAGAGACCTGAGACCTTCCTTTTGCTGCATAATGTAACATTAGATGGACAGGAGAGACACCTAGGTCTGAATCTATGAACTGTCTCTTTGAGTGTTTGATGGCTTAAATATGGGTGCATTTATATATATAAGGGATAATTAGATCTCTCATGGNATATATAATTTTAAATATATATAATGATGGGCATATTTTTATATATAAATATATATACTAATAAATACACATATAGGGCATAAATATGCCCTTTTTCCAGCTCTTGGGAAAGAGGATGTCAAGATGCAATACAATATAAAAAGGAAAAATGAAGTTTGGATAGAGGAAGATGCACAAGACAGACATGAAGGAACCTGTCTGTAATGCATAGTCCTTCTGTGTGGTTGGTTACATTGAAACATTCAGAATTTGACTGAAATACAATTTGACAAGGTTTAAAAAGTAGGAGGAAAAAGGTAAGAGGTGGACTTAAGCTACAACAGACTTAAAATTCTCCTTTGGGGACAGCAATTCGATCAAGTTGAAGTTGCCCTTGTGCAGCTTTACTGTGTAGAGCCAATGGTTTAGAGAAATGCTCCTTAATTCTGGTAGACAAAATTTACAAATATACTAGAAGGAATATTTTCAGAAGGTACGTCCTGCTTTATCTCTTACTGTTCTTGGCATAAACATCATTTCTTCTTTTGTCAGATACTCTGAATAGCTGAGGCTCAGCTAATTTAATCAAGGAGTATATAGCATTTATAACTGAAGTGAAAATAAAAATAATATCTCTTCTCTTGTGAGTTTGAATTTTCCCATGTTCCTTGAACTGAATCTGTAAATTTTATCCTTTCTAATCATTTCTCTGATTGTAAAACTACTCTGCATCAACACTTGCTTCAACATAGAAATTGCTCAGGACCAGTATATCCATCACTGGCAATGGTCTCTATCAGAATGCCCATCAGATAAACCACAAATACACTTTTCTAATGCTGGAACAGATGCATTGGAGATCATAGAATCATAGAAATGTCTGGGTTGAAAGGGACCTCTAGAGGTCATCTAGTCCAACCCCCCTGTTGA
>VWZY01011597.1:171488-244935 GCA_013399075.1 Chloroceryle aenea | reverse complement strand
AGCACCCCCAAGTCCTTTTCTGCAGGGCTGCTCTCTGTTGCCTCTTCCCCAAGCTTGTACTGATTGTGGGGATTGTTCCATCCCAGGTGCAGGACCCTGCACTTGCTCTTGTTCATCCTCATGAGGTTCACCTGGGCCCACCTCTCCAGCTTGTCCAGGTCCCTCTGGATGCCATCCTGTCCCTCTGGTGTCATAGTTCAGAGATTTTTTAACAATTCTGAGACAATAACAAGGAACCATAAACAATATTTGTTCCTTTTATTCAGGAGGAAAATAAGACTGCCTCTTTGGAAATGACTTACAAGTATCTAAAGAAAGCATTAGAGGACATATGAACCCACATTCTTCTTACTTGATAGAAGTTCCCTCGTTTTCTCAGTGCCCCTCAGAAGTTCTACATCGACTACCCAGGAAGTGGCTGTAAATGTACATCTATGTAAATGCACAGGAAATATAAATTACACTAAGAGATTAATTAAAATAAATTAATAGAATAGTAAATTATCTTTCTTCTGCTTCTGAAACTATTTTTCAGAGGAATTCAGGTGAATTTATGAGAAGACCTCCTAGAGATACGTAACTTTGGCAGAAACCATGCTCTTAAGGACCAAGTGGAATTCAGACAGAATTAAACTGTAAGGACTGTTTTCTGATTCTGTCCTGCTACCTCTGAGAACTTAGTGAGGTTCAAACAATAGGTTGCTTGGATTGTCCTTCCACTCTGCTTCAGACTTCTTCTGAAAAGGAGGAAGTTCCATGCTGACGAAAGAATTCATCAGAATTCTGATTTTCTATTTGCAGGCCTTAAATATTTCTTCTGTGTAAGAAAGAATGGAGTCCCTACAGATGCCACAGTTTTAGAAAAAAAATTAAACAGAAAGAAATAAGGTATTCTCTTTGTCTATATATTTCTCCTGTGGTGTAGTATAAGAAACATGTCGAAGAAACTGACTTTTACGTAACCCTAGAGGTGTAACAGTTACCAGTTGTAATATAACACAGAATTTCATTACAAATGTTTTACTGAAAGACTGCCATGAAGCCTTTATCTAAAACCGTATTTTCAAAAGTTTTTTGATTAGGACAGAGACTTGTATTTATGTATCTATAACAGTAATGCCTGTAAAATCAAGATACATTCATTTGACTGAAATAAATGCTTACAAATAGAGCCCTAAAATTGTTACAATGGAATACTTCTGGTCTTGTAGTGACATTTCTTGATAATACTTTGACAAAGAGCATTTATTTGAGTTAGTAATTGTTCGTGTTTTCATTACCATTTGTTTAAAGTCAGACATAGTTTCACATTAACTTCTATACTTTTCCCTGTGCTGTATTTTTATAGAGTATTAAAAAGAATTAGAGCTGTAATATTTCTCAAATGGCACATAATTACCAGAAGCTTCACAATTCAGAAATCACACTGAATTCCTCATGCACTGCTCATCATAAAACACTGCCATACTTAATCTAATCCCACAGCTGTACTTCTCATATTATTCCTGTTTATTATATTTTCTTATATTTTTATTATATTTATTATAGCTATTATATTTGTATTTATTTACAGACTTATTATATTATTCCAGTTTATACTGCATATTTACCTGGGACCACTCATTCACAATATTCTGGAGATGCACTTGCTTTGGTGACAATGTAAATATAAAAAAAGGAAAATAATCTACAAATTGTTGGCATTGCTAATGAACCTTATATCAGTGATAGCCATTCTAATGTAAAATCAACAGTGGCATGAAAAACTGCAGCAAGGTGTTACTCATATGATAACTTTAAACTTGGTTCTTGGAGACTTAAGTTTGCATTATTTACTTATGGTGCAGTCTACTTGCTTGGTAAGGAATACTGAAATGAGTGATCATTAATTTAACATTCAGAAAATCCTTCTACAGAAGTCACAGTTCTGAAATCTTCATTGTACACTTCCTACTTGGAATATGATTAGCTGTAGTCTAGCATTTCTAGTACACAACCTCTGTGAATGTTTATGTGCATATAGATGCAAGAACTAGGCTGGAATTCTACAGGCAAACTAACACTGCTTAAGAAGAGACGTTTTTTGGTTCATTTAGAAGGAAGAAGTGAAAAGGGCTGAAACATGATCTTTCCGCATGACACAGAATTCAGATACATATTAAAGAAGAACAATCTCTCTCGTTGCTGTTCAAGCATATAATATAGCCAGAGAAAAGAGCAATTTGTCTTTGATAATGAAAGGAATAGATGTACTACAAAGTGATATATGATCATAAATATTATCCATAGAGTAACATTCCTGAAAAACAAGGTTATGAGAAATCAGATGACAGTCAAAACATTATCAAATCACTGCTGACTCTTACCGTAGAATTTTATTGATTGCTGTCTCTTTTTCCAGAAGGTTTCTTGCTCTGATGCTGAAAACAGATTTACGGAGCTATAAAATTAAGAAAAAAGACAGTGTACTTTTTAATTGTCACAAAATATAGCATGTGTATGTGACAGACAAATTAAACTTTATGGTACTGAGTGTATGCAAAATTAAACACACAATGTTCTCTACCATAAAGCTGGTTTTCACAGTCTGTAGCATGGGCGCCCTTATCCAGGAAAAGGATGGTGGAAAAGGTCAAAATGGACACATAGCACAAATTCCCTGAAGAATGTCTAAGATCCTAGCCTTATTTTACAGCTTTTGGCTTCCCTATCTCAATCCCTAGCTAGCTCTGGCTAGAAAGCAGCAGATAGTTTTGTAATAAAATACTTGTTCTAGCCAACAGATTTCTTTTCTTTTCCAACTAGCCAAGTTACACCTTTGTCTTAATCCTTGCTGTTCTTCCTCCACTTTGGATTTTGTCTAGGCTAGATCACTCTCTGGAGATGCCTTGACTATACAGAAGGGCCAGTTAACAAAGATTAGATGCATTATTTCAGTGACTCGAGATATAAGAGATGAAAATATGTCTCCTTTTTTCCCCTACATAGAGAAAAAAATATGGTGAGCAAAATGTCCTTGTGCCTCTGGTCATTGACAGTGTTTTAGGCATATTCTGGTGAACAGGACATCCTGAACATTACATGGAAGGACTGAGATACATGAAAATCCAAGCATTTAATTGCAGAGCAAGTGGTTAACAAACACGACCAATCAAGGAACAAATCAGAGAGGAACTTAGCTGAGGAACTGCACCTGTGATGAACACAAAGCCTCTGGAACCTTGAAAGACTTAAGTCTGTCAATGGTTTGGAGATAATTATCTTGGAGCAAAAGGCTGAGAGAGATTTTGGAGCTCCTAGCAATGTGTGCCCTGTTTTTGATCTATCTGAAATGGAGTCTTTCAAAACACAGACTGATTCACAGTAAGGTGTCTTACTTCAGAGAAAAACAGAAACCTAAAAAATACCTTAAAATTTCTTGGTTATAGTGGCTGTCCTTAATAAAATGGCTACTGACTTTTTAAGCCATACCTGTAACAGCAAGCTACAATCTCTTCCCTAACCTTTGCCTTTTCAAGCATGGCCCCTTTACGTGTTCTCAAGTCCTAACCCATCACTGTGGAAGTAAGAACACAAAAGATTTGAAAACACCACTATTTTGAGATTCTGTGGGTTCCTTAAAAAACCTGCAACTTGAAAACTGAAATAAATAATGCAAAACTTCAGAATGTAGCTTGGAAAATAGGGTATTGGAATTTCAGTTAAGATTACAGAAATAGTAACAGAATTATTGAATATTTGCATATAAACCAAAAGATTGTTCCATTGCTTGGATATGGTTAACATAAAAATAAACTTAAAAATCACAGTATGAGATATACCATTGTGTTAAGTATTGCATAAAGTTAAATATTTCATGTATTAAAATGTATTTGTGTAGGTTTTAACTCACTTGCAGTACTGCAGCATGGCTTTAGTGGATTTATCAGTATTGTACTTTATTATGGATTTAGAAATAACTGACAGTGGTGAAAGCAATGTTGTTTGGGTTTTTTTTTTCCTTCTAATATCAGTAAAACTAATTAACTGGTTTTTCCCCTTATCAAGACTGCAGAAGGAAACCTCCAAACCACAGCAGTATCTGTCCTTTTGAAAGGTGATGGCTAATAATTTTTTTTAGGGCTCAACAAGGAACATCAAACTTATGGGAATAATGAAAGTGGAAAAAGGGCTGTTTTGTTTCAGTTGTTTTTTTCCTGTTGTAAGGAATTGCTTTAGAATCATTGCAATTACATCAAACATCAGGGGAAAAACGTGTGCTGCCTACTAACGTTCTTTAGGGCTTAGGAGTCCTTGCTACAGCAGAACTCTGGTGAATTTACCTTAAATATAAAATACCCAGGACAAGTAATAGTAGATAGTATTTTTAGATAGGCATGACTGATCCCTGTCACATATTTAAAAGAGTCAGCTGTGAATCAAAGAGCAATATGCATACGTCAACATGCATGCTGAAGAAAATCAAATGCCACTATAGAGTCTTAAAAGATGTGTCCTTATTTCTATATTGGATAAATAAAACAAATTGCCTCCCATTTAATTTTCCAGATTTGCATAGCACACCAAGCAAATGCAATGGGACTGCAGAAATGGAAAATGAGGGTGATGATCAATATTTTGTTTAATAATGTCTAGATGCCGCATGCTGGTGTAGAAGGAGGCTGGCAATTAAATCTTGTGATACCTGCCGAGTTCTTGAATATTGTGGAGAAAATTATTAGCAGTGTTAATGTACAAAAGACATTACTTGATCAGATGATGTAGAATTAAATAAGTACAGTGTACTCTTCTGAGTTTATTTTAGGGTATAGCTGTTTAGCCTGCTGGTTTTTTTCATTACAGATTGTCATGTACTGTGAGGACACCCTCGGTGTATCTGTATTAGACATTATTTATTTATTTACTTCTTTATGCAGCCTGTAAGTACACTCGGCGCAGAAATAACAGTGCCATAGAGCTTTCTGCTACAAAGCATTATTTTTTAGCATTAGACACTGTCCTGAAATCACCTAACAGCATCTGATTAGCGTTAAATATGTTTTCAACAACACATTTTAAAGAACTCCTGCAGATTACTTTAATCTGTAAGGAACATCTGTGACAGGTCAGCAAATTACTGATAATATTTCCTGGATGAAAAGTTGTTATATGGAAAGCATGTGCTCCTAAGAAACCATGAATAAAGCTCAGCTCTCAGTTCCCACATTCCTCTGAGTTTATTTACACAGATGTGCCTGTGGACCCAGAGTGAGGAAGTCTGCAGGCAGTGCTTCATCCATGAGTGCTGGCACCCTTCACTGCTGCTGTTGGCAGGACAGGCTTCAGGCATTTAAAATTACTCAGTCCCATCAGTGTCAACTCGACCTATGAGATCCCATTTGTCCAAACTGACAAGGACAAAGGAATAATCCACTGGAACTGTTGCAAAAGCAGCTAAATCACAGAACATTGTTGCTCTCCAAGTGCCACCCGCTGCTTTGAAAAGGTATTGCAGACATCTAAATGGCAATATTTATTTACTAGTGTTTTTTAAAAATACAGGCCTTCTACCCTGGAAAAAAAGAAAGTCATTGGCATAAGATTAAAAGCAAAGCAACACAAGAGGCTACCTTTGCTGGGTGACAGCTAATAGCTGTGGAACAGTCCTACAACCTGGGTGTATCTGCACAGCACTCCTGACTTCAGGGGAATCTATACCTGTTTATAACAGCTAAGATATGGCTCAGTGGTTTTAAATTTTGAGAAATGCTATTCATTGACAAGTTTGGATATATTTTGCTAGTGACATGTTTGCAGTGCACAAATCCCAGCAAACACTGCATAAAGCAATGGATTTCCACTTGAATTTGACAGAGAATTGTATGCTACTAACAGGTAAAAACTGTGGTGATGTAGTTTATTATTTTTCTATCAGACCACTGCAGAGCTGGCAGAATAGACAAGTATTGGTGGGTGTTCTGCAACACAAGGTGAGACAAAGTCATAAGTAAATAGTGATATATATATATTTTAAATGTTTGGTTGACAACGGGGAAAAAAAATAAATTGCATGCAATATATTTTTCTAACACAATTTCTTAAATGTTACATGAAAATCAGGAATTTTAGCCTAGTGCTTTTGATAGAAATCTTTTATAGGCAATTGCAGGACCATATGGGAGTAGTCTTCTATACCACGCCAGAAATTCCAAGTAAGGAAAAAAAATCATCCAAAGCTTCTGTTTCAGTTTGGAATTTGTTGGATGCCAATTGATGGTTTATGTAGACTTGCAGACTGAACAGATTGTTAGATACTATATTGTTATTTAAATATGCACAGCTTCTAGGGAAAATACAAAAAGTCAGTACAGTAAGCAATTCATCAGAGTGATTTTTAAGAAATAAGAGAGGAAATATTTGGGTAGAATCTCTTCAAAGCTTGAGCATTCCATTAAATATATTTTTGGCTCACAGGAGTTTGCTCTGTAGCCTCCCAAATGCAAATATTATTATTTGTTCAACAACATTCTGCCTATGCATCTTTGGCTTAAAGAGGTCAAACTCTATCAAAATGAATGTGACAAAAATTTCAAGACTGATGGAAGACCAAATTGAAACTTCTTGGTAGGTACATAACATATGTTCACAATTTTTAAGCAGGTTAAGTGGCTAAATCATACAGAAATCAGTGGGGAATGTTTTAAAGTCTTCTGAAAACTTCACTTAGTGTCTACAAAATCATAAAGGATGCAATTACAAGGGACCTCTAGAGAACACCTAATCCATTTCCCTCTTCTCAAAGCAGAAAAAAATGTTTTCATTAGGACTTAATTTGGGGAAATCTGGCCCTTGGCAAGGTTGTCCTGTATAAGAAACAGGCTCGCTAAAGAGTCAAGAAACTGGTCTAGCATTAGATAAGTGCCACAAGGAGTCAAAGGCTGCCCCATTTGATCAGATGTCTAGAATGGGAAGTAGGTGTAAGCTCCTTAAATCTTGGGAGCCACTGACCTAGAATAGCTTTAATTCCTTTTGTAGCCCTCAATTGCTGCCTGTTTCTTAAGAAAAGCCTAAGTCTCCTAATTGGCTGACTACTGGTCTGGAAAATCTACATGTCCTTTCATAAAGAAGATCTAAAGGACAGTGAAGCTGGTGAAGGGTCTAGAGAACAAGTCTTATGAGGAGCAGAGGAGGGAACTGGGGCTGTTTAGACTCCCAGATGTACCAGCACATGCATATAATTCCCTTCACTAGAACAAAGCAATCGCAACTGTAGTAATCAGTTCTCGTGAATGAGTCCTGTGAGTAGGTGAGGTAAACCAAAGTGTCACGTCTACACACTTTTTGAACACCTCCAGGGATGGTGACTCCACCATCTCCCCGTCAGTCTGTCAAATGTCTCACCACTCTTTCAGTATAGAAAGTTTTCTTCATATCCAATCTAAACCTCCCTTCACACAACTTAAGCCCATTTCCTCTTGTCCTTTCCCTAGTTACCTGGGAGAAGATCTGGATTCCTCAGTAGGACCAGGGAAATTAAAGATACAAAGCTCATATGAAAGAGCTTTCCCAGCCTTCATTGCCTCTCCCTTCACTCCAAACTAATGAATGCTCTTTTCTGTTAAAAAACAACAGCCCTAAAATTTTTGCCATGTCGCATTTTGTTTCACTGAAGAAACAATAGTATGATCAGCCCCTTGTGTATTAATGCATCTTCACACCCTTTGTATCAAACTGTTGAAATCTGTTATTGCAAAAATGATGAAGCAGAAAGCTAATGCCAGAAAGAAGTGCTGAATTATGGCACTTTTTGAAAATGGCAAAGTATCTAGCTCCCAGCTTCCCTTCTCTCAGAATGTAATTGAAAATTGGTCTTTTCAGGGCAGAATTTTGAACATACACGTAGAGGCAACAATGACAAAGCAACTGAAAATGAACAAAAGCCAGAGACGGACTGTAACAAGAACATAGTCTTGTTTATACTGCAGTTCTGTCTTCTCTGCTCTGAAAGCAAACATGGTCAGAAAAGTTCAACATTACCAGATGAAATGTGTGTGGTAAAATACTTAACAATAAAGTGTCTTTCACTATTAATTGATTATTTAGACACAGGGACATAGGGACATTGTTACATAGGCATTTTATTTGAAAATAAACAAAACATTTCAAAAATGAAAAACAGACAAAGAGGTCTGCTGATGAATTTTCAGAAAAGCTAAAATACATTGCTGCATTAATATATATTAACTTGAGAGATCTGATGAGAATAGACATGGGACAAAAATAATCTTTGAAAATTAGAACTGTAATGAGCAAGAAAATACTGGACTGAAAAGTCATTCTCATTCCAGCAGGTAAATTGTTTTAATGACTTTTCTGAATGTTAGAGCTAGATAGATTTTGGCAATGTCCTGTGAATGACATAAATAGGTAAGAGGGAAGCACTTGGCCGTGTTTAATTAACAACCGGTACATGGAAAGTGAAATAGTAGCACAAGAGTTCTACTCATTCACTAAAGGGAGATTCATATAAAGGTTAAATGACTTTTGTTGATACCTATGCACAATGTTCTGAAAGAATTATTTCAGAAAAAAAGGTAGTATTATTAATGTTTAAAAATAAATAAGCTTTTCTACTTGAAATTCATGTGCAAATACACTTTATTCATCCCTGCATTATTCAGAATTAATGTAATAAAATTATTCTTTCAAATTACTTAGTGAAAAGAGTAATCAGGAACACAACAGAAGCTATCGTAATTTTTGTGCCAAAATTCTGCTTTGCACAAAAGAATGCTCAAAATAAAGTTCAGAAGAGGTTGGTTAGCTCAAGACATAAGTTTATCACAATAAGTAGTCAAAATTTTGGAAATTAAAATTTAGGAATAAATATTTCTACCCTTAGTTCTTTTCTAAGAAGGAAAAAAATAGAATTACAGTTCGTGAGTATGTGTTTGTGTCTGATGATTTTCTGAAAGACATCTTGGGACACTCCATCTTCAATACCAAAAAGCTACGCCTTAGAAAAGCTGAAAGGCTATTTTGGCTTTTATGATTACAAATACTTTCTGCTAGGAAAATTCCTTTCAAAATATTTTCAGAATATATGTGGTTCTTCTCACAAGAAACAGAATCATTAATGAAAGGAGCTGAGCAGAGATCAGTAAAAGACATGCTGGAACAAAATGCCAGATTACACAACAACATCTTATCAAGAGTATGTAGCTTCTCTCAGTAGCTCACAAATGGAGTATCTATGATGTTAACCAAATATGTATTATAAGTTGTGGACCACCTTGTGTGCTGAATTTGTGTGTGAAATTGTAAGCAGATAAAATCATAAACTTTCCCTGAGGTGTTGAGAGATAATGACTTCTGCATAAACCAGAGAGTGTTGATCTCCAAGGAAGTAGTGAGGCCCTTCCAGGATAAGCCTTATAACTGGGTTGATTACTGTGTTCCATCCCATCTAGCTTTAATGGATATCAGCAGGATCCTATCTGGGAATGAGGGCAAATAGCCTAAAAGAAGCAGGTGCGAAGCTCAGCAGCCCTCCTGTGAGGCAACACATTTCATCATGAGCGTATCACCTCAACAATCTGACTTCACAAAGAACGCAGAATCCAGTGTGAGGTCTGCTGCTTAATATTCCTAGTCCTCCATGGTAATGGCTCGGCTACCTGCAAGATCAGCTTTCACTTTCTAACCATGACCTCCTGTCATATAGGTACATTCTGTTGTAAGTAGGAAATCAATAGGAGAGTTATATGGTGTGGGAGGTCGAGCTTTCACAGGAGCTAGACTTTAACGACAGATCTTGCTCCTAAAGGAAAATGTAATGGCGACTAACTTCACTGCTTGCAGAGCTAAAAACAAAACTCAAGCATGTGAAAGGAAACAGAAAAGAAATGATAAAGAGGGCAGAAAAGAGAAAATATCTTTGCTACCATCTAATTAATCTTACAAATGCAGAAATAAGGGAGATGGCTGGTTTATATTCCTTCAATTAAATGGGAGATGATCAGAGTCGGAACTATAAAATGCATGGATTATTAAATGTTCTTTTGCTTTGCTTTGTAATTCACTCCTGCTGTGCTACTGCTGTAAACATGCACACGGGTATCTGTACATATTGAGCCACAGGCATTTTCCAAGTTCATATCATAAACCTGTCAGTTTTGAACTTTAATTTAACAGCAATGTGCTGTGTTGTGTGGCCAAAGGTAAGTTACCAGTTCAGTACTGTCCTCCTCACAACAATTTTCTGCAAGGCTTGCTAAAAGTTGTATGTCTCTTAGGAAAACACTCTGAGGTGTTCCTATGCTCCTCTGATTCTAGTCTTGACAATAAGAAGCCAATGCTCTACAGCCAACTCATCTGAACTTTACTGGACACCTGATTTATTATAAATCTTACAGCTCGTTTAGATCTTTGTCTCCTGAAATTTGCTGTGACTATTCCTCAGACTCTTGTGGGAGCCAACACAGTGAAATGTTCTTATTTTCTGCCAACTTCCTTTCTTCTCATACACCCACTCACACAAAAATTATATGTTTCCATATTTCATCCCGTTCTCCTGTCCAAGAATTTATTGAAATATTGCTTAGCTAAGGAAATTCCCACCATACTTTGAGTAATTTTCATAGAAATGTGGAAGTATAAAAGAACACTTCCGTCTTTGTCTCTAAAACTCGCCTTCTGTGCTGTCCACAATGTTCACTTAATACCATAAGTCCCTCTTTTCAATATTTAACCCTTTCCTCAGATACTTTTCCCATTAATGTTATATAAAGGCACTGTCTCCTTGCACTTTTTCTGATCAGACTTCCTTCTTTCATCAGAAAGTTTCTTTATGGTACTTTCTGCTAAAAGTAATTTTTTTTGTATTAGTACTTGGTTAGCTTATTGCATTTATAATAAAAATTGGGATGAGTTAGAAAAACTCCTGGAATGCATAGACTTGACTAGAAAAAAATTTAGTATAGCAGAGAAATCCATCCAAAGCTGTTCTTTTGATTTGGCAGATAGATTAAAATAATTTCAAACCAATTGTCATCATGGTTATGGCAATATATGCGAATAAATATTTTTTTTCAACTATTTTGAGAAGGTAAAATGCCTTAAAAAAGAAAGAATGCAATGAAAATCTACACCCCTTAAATATCGTAAAACACCTATTCAAGGAAGTGGATAATTATAATACTGAAAAGGCTTACTAAGTCCATTTTATAAAAGAACAAAAACTGATTTGCTTTACCAATTATCAAAAATTATAGCTCAGATTGATTTTGAAAACAAACCCAACACCATGTATATATATATATATAGTGGTGGATATTTGGAGAAATAAAATAAGAATGTTGCTGAAGTGGAAATAAAATAACGTACATATTAAGTAATTCTATCACTTCAGCAGGTGTGGAACACAGAAATGCTTGTATAATTCCAGGAGAAACTGGAGGAACTAGTCACAGTTCAGGCATCATAAAGGAAGGACAGAGTCAAACCTGCCAGCAGAAGCTCACCTTTTGATTCCACCCTATTTTTTCATCAATTACAGTTCAAAAAAAGATGTAAAAAGTTTCAGAGGCTATTGCACTGCTATCAAGAGCGGTGCTAATGCATCCTACTAGGCACTGCGCTTAGTAAAATGTTTGGTCAGATCTTTTTTTTACAAAGAAAAGTAAAATATGCATGTAAACTTTGTATTTAAGTGCAATAAGACATTCCAAGATTGTTTTAAGGATATTTTTAAGAGCATTAGTTCATACGAAAGTGAGGTTGTCTTGGCAACTGTCACTACAGAAAGCCAGAGTAATTACTTTCACAAAATCCTTCCTAGTGCTTTCTCCCTCTTAACAGCAATGTGTAAATACCTTGTTTTAAGCTGCATTTATCAGAAATATTACTCATCACTGATTCTACCCTTGAGGCATGGGAATCCAAAAGTATGTGCTTAAAGCAGGTCGAACAGTGCAAAACCAATTTGCAAACAATTCAAAAAACGAAAGTCAGATCATGCATTTTTGCTCTTGGAGGGAAGTGAAAATTTAAAAAGAATGCAGCATTCTTTTTTTGATATCGCAAGATCTCATTGAATAACCTGTGCCATGTATTCATCTGTCTTCAAACACAACGATTCACTTCTGTGAACAGCAGGCAGAAGCAATTAAGATTGCAATTTAATATACTTAAACTATATTCATATAAGCAGATATCCTGAATCATTGCACAGCTCTGCATTGCATACTGTGGACTTATCTGTGTGGCTGGGACAAGTTTAAGGTCTCTGTTCATCTCTCCGTTACATGGTAGAAACTATTTCCCAGCAACAGTGTTTGAGATCTGCCATTAGTGATATCTGGCATAGTTCTGCTGACCCTAGGCTTGTCAATTAATAATTTATCCATTTTTCTGCTGTGCTTGTTAGAGTGGATGATGTCCATTTGGGCTTGATTCCTTCCTATGGCCTTCCTTGTCTGATAAATATTATTTTACCACAGACCTCCCTCTCAGGCCATGCCGTTCAGCTCTGGCTTACTGATGCCATAAATTACATTGGCTACAGGAATGCGTTCTTGCACTGAAATAGGGATGAAAATTAAAAATTGTTTGCAAATCGTCTCTTTTCACTCATTATTAGAAGAGTATTGTTTTCCCCAATGCTGCTTCCTGCCTGTGCAAATGCTGTTCTTATTTATAGCTGAAAACAACGCACTGGGAAAGCTAAAGTTACAGTGTATGACTACAATATGTACCATCTTTCTTTTCCTTGTTTGTGATTCTGTAACTTAAAATTTATTTACAAATCCTTGATGTTAATATTCAAATGGGATTCAAGCACCCTGTTATGAACACTGAAAGCACTTTTCTCATCTGTTAAAATGTAAGTTACAGAATATTACAAGTGGTCAAGAAGTGATATCAGTGTAGATACCACTAGAAATATGGGAAATCAGTATCTTCCATGATGCATATGAAGAATATGCATATGAAGAATTTTTCTGCCCCTGTAGTTTTGCAAAGTGCCAGAAGTCACACATGTTTGCTTATGCTGCATCATCGTCATCATTCCAAGCAGTCCTGGTATTTTTCAAACCCAGTCATCCATGCCACTCCAGGTGGGAGACTAGCAGGACAATAGGTATCAAATACATGTGCTCAACATCTGTTTTCTAGCAATTCTCAGGACTACAGAGAGTTTAGTGTCCTCTAAATAATTAAAATAATTCTTAAATTTGTACTCATCTCCAGTGATTATGCAGAGATCTTGCTTCAGTGAAGTGTTTTCAATGCCGCAATAGTATCAAGGCATAAAAAATCCACCCAAACTAATTTTCCACTAGCTTCTCAGTGATTAACAGCAACACTCCTTTAAAAAACAGCTTTGTAAGATCAATGTATTGAACAAAATTATCAATCAAATCCTGAATTTTGAAGTCGAAGGAGACCAGAAAATTTAAACCAAATGAGGATCTGCTGTGATGTCTTTTTTAGGCTAAATTAAATAGAGCCTTTTAGCCTGTGTTCAGTCATCTGAGCTTGTGTTCAGTTTTGTGTAGTGTGACAAACTGAGTCATCTGAGGCCTTTCCTCACAATACTCAAGGAAAGACATATATCCCCCTACACTCCTGATTTACCTTTTGATCAATATATTTGTTGTCTTCAATTGCTGATCTTTTAGAGTGGTCACATGAGGAAGATGATGCTGAAGGAAGTCTTCGCAGCAAACAGCTGGTATCTTGTTGCTGGCGATCAATAAACTGCTTCATAAAACTTTCCCTTGTGAACAAATAGAATATATTGATGGATTAAAACCCAGGGAGGAGTTAATATTTGTTTTATTTATCGCATGGCACAACTCATTATGCTAAGGTGATAAACTCAGAGGAAAAGTTGTCTATAGATGTGTAAATGGATAGAGTAATGAAACAACTGATAAAACATCAATTAATTTATGAAAGTAATCTCTATGTATTTATCAGTTAAAGTGCTAAATATTTGAAGTGCCTTTTGCAGCTTTCAGCTCTTCTGAGATCATTAAATAAAGTTGTTAGTTCGATGTAAATCAAAAGCTGATATAATCCAAAGGAAACATTCTGCAAGATACTCCTTCTCAAAGATTTCAAACAACATCTGTTCATATAACTGCTTTGAATGCCAGTATTAAGGCACTTCAGCAATTCTGTGCCTCACATATGCCATGTTCTATTTACAACAAATGTACATTTATCTTGCTGTACTTTAAATTTAGTAAAGTTGCCCTGTTTTCAATGTAAATAGACTACATCAAAGCCAATTTTTACCTGGAGAGACAATTCTACACATTACAATAGCTTCAGATTGAAAGATATGATTTGCTAGTGATAGTTTGAAGTCTGTTTCAGTAGTTAACATGTATTAATCTAGAGTATGCTGGGAAAAAAACCCCACAGCTAGAAAGAAATACCACAAAAGACTAAGACTAGGAGAAGAATGCCCCCAATACATAACCAAACAGTATTTTGAGTCTGAAAGCAAAACACCTAGTACTGCTTCCTTGAGGTTTGGAAGGTTGCTTTTCCTGACCCTTCTAACCAGCGTTATTTCTTTCATTCAGGTAAGATGATACAAACAGGTGAAACCAGTTGCCTTAGCTTAAGAGTTTAGTAAAAAGAAATGTAAATGCAGGAGACCCAGACAATGACAGCCATCTTTCACACCATCCTCTCTCCCAGCATGTGCACAGTGGGGATACTGGAGTAAGTATGGCCAAAGGATGTATCTGTCCAGTCTATGTTATTTCAGTGATTTCTGCTGTTTTTTCAGTTTTCAGATTTCTGTAAGCTTTTTGGGGACCATGCCAAGAATAATTATACAGTGACTGATGATCTAGTAGACAACTGAGGGTCTGATCCTTTGTTATGGTGAATTTTACAGGAAAGTGGTAACTATATTAATACAAAAAGGGGACAAGGTTATCACAGAGTAACTGGTATTGGATGGCCTGTGCTATCTCCTCTAATGATTTTCTGCCAGTTGGCCTTATCTTTAAAAAGCTACATGAGAATTGATTAGACTGCTAGTTTCTAAGTCAGCCAAGAATCAAAAAATCCAAATGGGATGGAATAAAACAACACACTTTTCAATCGTATCGTACTTGTGTCAGTTCTGGTCAGTCTGCTTGCTTTCATGAATATATTATAAGGAGTGTTAGAATTTATATCTTTTTCTCAAAAGTAAAAAAGAGTCAAAGTCAAAATGTCACATCCTTTTGATGCCACTGTTAAATGTTTCATTTCTGATTTTCTGAACGATCTGCTTAATCCACAAGCAAAACAGTTAAATATTTTGGATGCTATGTGGCAGAGGAAATAAATCAATACCTTATTTTTGGAACTGTGAAATCTGAAGGAAGTTTGGAGATTTTCACCATTTGTGGCCTGTTTGGAAATTTTTCGAAGATGCGTAGACGCAGTGGTAGTTTCTCCTTTGTATCTGCATTTGCTTCACTTTGCTTTAGCTGAAAACAAGGAAATGAAATAATATGTCAGAAAGAGAAATTTTGCTCTGTAATATCCCAGCCTTGTTTTTTAAATCGAAATAATAACGGCAATCATTTAAAGAAACAGGAGATGGCAGCAAAGAACTACAGAGGATAACTTTTTACTCGTGAGCTTATGCTAGAAGCTGACAAATACCTAACAATACCTTGCCTTTAATTGAAAGCGATAAAATGGGAGGACTGGTAATAAATTTAATTTTAAAATATGAAGCGCATTAGTGTCCTAGTCAATATGCTTATTTCTATGTTTTCTTCACAAATTCTTAACACTTTATCAAGTAAATAAACACCCATGATCTTTTCTTACTAGGCACATCTTTCTGTACATGCTGACAGCTCTTCGACATTCAAAGAGAACACAGTGTTTTAAAAGGGAGCATTTTTAAAGGAATACAGCTCTTAGAACATGAAAATAACAGGAAAATTATACTTAGATGAGTATTACAAGTAATAACAACCAGCTATTCTGATACTGAGATGCATCAAAACACTTAACACAAGTTGCATTTTAAAATATTCACAAATGGTTATTCTTTGGAATAACAGATATATAAGTACAGAAAATGCAGATATATTGATCTATGTGGACAGATGATGGCTAATCTAATGATGTAAGATTAAAAAGTTATGATATAGAGATACGATTCCTGAATTCTGACTGACTTACGCAGCAATTCAGTTGTGTCATTGCAAGAAAAATAACAAGTGAAAAGTCAGTAAAATTAATTTCTACATTTATTTTGAATGATATGTGCACTACATACTTTTTCAATAAGCATACATCCAACTGAGATTATCGACATTCTTCTTTTCCCACCTGCTTGTGAGCACAGGCTTACAAACTCACATTTTCAAACAGATTTTCACCATCAGCATTTGCAGGAAAGACTGCTGATAGACATCAGCTGTAGATTTTTACCAATGGCAATTGTCCAGGAAGTCAAATGGAGTTTTAACTCTCGTTTGCATTGCCTAGTGAAATGCACGCTCCCACAGCATGCTATAGAAGAGCAACTGCTCTGCTGCACTGTCATGCTATCAGCAACATCACCACTTCCAGACACAGGACAACTTAAACTGAAAATAGATTTATATTCAGTTGGATATAAGCTGTTACATGGACTGAAAACTGTTTGAAGAGCTACAAACAAAGACTTATGATTAATGGTAGAGCACTCAGAATAGAAGAGGAATATTGCATAAATCTGTATTATGTCTAGTTCTGTTTAACTGCTTCATTAATGATACTTAAAAGGAAGAAATTATGACATCAATGAAATTCACTTGATATTAAAATGTGAAGAGTAGCAACTACCACACTGGACAAGGAAAATAACAAATTTAAAAACAGGGACAGGAACTAAGAAACTGAAAAAATTCTGGAGCAAGAGTAAGAGCAGAAACTAAACAAGAACTTGTACTTCAGTACAGCATCAAAAGGACAATTTGAGGACCAGTTACATTACCAGCCAAAGGCTATGCTCACAACCAATCTCTGTTGGTTAGGGATTATAATAGTTTTAGAAAATGTTATAGAAGTCCACAGCTCCTCTCCATGTCGCTTTGAGAACGTACTTGGATACACATTCACTTCTAAATACCATTTTATCAGTCTCACATTGACAAGCCACAATAGTGAGTAACAGAGCCTCGAAAACAAGGAGAGAGCTGGGCAAGGGAGAAAAAAGGAGGGAAAGACTAAAGAGGCCCTATGTTTATACCATATCTACGATAACTGATAATAAAGTAAGGGGAGATGATGTCAATTTACATAAAAACATTTGAAAACAAATTATTTTGAGAATATACCGGATACCCATCCCAAATAACGGATGTGAGAATGAAATTAAGAAAGGGATATTCTAGAGTGGGAATAAAGATTACTATCCTTACAGGGAAATCTCTGACTGTTCAGAGAGATTTCCAGGGGAAAGTGCCTCATCATGTCAAATTCAGACTAGACAGAACCCTTGAAATGCCAGAGTACCACAGAAAGAAATAACTCACTGACAAGGAAATGAACTGGGTAATCTAACAGGGCTTTTCTGCTACACTGTACTGATGAAAAGCTTTGGGAAAGAGTAATTTTTAGAGAAAAAAAAAGTTTCAAATTTTTGCCATTTCCTTTTTAATAAGAAATAGTTGCATTAATATTCAGATTTTGTCTGCATGGACAATGTCTCTTACAGCTATGAGCTCCTGTTTGCAGATGTTGGTGCATACAGAATAGAGAGCATATGATAGATTGCAATGTCGTCTGGAGTCTCAGTGCTTCAGATAGATCAGGCAGAGCTTGGAAGCATGAAACTGTATAATTCAAAAAGCAAGTAAGGGGACAGCAATACCCCCTGTCTAAACAGGAGAATGATTCAATATAGGCTTTAAAATAACCTAAAATCAAAGCAGTTCTATAGAATATCTCCAATTACTCATGCTGTGATAATATTACATATTGGGGAGCATGAGGCATTTAGCTTCACAGAGCTCTTCTCCATGCACTTAGGGTGTAATTGTTGCTCTGCATGTCATACATTCTGTTTTGTATTGCTGCTTAAAGCCTTTACATTTCAACTTCCTTTAACGTGTAACAAGAACATATTTTTAAAGGTACAGGATTGTGTTCAAATGTGGCAATGATGGTGCGGAGTGTTTCAAGTAACAGCTAAATCCAAAATAAAATATCAAGCCATTTTGTCTATGAGTTTTATTTCTTTTTTAGTAGTAGCAGTAGCAGTATTGGCAAGGAAATGTACACTGGCCTGATTTGCTCTACATGGTCCTTGATTTCCAGCCCCAAAGAGCCTACTGGGAACAGTTCACCAATGTTTTGTCAGTCTGGCCTGGCTAAATCTCTCGTGGCTGCTGGAATGGTAAAAAAAAAGTTTACAACTGTAATGCCATAGAAGGATTTTATGTCTACCTCCACTATTTTCACAGTGCTTGAGTTTACGGGGCATACTTAATGACACAATACATACAGTACAACTGTTTCCTCTGAACCTAGATCAGAAGAACTCATTCTAATAGTACATGACTGGTGAGGAGTGGCAGAGAGAAAATCTTAATTTGGGATTCCAGTGCCAGATTGAACAATACATTCAGATACATGTCCCTCAAATCCAGGCTCTTCCTGGTCTTAGATCAATACAAAAGGCAGCTGTGAGAAAAACAGATTTATCAGTGAAGAGATCATAGTTCTTTTATGGTTTTTTGTTTTGTTTTGTTTTTCTCCTTCCAGAAAGGTATTACGGCCATGTCTCCACTTTGTTCATAACAGGTTGAAATGAATCCCCCATCTATCAGCACTTCTGTTGTCTGGTTTAGTTTATGAGCTGTTCTGATAAGCAAACCAGATTCTTCTTGGAGGAATCAAAACTGCAAGCTCTACCTCAGTTACACACAAATGCACTCCAGGCACCAAGACTCCAGCAAGGATTGGAACCACTGACTGCTCCTCAGAGCGGCTACAAACCCCATGTGAGATGGGGAATACAGTTCAGTGTGAGACCAAATCTCTTCTGAAGCAAAACCCTCTGACCTGCAAACACTGTATATGAGGTCGCAGAGGAAATTGCTTCATTGAGTGGATTCTTTCCTACGGTGCAGCCCAGGTGTTATGTGGTATGATCTCACCCACACTACTTCATGCAGCTTCAGCTGCAAACTTATTTGTCATTTCAAGGCTTTCTTACAAAAAGGTGATTGCTAAAACAAGCATTAAGATCTGGGCCCTCAAAACTGAAGACAACCTGTAAGTGGTTGTCTTAAATATACACAGTAACATGAATGGTTAAAGTGGAAGACTGGGATAGAGGTAGGGGCAACAAAACAGACAGTAAGTAATGCCTAGTGATAAAAAGGGGCAGTCTTATCTTTCTAATGCAGATGCACCCTGGCTGTGGTCAGCACATTGTGCTGGGATGGTCAGAAAAGCAATCACTGCCCTACTGGAGATAGCAGCCGAAGCTGGCATCTCCCATGCAACCACACTGGTCCCACCAGGCCAACAGAGACACCCACACCACTAGACTATTCACAAACCATCCCACCTCTGCCATCTCTAAATCTTTCTCTTCTGTATTTCAGAAATAAAAGTGTTAAAATTTTTTTAAAAAAACATGCTTTTACAGTATTGGAGCCACATTGTATGCTCAGGGTCATGTGGAACCTGAAGAGGAGAGTAAGACAGTAAATGGTGGTTCTTATTTTTTTTCAATCTTAAAACATTGTAGTACTATAGCCACCCAGATACTAATCACTGCAAGTGTGGTCAAGGTAAAAGTTGTGAGTTCTTTTAAAGTGCATACTGCAACACCTTTTATAGCAGTGACTAGAGCTGCTGAAAAAGCACTAAAGCAGCAGGACCTGATGAGGGGTGCTGTGTTCCCACAGCCTCTCCCTATGTTCACCAGAAGAGACACGCCACAGTGCACTTCAGATCTTCAGGAGAGTGCAGGGCAGTGTCATACCTGCCCTCCAGCCTATATCCCCTTCTGTGGAAGCAGGATGTGAGAAGTGTCTGCACATGCAGAGGTCTAATTATGGACTCAGGTGGGAGCTGACAGCCTGGAACGTGGAAGTGCTCCAGGGTCTGGAAATATGAACAAGATCACCTAAACAGCTCAAAGGGCTAACTAAGGTGAGTATCTCTTAATAGCACCAATTTGCATTTAGAGACAGAAATGTCCTCAAAAGTAATGTTCTTAGCAAAGCAAACCAAAAGGTCAAACTTAACACAGTCATTTTGTTTCGAAGACATTGACAGTTTGTTGAGAACATGCCAAAGGAGAGACAGACTTAACTATAGCCAAAGAGTAAGACCTACCCTTCCTAACTTCGTCTTGTTCTCTATTCATTGATCATGAAGTATAGCCAGTAATGTGCACAATGTAAAGAGTGAAAGAAGCAGTTTTCATATGGTCTGTGAAGGAAGCGTATGTGAAATTCACTTAACCACTCTGTAAATATTTCAATGAAATTAAATGATCATGAAAAATTTACTGCAATGGTCTCACTCATTTTAGCTGACAGTTTTCATAACAGGCTCAGATCAATCATGTTCCAAATTAAAAGCTTTGCTACTGATGTACACACAGTTTGTGCAGGAACTGGCCAGCTGCCCGGAATAATTTCATGGTGACTGAAAAGTTCAAACCTTTAGAGAAAGTTCAGGGGGTCTCACAACAGGATAGTTTTAAATTAATACTGTTTAGTAGGTTACAGTGCACAGCTATATATCAACATTTTTCACTGCAAAACTCTTTTAGGGGCCGTATTTGAAGACTGAAGTGACTATACAATTATCTGTATCAATAACTCTTAGCAGGATGATATGCTACGTGCTCCAACACCAAACATTTTGAGCGTGAAAGTGCACAGAGATGAAAGATATTACAAACGGATACCAGCACCCATCCAACAGTTGTAGAGAATTTTTAACTTGCCCAAATACTTAGTTTTATCTTCACCTTTGTCTTGTCAAACGGGGCTCTGACTGAAATCCAAGTAGTTAACATTAAATGACATGTAAATTAAACAAGTAAAAATCAGAAAGGCCTATAAAATGAGCCTTTTCTTTTTTTCCTTTCTATGATTATTCTGCAAGTGTATAGACCTGGTAAATTTTTGGATCTGAATGAGCTATACTAAAACAAGATAGACATATGGGTAAACTTTCACAGCCCACACTCATTTTTATCACCAGTTTGTATCAACATTTTTGTATCTGCATTTGATTTAAAGTTCAATACAAATCAGCTGTTCAGTTACTATTATTTATACCTGCTATTTCATTAACAGTGAAGAAAAAGCTCAATTTTGTTCGATCAAACTGCTCCATGAAAAAAGGGAGGCAAAAACCGATTTGGAAATTAAGTTAAAAAAAAAAAAAGACGAATTGAGTTTGGGTAAAAGTATCACCTGAAGTATTAAAAACAAGTATTTATGATGAGCAGACCTTATTAGTATGTCCATAGTGCTATATAAAAGACTGCTAAGGGCATAATCCCTTGCCTAAAATCAGATGGCACCTGCTCACTTCAGCCATTATTCAAAATACTTGGTCCTTGGTTTCTGTATGCCCTGTGTGGTGGCCCTGTGACATAATTACAGCAGTTATTTTCTACAGGTTTTCCAAATCTTTGAGGCAGCTGAAATGACATGAGGGTTTTATGTGCAATTCTGTAGGATGACATTCAGTTTGTGTGCCTACTTAGAGGTAGGGGAGAAGAGCTTCTGAGTTTGACTGAAGGTGGGATAGAATTACCAGTCTGTGTGGCTTAGAGTCCAACCTGGTGAGGACTTGTCCATGCATTTTTGAAACCAGTCCTCAATTAATATACTCCCTGAATTACACCAAAGTACTGTCTGAGAGAAAGTAGCTGGAACTATAGGAGACAGCCATCAGTGAGCAAAGAGTTACATGGCATGCACAGACTAGGGGTTAACACTTTAGCTTGCTCTCATGTCCTCTTTTAGTTAACTACCTAGACATACTAGTTTCAATTTTGCCCATTGGGCCACCTAACCAAATGGGGACATTGAAAAGAATAAAGAAAATCACCCATATAGGGACTGTAAAACAGAACCAAAATTGATTTTAACCACATTTTGTGCTGCCTTGGGGAATTTTCAGTGAAATGCACCAAAAAATATGATTACAATGGTGCTGGCATTCACAGCAGATACTGTACTGTTATTAATATAGGGTAAAATCAACTGAAAAATCTTCTTGCAGATGGAGGAACAAGATTACACATATATTTCTCATACACACAAGATCTGCTTTTTTTTTATAAACAACTTTTCTGAGTCACAGGGTTTATATGCTGTGTGTAGTATGATTTGGTGCTGTGACTGCTATTTTCCAATTGTTCATTGAAGTAACTTTTGTTTTCAATTTTGCATGAAGCCTTCCAAATTAATAAGATGTTGAGTAAGTTTTCACAAATGTGGGCATAACTTCCTTCCAGTAATTGTAGCTTCTATCATTTCTTCAAATGCTACTGACAAGATGTGATTGCAATCGGAATGGTACAAAATTCCTCTAGTAAAATTTGTCTAAGATTTAGTCCATTTATTGAATAGAGGATGGGAATCCAGAGTGTCAGAGAGTTTCTCTTCGATTAACCAAGATAAAGAAGGTGAATTTTTCAAAGATACCACTTCATACCATCTACAGAGTCAGGCAAACATTGCAACATGGGCTAAACTTCAGCCATATTTCCAAATCCTTTTCACCTCTGCAGTGACAAGAATGATACCATTTTAAAAACCATGAGATAGAAGATTCTGTGCAGTCAGTGTCTTTAATCAGGGCCCCAGCAATGCACTTTGCAGACCAGATTCAATCTTCTTGCCCTTAGACTGAGGTGCTTACCTCAGTTAATTAAGTTATGGCTGTCTTAATCTCTCTTTTTAGCCAAAAGGGACAAAGAGGCACATTTAGGGGTCAGTTCAGATCTTGGGCTCATTCTATCTTTCAGAAATGCTTATGTTTTTCCATCGACTATATAGGGAACTTGAATCCAGTATGTCCTTTAAATCAGATGTGTGATTCTCAGTGTTAGACAGTTTAAATCTACACCATAGAATCAATGAAGGTACTCATCTCAGGTAATTATAGCTGTCCAAATGTGAACTACATCATATAATCATCTAGGTACATCCTGTATTTAAATGGTAAAGGTATGTCCAGATATGAACTTATACTAACACATAAGTAAGACAAGCAAGATGGAGTATCACCTTAAGATAACTCCTTAACAGAATGTAGAGGTGGTATTAAGATACATCTATACTATTAATATACTGGAGCATGAGCCTAAGAACTGGAAAGAAGACCTGGTTCATTGTATTACATTGTTAGCAAGGCTGCTTGCACAGTTTTGGCGTTGGCCAACTAGCACTCTCCCTGAGCATGCCTGAGCATGGTTTGGGGCTTATACCAGCTGGGGACATTCCCAGTAGGCAGTGTGGACACTATTTAAGTGGTAGGTAGTTTTGAGAAGGGAAAATAATTTAGCTGTATATACAAGCCAGTCTCTGCTGGCCACCTCACTTTAGGGACAGACAGCAGGTCCTGGAAGTTCTCTCTCTTGATACAGATCAGCTACATTATTAGCTTAGAGAAGATGCTCCAGTTTAGATAAGATAAAAGGATGTATCTTACATAAGATAAACCCCACCGTTATTTTAGAATCATTTAGGGGTAGGTACATTTTTTGATGTGTAGTTTGAAATAGATAACAGAAATTAAACATAAATCTAATGCTAACATGCATAACTGTTCTTTTAATAGCTTTTTTCACATATAAATGCAGTGTTATCATTTTCATATTCATTATTTTTCTCTTGGGATAAGCAGCAGAAATATTTTTGTTTCCATACAAAGGTCAGTGAGTCACAAAAGAATATCCATTATAATAAAAAAATGCATGACATGCTCCGTTTCATCAAAGGAAACTGCATGAGACTTCATTTAAGCTAGGCATCATTATTTGTTATGAATTGTCTATTTGATGAACAATAAGCAACTAAAATATTTTCAAGTGAACAAAAGCACAAGATGTATGAATTCTGCTCTTGTACAAACATAATTGCTCAATATTGACTAGGTACAATGTGTTCATCTTCAAGACTTACAGTAAAATTCATTACAACCTGAAAGAGTGCTTTTTTGCAGCAAGCCAAGGAATACCACTGCAGGACAATTCAGAACCTCTTAGTGTTTGCTTACCTGTTCCAGACCCTGCAAAAAACGAAGGTTCCTGGAGGTACCTAGTTGTAAATAGTTCTTACCTACATGTAGCCAAGACACACAACTTTATTTCCCCTGATGGGTTTGTGCAAAATAGAGCCAATCTGGGAAATTAAAACTGCCAACTTTCAAGGGCTTTCACCACAGGCAGCTTCCATTTACTTAAAAAATTGCTGAGGACATTCAGAGAACCAGGCTATGATTGACTGAGAAAGTCATCATGACTTTCTATGAGGACAGACACAGTGAAAGGTGTCTAAAATGCTGAAGAGCACTGAGGTCACAAGAATAAAAGACTCGATCTGAAGAGAATCTATGTGTTTCTGCTCATAGTTTAACAAAGCAATAATGGCTGGATTCCTAGCACCCAGGCCTTCTTAATATCAAAGTATAGGAAGACTGGAATATGATCCATGCATGCAATACCTTTATTCCAAGTGATTTATATAGGCTACTCTATGCATTGTCTGGGGTATTACACAGGATAGATCACCACTAAACTGGTGAGGACATAAGGCATATCTTGACTTACTACTTAGTTTCATCTGCATGGTAGGAAGTATACCTAGGCTATGTGAACCTAATGCCCGACTCTGAAAGCCAACCTATGTATTCCCTATGAATTTGTGAGTGCTGCTTGAGGTGGAAGCCAGCAGGTGTAGATGCTGAATATTTGTCACAGATTGTGATGCAGGTGCACGTACAGCAGGTGCCAATTCATTTCTGGGTGTTGTAGCAATACAAACCTATGTTTCATGCTTTTTAGGTATGCTGCAGTGTCTATGGACATTCTTGTAACAGGATACTTTGCTGGCACAGATCTATATAATTGTTGTCTTCTAACACATATAGGACCTCTTGAAAGACAAAAAGGACAATCTACTCATGATGCTGTAACTAGGATAAGGATGCTTCATCTGCACCATGGAATATAATTCAGATGAGACACCGGATACAACTTCCTAAAGATACCATGACAAGATCAAATGTGATGAAGAATACATTATTCTTGCTCTTACTCACAGGACAAGCAAAGCAAACCTCAACCACAGTGTGCAGCACTTTTGTTTGTTTGTTTGTTTCCAGTGCTTTTCTTATAAACACCAATATCATGCCAATTTGTTTCATTAAATGTATTCAGCTAAATATATATGAGGCTGTAGACTTGATCTGATATTTGTGTAACTGATTTGTTTGGGATTGGAAAATTGGTGAGGATCTGTGGAGGGGCCATAGAGTTATTCTCTATAATGTAATCTAGGTAATGAAGAGGCACACCCTTCACAAGGAGACTTGGTGACAGGACAGGAGGCAAAGAGCACCATTTGGTTCAAGAAAAAATTTGTCTAGCTAGAACAAAGCAATACTTCAGTAAGAAGACAAACATTGAAATAAGTTACCCAGAGAATCTGTGGATTTTTTATCACTGGAGATATTCAAGATTTGGCTTGACAGGACCTCATCTAATGGCCTGCTTTCAACAGTAGGTTGGACCACATGGTCTCCAGAAGTCCCCTCCAACCTAGACTCTTCTGTGATTCCATTATTCAATAATAGCTATGAACTGCAAGACAACAGATAATTATTCTTTTCAGTTGCACTGTTGTATATATGCATCTGCCAGCTCCTGATAATTTTTACTTTCATTCAAACCATTACCAGGCTCTGTTGCATTCTGTGAGAATGTCATTAATATAACTTAGATTTGAGTGAGTATTTGCAACCTATACAGTGGACCAATTCCTACAATCATATATCCTTAAGACTAAGAAAGTGTTACTGAAGGTGAAAAAAAATTCATAGCTGTAGCTCAGGCCAGAATGCAGTTATGTTCCTTTAAACAGGGGAGACTTTGTCTGCACAAATTAGCTGCCCTTGGCTTTCTGTAGTTTGCTTTTTTTGGTTATTTTGAACCGGAGGCAGTACATTTAATTTGACAGATGTGGCCTGGGTTGTAGATTTGCTGCAGTTCTACAGCATTTCTCCATAATAGAAATTCACACAGAATGTTAATTTAACCAAAGGACATGCAGAGGAAAACCTATCCAAGGCAAGCGGGATGATCAAAAATACTTCAGCAACCTTCTTGGCTGGACTAGATGAAAACAAACAAAGCTTGTTGTTACTAGCTGCCCTTTCTCCCACACAAGTTTGTTGACAAAATTTTAGCCAGGGCTGCATTCCTGCATTCTCTTGTTCCCTTTCACAAGAGATGGGGATGGTTCTCTTTGTGTTCTCGTGGTGATGGAGTACTTTTTTAAAAGGAGAGGTGTGGGTAAGAATTCTTCCTCAATTCAGAAATAGTGCTCACACTCACTGGATATTATGCAGGAAAACTGTGCAGGCTTCCCTATCTTCTGTCATGTTGTAAAAATAGTGCCTAATCCATTCTTCAGGAACTATAAAGAAGTCCTGTGAATTCTAAGTAGAAAGTAAGTGACTTAAACTCAGGTACCTAAAAATCTCAGTAAACATATAATGAATTCATCCTTCTAAGCAGCGCTTTTTTAAATGACTGAAGAAGGAATTAAAACTCATGAGAAGGCCAGGCCTCTAGTTTTCATTAGCATACAAAGGTTATGTACAATGTGTACACAAGTTCACAGATCCACAAGCTCCCATGGGCCTAAGAGATAGTCGAGAAAAGGCAGATCTGGGTGACACTGAAGGACTCAAAGACAAACACAGCATGGATTTTGCAAGAACCAACTGCCATCAGAATAATGAATAATGCTACACAGGCCCACTCCTTCCTTCCGAAGAGCTACAGGACTGTCTCTCAATTCAGAGGATGCAGCAAATAGAATCACTTATGTGTCTTGAGAAGTACTTGTATTTTTCTAAGGTGTCAACCAAATAAAACAAAGAATAAAGATTAGATGAGCTCCTGGTGATATAAAAGCTACATAAGCATATTCTTCCCTGGTGATAGAAATGAAGCAGCAGAAGCTTACATTTATAGTTTTTTTTACTGCTAATCACACTTTCATAGCAAATCTGACTCTGATCTCTCCTCTTTGAAAAGTGTGTGCCTTGAAGATGATCTTTTGACTGGAATTTTCCAAGGTCCCTATTTCATACAGTAAGACCTTCCTCCAAGAGAATGTCTCTTGAAACTAATGTGTTTTCTTGACAAATAATACTGTACTGAAAATACTAGGGGTTGATAACTTGAGTTAATCCTTAGGTGTTTATTTCATCATTGAGTATCAAATACAGAAGCCAGAATTTGTGATCCATTGATGCTGCTTTCAAAAAAGGTGATAGATGAGGTAAGCACTTAGGAAAAAACAAAATGTGGAAGCTGCAGCCTTCAGGATATCTTCAAACCTTCTTAGTTATTAAAAAAGGAAGGAGTCTGGCACAAGCAGTTTTCTAGAAGAACACATTTTCCAGTCTTGGAAGGACTCTAGAAGTGGACATATTATCTGTAAACTTTACTACTTTTGAAATTATGCTACTTTAAATGCTCTGCGTATGGCCTGCCAACTTCAGTTTTTGTAAACTTTCTACTGTCTTCCCTCTATGATGAAAAGTAGGATTTCATGAGGTTTACATAGTACTTAAAATTAAATTTGGAATCATTATTGTATTTAATCTGTTAATAAAATGTGCTCAACCCTTATATTTCCTGCTCCTTGTTAAAAATCAATTTACATGGGATCAGATATAATAAAAAGGTAATTTTTGATTTTTAATCTATCTTGTAGTTATTTCCCATTTGGAATTACCTCAAGCACTGTCCTCAGAAGAAAAATACTCTGGAGGCAAGTAAATCTAACTAGGTTTTAAAAAGCTACTTCATTTTCACTCACATTCACTCATATATATCAAAATTTATGCCTACTTTGTTTAAATGAGATACGCCAATTTTAACACCTTGTTCACACAATATGTTCATGAAAAATCCCTATGCCGATACTCCCACTTTAATGCTGAAACCTCAGCACACAAAATTTGGAAGTGATGCTACTGCTGAAATGATAATTGGCATCTCCCTAGATCCGCTGAATGCCTGGAGGTGCTGGGTGAAAGGCACAGGGCTCTGGCAGCATGTTCTGACTAAACGTGTTCACCATCCCAGAACAGTGTGCAGCAAGACCAGATAAGGTTTCTGCTTCAAAGCTCTTCACTATGCAATCTTAATGGGTATCATCAAGATGAATGAACTAAAAAAGAAAAGAATTCTTTAAAAAGGAACAAAATATCTGTATATTTCTTAATGCCTCTGTTGAAGACTTTCATTTTTCACAGCTCTGCTCCTGGTTTACAAGGTGGTCCTATACATAGGAAAACGCTTAGGTCCAACAGGTAGAAAGCCTCCAAATACTATCTTTTCCATCTCCTCTTCTACTGATAGACAAAACATCTCTTCTGAGATGTCACTCAACATAGCTTTTGGAGCCAGGTGCCCAAAAAATCAATTACCAGTGTTTGATGCACCATTGTTCCTGGTCCCCATTAAAGGCAGTAGTGAGAGATGCGATTTGGTTCTGCTTATCGAGAATCTGGGGGTGAGGGGAAAGAGAATGAAAAATGTCATGCTGAAAAGTATAACTGGGTCATAAAGTGTGGGTACAGTTCTACTCCTCACTGAATAAAGGAGATGTTAAAAGGTCTGCCAAAATGATGTTTGCATTTCCAGGAGAGTAAGACTTCTTAGTATTAGCAGGAGTAAAGTCGAAACTGAATTTCTGAATGAATAATGACTGTATCTGAATGGCCTGGACAGGTTATTTTCAAATATTAAGATGCCTCACCAGAAAAGAGATCTGAGGGAAACAAATGGAAACCAAGTAAATGGATGCAAATGGAGAAAGCAAATGGGGAAAGCAAAAAGATGAAATCCCTGAAAAACAGTACCAGGAAAGCTTCAGCAAGCTGGCTCCATGCAGGGAGCGGGGCTTTCAGACTGCCTTACTAGTACTTTTTCTATTAGGGACCAGGTATTTTTAATGTTCATTAAAAAACCCGTAATATCCAGGAAATGATGCTACAGAAATTCTATCCTACTAATGCCACATGCTCATCTATTTACTTAGGAAAAAAAAAAAAAAGAGAGAGAGGGTTTGTAATAAATACTATCATGACTTTTTCCGAGATGCATTAGTAAAACTGCCAAATTCACTTGCAGATGCATATCACTTCAAACAGACTTACCCAGTGAAAAGGAACTTTGGTCAGATTCTAAAGCTGCATGTACATGCGCACAAAGAGAGAATACAGTGGCAGTAATAACAGGCATGGTAGGAAGGAGAGCACACTGAGGAAGCATTTGACTGGCATGAGATAGGGGGCATCAAATGAAATAATAAAGTGGAAGATAAATAAAGCAGACTCATAAGTAGAAAAAGCAAAACTTTTTTCACATAGTGCATTGTTAAATTTATCTTTGCTACCGCAAGCAGTGAACTCTAGATTATAAACAGATTTGAAAACAGTTTTAACACATACAAGAAAAAATCTATCAAGAACTACTAGATAAAAATTACTAGACTTCCAAGTTGGACACTGGAATTTCCTAAATCCCTGGAAAGTGACTATCACTCAAGTAAGAAATATCACAGTACAATAAAATATCACTACGTGCCTTTCCTGTTCTTATGCTAGTCCCTAAACATCTTTTACTACCCACCAGAGACTAGATGCTGAACTAGGAGGACCTTTGCCTTGACAAAGTACAGCTGTTATATTCTGAGCCTACAGGTTCTTCCTCAGTAAGATTCATAGTGAATGTCTTAGCACAATATAGGCATTATTTTATTTTTTTTTTACTGGAAACATAAACAGTGAAATTGAATCAATCACTGATCACAACAAACTGCCAAGCCACTGTCAGTGCCTTGGTTCTACTTTCAGGTGACAATGATACTGATACAATTAGGGCTAGAAGGCTACCAGAAGCTATCCACACCCCAGAAACTGCAGTTCCTGGGGCTAAAGGCTGCAGGAGGCTTTCCCCTGATGTCCGTGACCATCATCTCAAATACCAAAAAAGATCACACTTAAAAAGAAGCAATTTTAAGTAGAGGTCTGAAAGGACTTAGGTTTGAATGCAGTACACTTGGGTCACCAAAGTAAAAGTCTCTAATAGGAGTTGCTCTCTTAGGACGGTCCACTGCCATTACAAACAAGATATGCAGGTACTCCACATCATTTCATTACCGATAATGGATAAAATGATCTTGTAGTAATGACATACTCAGTGGAAAAAAACCAAAAGTACTATACACAAGAAAGCTCATGAGAGGCACTGTTACAGCAGTTAAGAATTTCAGGATTTTTTTTTTTTTGTAAAGAACAATATTCTTGTAAGGTGTGTACACACAATTTCAAGCTTTTGAAATTTATTCAGCACTTATATAAAATTAGCCTGATTTTACAAGCGATCTGTCATTCTGCAACCTGTAAAAATGAGGGCACTTTGAGAAACTCTGTATACACATATACAATATACAAATATACATACACATATGTAACAAAGGTATTTGCAGGACCTGAAATGGAGGAAAACTTTTAGATTCTGAAACAGTTTGCACATATGTGTGTGTCTGCGTAGACTGAAAATCTCACAGGCTGCTAGTATTAGAGAGCAAAAATATGTTTTATTATTATGGATTTATGGCTGGAAAGCAGATCCAAAATATACATTTTGGATATGATAATCAGGTGCCTAGAACAGAAAAATACGCATCTGCAAATACACTCAGGAGGTCTTCACATCCTTTACTCTTTTCAAGTAACATAAAAACTGCAAAAAGAAGAGCTTGTCCTGACATTTTGATCGGTGCTTTTTTGCCCCAAACATAATTGCTTATACTACTGCCTAGAGGGTACCTCATCCTCCCAGAACTCACATGTTATTTTTAGTGCAGAATGGAATGTAGCACATCATAAGCTTTTTAACTACCTCAAGGCATTGGCTGTAAAGCCAAAAAGTATATGATACAGAGGGGTTTTTTTTGTGTGTTTTAAAAGATAGATTAATATTGTTTCTTACTTTTTTAGGGCTTTTTTTTTCCTTTTTTTTTTTTTTATTTTAACCTGTGTGAAATATTTTAAACATGACTGAAGTATGTATGTTTCTTTTCAAAAGGATGTGGTCAGTGCAAATGAAAAATAGCCTCATCACTCTTTGCTAGGAGATGAATTATACCTTTTCTACAAGCTCCTTGCATAAGCCTGTGCTCCCCCATCCTTGTTTTTAACCTGATGTCTGGAATTCTCTGACCTATATTTTAAAAGTCAGTGCTACTGGCTTGCATGTTGAATAGCTGCACTCCTGCAGACTGACTGCTTCCATGTATAACAAGAACCTAATGTGACTTTGAATTTTGAATAACTTCTCCAGTTAAAGTTGCACCTTGACACTAAATTAATTTCTTTTAACTGTAAGAAATTAAGGCAACTAGCTTTGTTAAACAGGTATCCTAGACTCCAGGTGCAGGAAAAAATGAGACAGAGAGAGATCTACAGAAGAGAATTTAGCAGACCTAAGGTACCACTCTATCTCTGAGGAAGTCTATTCCACTCAGCTTCTCAGAGAACTGATGCAACTATATTGCCAAGGCCAGAATTTTAGAGGGAATGAACCCAAGACTTAAAGTAAGCCCCAACAAGGTTTGTGCCATTGAATTTTATCCAGATCAGGGCTTTAAATGCATACCTGTAAGCCATTATAATTTAAAATCCTGTATATTTTATGATGGCTTAGCTGTTAATTTAAGCCTTTACAGGACAGGCTTAATCTTTACTAGTAGATATGACACTGTATTTTTGTAAGGATTACCATACCACTAGTAGTTTAACCCACAAATGAGTTTGTTTACTTTTCTAGAAAAACAAACAAACAAACAAACAAAAACCCCCAAAACAAACAAAAAACCCCAACCACTTGAAAAGTTTCTAGAATAGCTTGCCAAATCATACAACCACAGAGTTAGTGCCACTGTCTGACTAAGTAGCAGAATAAACATATTAACTGAGATCTATGTTTCATCTACTGTTTTTGAAGGAAATTACAGAAGTTGGATATATGAGAGTAAAGTTCAATTTGTGCGGATCATACATCTTTTTCTTTAGGACACGATCATCACAGTCTAAGCACTTACATAAAGAAAAAGGAGAAAGCATGAGGAGCCCTTTACTCTCCCATCTAGCAAAAGATGTCAGCACCTCTTAATGATTCTTGTGGATATTAAATTAGTGCTTGGAGATTTCAGCAGAGTCCATGACAATAGATTGTCCACATGCTGTATCAAAACACTGCAAACGAGTGTCTTCCGTCTTCATGACATTAGAATGTGAATTCACTAAGACAGAGGAAGATTGGAATGGAAGACTTAACTGTTGTCCCTACTTGCTAAATATGGAAGCAAAATGCTAGCATTTCACTCATACTGAACTTGCTTTATGCTTTAAAGTGATAGTACGAAGCCTTCACAGAAATAAGGATTGGTCCTTAGTGACCTGTTCAAATTAGAAAACAAATCCAGGTCTCAAGAAAATAAAGCCTTTTACCCCCTTAGATTTCGCAAGGACACTGAAAGACTTTTTCAGAGTTCAGGACTGAAAAGGGGGAGTGGAAAAAGCATGTAAGAAATTAAAAGACTAAATCAGGCCTATGGGTCTCTCTTGTTATTTGAAATCCTGCAAGGAGTACTTTGGCCCGGATGGGCATGATACATTAAGGATAGTCCTCGAAGATGGCAATGGTAATGAGGATGCAATGTTGTCCTAAGATTGTACTTGACATAAAATGTCAGTGATCAGACAGCTGGCAACATAATTTAGACATCTTAGCTACTACTTGATCATTGAATGGAAGTTTTATTGCAGCTGTGCCAATAATAACACATCATTGCTGCACTGTGATGGACAACACTCGCCATGTATTGCCATAGCTATGTAACATTCTTCCAGGTTTTACACTTCCTCTGGTGGATAAGAAGCTCCATTTTGATTCATTTCAAGTGCCCACAGGAGACCCTGAACTAACAGATGTGATTTCTACACAAAGTGATAATGAGTGGAGATGGTGTCATTACATAGTTTGTACTACAGTTCACCTTAGCTTTATATAACTTCATTCTGTTGACATTAATGTTGAAATTTCCTGCCACCTTCATTTGCACCAATAAGTCAATTGTTTTCTAGCTAGTGGCCTCAACAGAAAACTTTATAGCAGATGTGTGAACCCAGGAAAACATGGTCCCTTGCTTCGTGAATGCCTTTAATCTAAGCCTATGGTATCTTTACAGGATGCAGTAAAAGGGTAAGACTTGACATCAGACAGTCTTTTTAGAGAAGCTTTATGCATATCTGTTGATATTACAATTCAGAGATTAAAAATGATATCCAGCATTAACAGTTTTGGTTCCTAGAGTAGCTCTGTCAAGTCTTAAAATTACTTGTAGCTATTTCAAGCAGCTTGTTTTTACTCAGCTCATCTAAATCTTTTCATGAATGCAGAGTTAGTTGAGATGTATCTGGAACTTTGTGAAGACATAGTGAATAAATGAAAGCATTACATCTTCCTCTTCTGTTATTTCATATGACTATCCAGAACTAACAGCATATACTTAACATATGGAGCATTCTGAACTAATAGGCTATCAAATACTTTTATATTGCTCAATAAAAACTTTTTTTGGGGTAATATTGCTAAAAGTGCCAACCGATTAAAGCTTCACTATTGCATATATTCTGGTTTTAGAATAACGCAGGATATTGGGCCCTTTATGTATAAAATCACAGATGGTTTGGGCTACAGATAGCTGCGTAACAGTGATTTACTCCAAAATCTGAATTGTTTATGGTTTAGTTTTCATAATAGGGAGAAAGAGAAGATCAAGGACTCTTCCAGTACACTATTTTCCCTAGCACAGTCCTCTTTAAAATGGCTTGCTTTCCAAAGAATTACTTCCATCCCAGAAGGAAAGTGCTTTTAAGAAGCCATGCATCATAGTGTGGTGAGCACTTCAAAGAGCACTGGCTATCTGCCATGCAAACATTTGTGAGAAACAAGGGTTCCACATGGGGAAAAAGCCATGTAGAGCCTTAGTTTATGTGCTTTCAGTTTAACAGTCATCAAAATAATTTCTTTTTAGAGCTTTCTTACAGTGTGTAACTGTATTTTCTCAATTCCCAAATTTACAATTATTCTTCATACCAGACAATCTAGACTTCCTTCTCCTACAAGCACGAGGTTTAGGTAGAACTTCTTGGCTCACTCATGGTGCTGAAGAATATGCACTTCCATTTGGACAACAGTCAGACTTTGACTTATTTTTTCTCGATGTCCAGTTATACTGAATAAAGCACTTTGTTAGCCCTCAACTGCAAAGCTCTCACAGAGGAATCAATGCAGAAACATCTATTCTCACAATTCACTGTAAAAAGTTAAAGAAAAATAATCAGGGCACTTAGTTCAGGTTGCTTTCTTCATTTGTATTGCAGACAATAATACAAAAAGACAGCTGCAGGAGTGTCTAGCAGAAGCTATAAAAATAGCATGTATTTTCACTAGCTAGAACACCAGTGAGCTGTTTAAGTTGTTGGGAATACTTTACATGAAGAGATGATGAGTATCTGGAAGGCAAGAGTGCATGGAAACCATGAAATCATAGCTTAGTATCTAGAAAGAGTTAAAAAGGCAAACAAAACCTGGAAATGTATAAATATACAGATAGAGTGCTTCAGCAAACATCATGACTGTATACTCAAAGAGGTTGGTAGCAAAACCTTGGCCTTTTCTTCCCGATCATCTGATTTCTACAGAATGATGACAAAAAAAACCAAACCTGAAAATGAGTTAAAATTTGCAACCATCCTCAGCCCTGAAAGTAGAAACATATGTGTGAGAGACAAAAAAACCTAATGGAAAATTAGACTGCAGACCTCACTTCTGTATTTAATTCTGGAAAAGATCAGTGTACTCATCATTTTTAGCTCTTTGCCAGTGTGACTTCCATGCTGGAAGCCTAGTTTGTGTGAAAGATTTCTCTCATATCATGAATTTCAGCAATAAGTATGCACCTTGAATACAGAAACACTGATAATCGATTATTACAAGGACATTTTAGTCCCAAAGCAAGAGCCCATTCCCAGAGCAAGATCCAACTTCAACAAGGAGTGGCACACTGAAATGTTTCAGGGAAAAACAGTGCTGCATCGGTGAATTTATGGAGGTTCTCTTAATAAAAACATTGTTTTTCAGATTTCCAACAATGGTAGGATGGGTAAATTCCTATGACAGTGATCATGCAGAAGTGACTACAGGCATTAACAAATGCATGATCTAGTGTAAGCAAAACACTTCACTAACTGTGTCTGAACATGAAAGAACAAGAACCAGTAGTTGAGAAAGTGTGAACCATGATGATGGTGCCTGAGGGGAAAAAGGTGTTGAGCATATTGGCAAGAAGAACACTGGAGCACCATAGTAAATAAAAAAAAAATAAATTCCCAGTATCCTGATATTAATGTAGCAACATTGGTTAACATATAGTTGCAGGGAATATAAGATCGATATCCTCAACATCACTGGCAGTGCAGCCAGAGCCTTATTTTCTGGGGAAACCATTTGTAACTTTATCTTTTAAGACCAAAAATAATGACAAAAATGTAGAATACATTAAAATGTGTGAGAGACACATTTCTGACATGTTCCCATAGCAAATGGTGAATGTCTGATTTCACACAGACTATACTGCCTTTTTTTCTGAGCATGCCTTTTGCCTCACAAGTGAGCCAGAGCCTGTATTGCCTTCTGAGACAGCCCAGGTGGAAGCTGGGAACCTCTACAAAGATCCTGTTGGATTTGTTCCATGCACCTTTAGAAAACTGCCAACTCCAGGGTCCTGCCTAAGAGCCAGAGGAGTTGGTTCTTTGCAGTGCAGCAGGTCTGGCAGTTGGACATCTCCTTGGACCTGCCATCTGAGGATAATTCCATGGATTGAGTGAGTCTCTGTGGATTGAGTGAGCCTCACCCCCTGCTTTGGGTGAGTGATATTTTGGGCACTCTGGTGTGGGAGGTTTCCCCTTGATGAGTGAGTGTGTGCCCATTTTGGTTCATTTTCCCTTAAGGTTTAGGGATTAGTTCTGTAATATCTAATTTCCAACAGACATCCAAACTTGGTTTTTGTCAAAGAAGTGCTGGGCAACTTTAGTTGCAATAAACTCCATTTCAGATGGCGGCTGCTGTTTGGTTTGTGGGTGCCTTCATGACAATCAGTTAGTCTAGAATCCCTCTGTAACTTAGATGGGATGAATCATTCCTTGAAGCGTAACTGTGACTACAGGCAAGTGCAGCTTAGACTAGTCAAACTTTTTGCGCAGCTAACAAGGTGACATGAATCCTATCTGCTGCCATTTTAAAAAATGCCAACCGTTATCTAAAAGAATGAGAAATTTTTCTTCATATATAATTGTTTCACAACTTGAGGATAACTGCTTCTAAACTTCTGTGTGTTGGATTAACTATAAAAGCATTAAAACATTTTGTTATGCTGCTGCCTGTGTAAGCACATGTAATTCTCATTTAATTTTTTCAGTGCATGTAAGAATATACAGTCTCTTAAACATAACTGCATTTTTTTAAGTACATGACATTTTTTATTCTTGGGAGATTTCCTTTACCTGGATAAAAATGTGAATCTAATTGCTCTAAGTTAGGTATGAAAAGCACAATCAATGAAAATATTTTTTTAACTGCATCAAAATAATAATTGCATAATCAACAACTGATTGCACATGAATTTAAGATCAAAGGTACAAATTGTGCTGCTTCTCTCCATCTTACAGAAAACCAGAACTGAATACTCGAGCTATCACAGAAATGAAATGTTATATTTGTTCTGTGGATGCAAGTTTAAATTGTCTGATATGTGAATACTGCTTTAGTTTAATAAAAATTCCAACTCTACAAGCTGTGAGCTGAGTAGCTGTGACCCTCCTAAAATCAACAGGATGCTGTCGTGATCAGATTCCTGTAACATTGAAAAAATATTTCATTCTACTTTACATAAATACTTCATTTGCATTTTTTACTGAAATTCATTCTACTTTAGGAAAAAAAAAAGTAGGACTCAGCAAAATTTCTTTAGAGACTAACTTGCTTTGTCTTGACTGTCAGCAACTAAAATTTTACTTCTGCGATCTTAAGTGAAAGGGAAGCAGTATCAAATTGATATTTAGAATGTTTATGCTAGAATTATCAGAAAACATCAGATACTCTCCCTTTAGATAGTAGGAGGCAAAAAGTCTCATTATAAACCAGAGCTTTTCTAATCTAACTACTAAAAGTAGTGAAGGAGTAAAAGTAACTGCTTACTGAGAAAAAAAAGAAGTTACTTGCTGTTCCCCTGACAACAAAAATGGGAAAAAAAACAGGGTAAGTTTTAATACCAAAGGAATTAACACCTAAAAATGAATTTATATTTTTTAATTTTGCTGTAGTTCTGGACAACTAGGTGAAACTAGATTCCATGATAGTTCTGCCATTCTTGATGGCACCCAGCTCCCTATTAACTTTCTTCAACTGCAGTTGGTCCCTCTTATCAGACAGATTGCCTAATGATTTCCTTTTATGCTTTTGCTATGAAATTCTGGTCAAGACCACTAATGTTTGTTGAAATGCCTCTTTTTAACCACTGACATCAGCTTTTAACCTCTGACATCAAGTTGATCTTTTCAGACATTGACCATTGTCAAAAACAAGAATCTATTTCAACAGACAAAACCAACAAAGGAGCTATTGATATCTCTAAGCTTCTTTGTTGAGAAAGTTTCTGTTTTCAGGATAAAACAGTTTAAAGTGATATGTAAAAAAGAAAAAATGAACATAGCAAACATATGTTATTTTTAAAAGCATAGAGGTTAAATAATTCTAAAGGCAGGACTTTAAAAAACATACTATAAATTGAGATGTATATTTCTCTGCAGCCTCCTGTATTTGCTGCTTTCATATGGATTCAGAGGGAAAAAAACTTGTTTATAATTGATGCTGTGGAGAAGAATTGGAGGGAAATGAACATGACAAGTATTTTCACTGGTAAGAGTGAGAATTTCATTAAAATAGAAGAAAAATGTCTCTACTTAATATTCTTGTTTAGTCCCCCAAGAATTTCTGTTGCTAGGTAGTAAGACATGTATTGGGAAAATACTTTTAGTAATGAATGCCATCTGTACTCATGTTGTGAGTGTGCACTAGTAAGCATAGACAGCACATGTATGGTATGACAGAAATCTGATCTTCCTTAAGGGAATATTCCTTTGAAGCAGCAGAACTATACTTATGTAAGATTTTACAATTTAAAGTGCATGGATATTCCTGACTGTCTCGAGGGGCCTAAATGCTAGAACAGACTTTGTTTTCTCACCCTACTTGGAATTTATGTATGAATGCAGAGATGTCAGTTCTTCAGCTTTGATTCTCTAGTAGTAAAATAGGGACACAAGAATCTTGCCTGATATAAGCCATAGGATAAAGCTTCCAAATTTAGGAAGGTAAGCTGGGGTTGTTATCATAAGCATAAGGCAAATTGAGAACACTTTATACTTTAATACTGTTACAGTTATATATATATTAACAGTGGAATTCCAGGAAACAGGATTACAGAAGTAAGATTACAGAGTCAAGGAAGTTAAGCCACTACTTATACTCGGAGATACTAGAGATACTTGCTCTTTCCCTTGTGGAAATACAACTCAATAAAGTGGCAGTACATATGGTTTTAGTGACCAATGGGCTAATCCTTATGCTGTTTGCAAACTGCTTCTGAAATCCCATTCAGATTATGGAACATTAGGAGCATAAGAATGAGTGAACTAGTTAGCTCAAAGGTCCATCTCATCAGCATCCAGTCTCTGAAAAGGACCAGCAGAAGGTGCCTGATATATAAGAACAGATCAAATACAGAGTAATTTTACTTTCTACATGCATTCCTAGCTTTGACAACCTCTGGGGCTGAAAGCTAGAGATAAACTGTCAGCTCTTATAGGATTTTAAATCACTTAATTTGTCTTAAAAACAAAGACAATTTGATTTGATTGTGTCCTCTCATTTTCTTATAGTGTATGAAGTAGAAGTCTTCTATTCAACTTCTCACACCTTTTGTGATTTCAAATTTCTCTGTCTTAGCCTCCTCATCCGTCACCTCACTTAAAAACGGAAGATCATCCTCATTATCCTTGTCCTTACCTTTTCTAGGTTTATTGTATCTTATTTTTCAAAAAGATGGTGTGGTTTTACCACCTGCAGTATTCAAGACAAGAAAGCATCTTGGATGAATACAGTTTAACAATTTTCTCTAATAATTTTTTTAAAATGTGTTTGCCTTATCTTTTGCTAAGCACTGAACTGATATGATAGAATCTGCAATGATTCAAAAATATTTCTGGTCTGGTGATAGCTTAATTAAAGCCTACATTCAAGTACCTAGTAGGCTGCTTCTCTATGTGTATTTACTGACATTTCATTTCATCTGATGTTTTATTTCTCAGTCACACAATATGAATATTTCACTTCAGTTTTAATTTTGCAAGCCTTTACTTACTTTGAACCATGACCACACTCTGTCACCTCACTATTCACCTCATTTTCTGGATAATTTACAAATACTGAGCAGCACAAGTCAGCCAAAGTCACCATGGATCTCCACTGGTAACTTCCTTCTATTATGAAAAAAAATCATTTATACCTACCTTTTGTTTTCTATATTTTTGTCATCATCCCACAAATACTTCTTCTTAAATTTTTTAAGTTTAGAAAATCTACTTTGTATGGTACAAAGTAAGCTGGCATATACACTTGACAAGTAGTGACATACAGGTGTCATTGCTTTAAACTATGCTGCAAATGAAGGAAAGGTGATTCATACAGCTAGGGTGATTTGTAGCTAGTGGTGTTCCCCATGTGCCAGTACTGGGTCCAATCTTGTTCAGCATCTTCACCAATGATCTGGTTGAAGGGACAGTACCTTCAGCAAGTTTGCTGATGATACAAAACTGGAAGGAGTGTCTGACATGCTGGAAGGCTGTGCTGCCATCCAGTGAGATCTGGACAGGCTGGAGAGATGGGCAAAGATGAAATTTCATGAAGTTCAGCAAGGATAAGTGTATAGTCCTATACCTGGGGGGAGGAATAACCCCATGCACCAGTACAGGTTAGGGGCAGACCACTGAAAAGCAGCTCCACAGGGACAGGGAAATACTAGAGTCAGTCCAATGGAGACCTGCAAGAGTGATTAAGGGACAGGAACATCTCTGTAATGAGGAAAGGCTGAGACACCTGGGGCTGTTTCATTTGGAGGAGAGAAGACTGAGAGGGGATCTTAAGAATGTTTACAAATATCTGAAGGATTGGTGTTTTCAGTGGTGTCTTGTGAGGACAACGATCACAAACTGGAAAACAGTATGTTCCATGTCAACATGAGGAGAAACTTCTTCATTGTGAGGGTGATGGTGCCTGGAACAGGTTGCCCAGAGAGGTTGTGGAGTGTCCTTCACNGGCTGGAGAGATGGGCAAAGATGAAATTTCATGAAGTTCAGCAAGGATAAGTGTATAGTCCTATACCTGGGGGGAGGAATAACCCCATGCACCAGTACAGGTTAGGGGCAGACCACTGAAAAGCAGCTCCACAGGGACAGGGAAATACTAGAGTCAGTCCAATGGAGACCTGCAAGAGTGATTAAGGGACAGGAACATCTCTGTAATGAGGAAAGGCTGAGACACCTGGGGCTGTTTCATTTGGAGGAGAGAAGACTGAGAGGGGATCTTAAGAATGTTTACAAATATCTGAAGGATTGGTGTTTTCAGTGGTGTCTTGTGAGGACAACGATCACAAACTGGAAAACAGTATGTTCCATGTCAACATGAGGAGAAACTTCTTCATTGTGAGGGTGATGGTGCCTGGAACAGGTTGCCCAGAGAGGTTGTGGAGTCTCCTTCACTAGAGACTTTCAAAACCTGCCTGAATATGTTCCTGTGTGGCATGTCCTATGTGATCCTACTCTGGCAGGGGGGTTGGACTCATGATCTCCAGAAGTCCCTTCTAATCCCTACCATTCTATGATTCTATGATAAATATCAAAAAAGCTGTTCTGTAACAGTAATAAAAATGCTCTTAAATTCAACTTTCTTTACAAGTAGAAACAAGTTAGAAACAAGGATGTCATGTGGGACAGTGCCAAATGCTTTGCACAAATCCAGGTAGATTACATCACTTGCTCTTCATATTTCAACCAGAGTTGTAATCCTGTCATAAAAGGCCATCAAACTAGTCAGGCACGATGTGTCCTTAGTGAAGCCATGTTGGCTGTCACTGTTCAGTAATATGGCAGATCATGAAAGATTTTGAGAGACTACTTTCTAAAGAAATAAAATCTAATGTGAAAACCTTTAAGAACCTAGACACACAGTAAGATCTACGGAGAGTTTAAAAGAACAACAGACGTTTAATTGAGACTGTTCAGAAAAATAAAATAAAATAAAAAAATAAAATAAAATAAAATAAAATAAAAGCAAGAAAGCAAAATGAATTGTTTCAACCACAGAGGAGGTCAAATAAGATCCTAAACTGTGCTGAAGACTAATCTCCAACAAAAATGTCAGGAAAAAGCTTTTGGAATATAACTATCAATCTGTTATACTTCAGGACCTGATAACACTCACTCAAAAGACTTCTAAAGGGTCTCAGATAAGCTGACATACTAGCGGTGGTGAATAACTTGTCACCTAAATAAACTTGGTAACTAGAGAAAGGAAAGTGGCAAATGTGGCTAACTTCAAAAAAGTGTTTCAGGATAGAGCATGAGAAATTAGAACAGACCTCATGTCTGACCACATCTAGGCAAAATGATAGAAATGTAGTAACAACAGAATTAGTAACTGATTAGTAACTGATGCGCTGTACACCACAGAAAGGGGCTTTCACAGATGAGAAGCATCAACCTAACCTGAAGGTTAAGTACTGTGTCAGGGTCACTCTGGATTGCTGCAGAGGATCAAGTTTATTGCACAAATTGTGACTATGAGCTATAGTACAACCCCTTTTCACTTGACCTGAGCTATCACAGCAGACAGAGACAAGAGGATGAGACTTGTGGCAAAGGACAGGAGACGTATTGTGACTGAATGGAGCTGTAAGAATATTAACAATTATTATGCTCTTAAACCAGCTGAATGGTGTCTTGGAAAACAGATTCTATTCCTGTGTGTGCCTGTGGTATGAAGGAAATCAATTAAATTAATATTTTACAAGTTTTGTTTGTTCTAGATACTTATGAGGGGTACCATAAAAAAGTCAGGAAGGAGATTAATAGTTTTGTCTTTTGTAGCAAAACTTGAATACTTGCAATGAATAAACACATAATGCACAGGGCTCACACACTGTATAATGAAGAGAAAAAAATATCAACTAGTGGCTTATTAAAGTGAGCTCTATCTACTCTTTGCACTAAATGACGCCAGACTTTCATAAAGAATACCATGTAAAGATGTAATTAAAAACTGAATCATGCTGTGTATCCTTAACTACGTTTGCACTGGCAAATTTAATTCTAGAAGTTTACTAGCTTTTAAATACATTATTTTACAATCTTACCTATAATCTCCTAGTCATGTAATACATTTTTGCTTTGAATTATTCATATTTAAACACATTTACTGAACCAATAGGAATACCAAATATTTACATATCATTTTACACTTTGGAGTACATTGCAAATATTAACTAATTAGTCCTTTCCCTATCTGAAAGATAGGTAATATTATTTTTCTTGCGAGGCTCAAGAAAATAAATTAAGTCATAATTAAGAAGGACACATCCCAAAAGGGATTATTAGCTAGGTGTGCTTTCTGGCCTAAATGGATTCTTCTTCCTTCCTTGAAAATTGTTCAATATTTCATCATTTGAAAATGCCCTGAGCCTCAAGCTTTACAGCCATTAAATGCAGGGAGAAAATGCAAAAATGAGGATGGCAATACTTTTGAGAGCATTACAGTTTCCCCATTTTAAACCAATCAATGTCTTTAACAGTTTGAATTATTTGATTCCTCCCTTGGAACACCATTCAGCTTTTAATTACAGATATAAAAAATTTTCCCATGCAGTAATATAGATCTGTTTCTTTATAGAACTAGTCTTGACTAAAACATAACAATTACCTCATAATCCTCCTTCTTCTTACAATCCTTTTTTTTTAGTGGACAATTCAAATTATCATTAAATTAAAACCACTTTCTGCTTTATATTCTGAGATATTTTGGTATATTAAGCAGTTGCACAATCATTCCAATAATTCCCTATGATTCAGCTCCAAGAACCAATCTCTTACCTTCTCTGAATTTAGGCATTTTTAAAACATATAACACTTAATGTAACAGGGTTTTTTGATAAAATACCAGAAGGGAATATATTCAACAGTACTGAGTAATAGCCTTTAGAGAGAAGCTACTCTTTAAAGCAACATTTCAAAAGCATAAATAGAAGTGAACCAGTTTCAGCCACCTTGGATGTCTTTATACATCATAATGGTGTATAATGTATATACCATTATGGCAGTCAACCAAACTGGTATGTCCAATAGCATAGTGCTGTCCTCTAGTTAAATACCCGCTTGTGTCATGGGAACAGTCTATCAGTGTCATCATGATGCCACACTGCATGCTGTAGCTAGGAGGTCTGGTGACTTAGGCAGCAGTTTTTTTACTCTGGCCCAGCACCACACTCATGTAGTTACGGTGCTGCTAGTCTCAAAACTATTAAGTTGAGGGACTTTTAAAATAAATTCTACTTATGTCTTTTACCTGAGTGTGCTCTACTGCTATTACAGAGAGAGGTTTCCTACCAGGCTAACAAGATTGTAGGCTGACACAGCGGCAAGCATTGCAAGTGGTGGTCTCTCATCATTGCTTTTTGTTCACCAGTTCTGAAGTGGGCTGCTAAAGCACAAAGCCGTGCTACTGCTGTTTCATAAGTAAAAATGTAGACTGTTGAAGTGGTTTATGAATCAAAGATGCTAAGTTTCACAGAAAAGCTACAGGATTTCATACCTTAAGCTCTTCATAAAGTTCATTTGTGTTCTGAACTCACGCAGACATCATGAAAATTTTCCTGTAAGGTTATCAGCATGATATGACATTTCTTACCATAAATCTGAGCCATTTTAATTTCAGATCACTTCACCCCCTCAGACTAGCAAGGAAAAAAATGAATAAACTTGGTGTACTCATTTTGCATACTCAAAACTGTCTGGCCATCCTAAAATAATCTATACTATCTCTCATTTCACTTATCTGAGATGATGAACTGAATCCAGTATTTATATTTCTTTGTGCCAGAAAATATCTGCTGGTTTAATTTATTTCTAGTTTGCAGTACATACTGATATTTAATACTTCAACAGCAATAGCACTATTGAATTCTATCAAGATGAATTCAAAGTAACTATTTAATACTCTCATTTGTCAGTGCCTTGAAGTAATGGAAGATTGCTAAGCAGTATTAGCTTGACACGTTCTACATATTCAGTATGCATACATAAAACAGAATCTCTAAAGGCACAAAAGAGAAGAGTGTAGAAAATGAACACAACAAATACAAACAAGATAAATTAATAAATGCATAAATTTAATTTTAAAACTGAAAGAAAAATAAAATACAAGAAAAAATAAGGGAGTGGTTATTTGGCACACTAGTTTCAATGTAACAGTTCAATATAAAATAACTAAATTGTTAGGTGATTTTATTTCTACAATTGAAAGAACTTTATTCTACAACAATTACTGTTGTACCTGAAAGATGAATAAAAACAGCAAATGATGGGTGAAAGAAGGCTATAATCCAAATATGACAATAGAGATTCACACATACTAAGCTCTCAATTTGCCATTTCTTGAATGAAAAAGGAAAATTCTGATGATTTTGCTACTCTTTGCACAGAATGAAGCACAGCTATATATTTATGTAAAAGCTACAGATACCTTCCTCCCTGGTGGTTTGCACACAAGGTCAGAATGGCCAGCATGACCTCTCTATAGTTACATTTGGTTTACAGGATCGTCATTTGGGTTTTCAAGTGTGAGAGAATGGCTTCTTGATAATCCTGGTCTGCAAATCTGGAGAATCTCTCAAGGAAGTTAACTTTGTCTAGTCTCTTTAGCACTCACCAAATGTATTCAACCTTGTCTAGACTGATTGGACTAGATTATAAGCAAAAAGATGATCAAGTTCTGATTTTAAAATTATTTTAATTACATGGCTCTCTAAATTGACTTTCATTGAAAATTTCTAAATCTCTTTTACAGTCTCTTAATTTCTACCTCATATTGTGTGTGGTCAATTATCTAACAGAATACTGCTATTCTCCTCAACATCTACTGTTTTGTTCATTTTGATGAAGATGTTTCCCATATTTTACCACAAAAAAAAATCCCAAACAGTAAAGGAATGCTTTCTTGAAACTACTTTCAAGCACAATAAAATCATGTTCTTACTTGTTTAAGTTTCTTCAGGTCTTCATCGAGTTCCAAGTTGTCCAAAATAACAGCAACAAACAAGCTGAGTAGAATCTACAAAACAATTGCAAGTTTTCTGTTAAAGCTTGTCTTACTATTCTTAAGAAGTATTATGAAATGACCTGGAAAAATGAGTGCTCTACCAATGTAAATGAGAGCATTGTTTTTGACATCTCTTGAACTAAAATCACTGCTGCTATACATCTGCTAGCCGTTTTCAAACTAGTAAATTGGTTTTTAGCTCATCATACAATTATTATATGAATTTAAAATTTTTAATTCAAGGTTTTGTGACTAATGCATTATGTATGTTTAATAATATACCCATTAAAATGTACTTCACATAAAGAAAATTAAAATCATCAGATACAATAATAAAAAAAAAGAAAGTCAAAGCAGAATCCTAAAATAGCTCATAAAGCTGAAGTGCTTCTCAATTAAGGTGAAAATTTTTAGCACAGAGGTACCTAACATTCATCTACTTTATGGAGTTGCTTAATGCTCAAAATGCCTCTGTATAAAGTAGATAACTCCACTTTGAAAGAAAAGTAAGCTGCCTCATTATTTGCATGCACTGCCAGCCACAGTATAGGATACTCATGCACTTTCTTTTACTATACAATAAATATTGTGTATATATGCTTCTAGGAGGAAAAAAAAACAAGGGAGGAAGAAACAAGACTATATCAGATGATTATATTTTCTTTGCTAGAGATACTGACCAGAAGCCAAAGAAGCTGAAAATGTGACTAATATAGCTGGAAAGGAGAAAGAACTAGGAGAGCAAGGATGTAGGTGATGGAACATACCACCATTCAGCAGTATCTTCAGACAACTCAGAACTTAAGGCAGTGAATTTCTATATACAGCTTTACAGCTGTCAGCAACTGCCAATGTTTTAGCCTCTGTGGTGCAAGGAAAATAGCCTCAAACACACTGAGCTCCTGTAGGCAAGCACCAATTTCCTAGAGATATCAGAAGGAATTTAAGCTCTTTTAAAAAGAACTACAGGCCTAAAATATTTCTGTGGTCTTGGATCACTGCGTGACAACTGGAGTAGACACATCTGTCCACCACTGTTGTAAATGACTTGTCATTCAGTCACACTGGAAAGTTATTCCCCACCTATATGGAAGATGAAATTTAAGGCACTTAGTACACCAGGCAAGGTTTTTTGAACTCAAACTGCATCTGAGCTGGGTGTCTGGACCTTGTTCCAGAACAGGATTTTCTTTTGCTCCATTAAGTATAAAGGTACAGAAGATAGAGGAAGAACTCTCGGTCATAAATTTATAAAATGTCAGTGTTCAGAAAAACAAACGTTCTTTAAATAAGAAACTGGCTTTGGTAATATGCATAATTCCCTGCAGCTGTTCAAAAAGACATACTGTATATGCCACTTAAACAGTACCTCACAGAATTTTCAATGATCTGACTACTACAAACACTGGAAGTTCAAAAGGCCTTCAGAAAAAGAAGGCAAAGCAAGACAGAATTCTGATAAAACACATAATCCCTGACACAAACTACTTTGATCCCTAATTGCTGATGAACAGTTTTGGTATCATTCTGTCACGATTTTACAGGATGGTGTTTTTCTTCTTGAGGTACTTTATACAGTCCGTCATACTCCAGTACCTGCAGCTTGGTGCATATTAATTAAGGAAGAAGAATTGCACCCTAAAAAGAACTATAATAGTCATTTAATATATCACCCCATTCAATTTTGATGCTTCATGTACAGATATGTATCAAGGAATCAAGACTTCCATTAACTTCCTTTTCACTTGTTTTCAAAAAGAACCAAAGATGATGTACCACAAAAGTTAAATGCAAACTTGTTATTTGTTTAACTTCCTCTGCTGCCCTCTCAACTAATAACAGTCCTCGCTTGCAATAGAAGTTTTTTGAGCATCAACTTTTCTTCCCCTTCTAATGTGAAACCTATTAATTTATTTCGAAGGCTCTACAATCTGCTGTGCCAAATGCCTGCAATTATCACTTCTCACTTCTAATCCTCCCCCCTCTTCTGGCTGGTGAAAGTAATTTCTTCATCTGACTTCACTCCTGTTATTCACTGATGGCTGTTTATTCTTAGAACTCTTCAGTTTTAGTAGCAGTCTAACCATTTTAGTGCTCCTTTATTAATTCCACATTATTTTCTTTCTTTAAGTTTCTTTTGCCCTCAGACAACTCTGTCATATGAAGTTTTTCTCTTCCAGGGTCTGAAGAAAATCTTAGAACCAGAACTAACAACTTCATAAGGCCAGGTAATTCTCAAAAGTTGTCTTATCAGAGTTTTTTTATCCATGTAAAATTTGCACAAATGAATGAGAAGAAATGTGTACACTTATGAAGCAAAGCAAGGACCTGTAAAGGACTGAGGATGGTGTACTGAGAAATGACTTTGCTCCTAGCAAAATAAGTGCTTTGAGTAAACAAATACAGAAGTCCCAGATGATTCTTTCAAAACATGAAACATAAAGCAGAATACTAAAAATGCTCTTACAGCTAAGAGCTACTTCTCAATTAAGGTGTGAATTTTTAGCACAGAGGCCACCTGACACTAGTTTACTTTATGGACTTGCTTAACGAGCGATTTCAGAGAAGGGCAACCAAACTGGTGAAGGGTCTGGAGAACAAGTGCTATCGGGAGAGGCTGAGGGAGCTGGGGTTGATTAGTTTGAAGAAGAGGAGGCTGAGGGGAGACCTTATCATTCTCTACATCTACTAGATTGTAGTGAGGTGGGTGCAGCCTCTTCTCTCAAGTGAATAACAACAGGACCAGAGGAAATGGCCTGAAGTCACACCAGGGGAGGTTTAGATTAGATGTTAGGAAGAATTTCTTTACTGGAAGAGTAGTGGGGTGCTGGAATGGGCTGCCCAGGATCGTGGTGGAGTAACCATCCCTGGAGGTGTTCAAAAAATGGGTGGATAAGGCACTTCAGGACATGCTCTACTGGGATGGTGAGGGGTTTTCTTGCTGTTGTTGTTGGGTTTGTTTTTTATTGGTTTCTTGTGGTGTTTTTGTTTGTTTGTTATTGGGTTTGGGGTTTGGTTTTTTTTGGGGGGAGGGGCTTGATCTTAGAGTTCTTTTCCAACCATGACAATTCTATGATTCTCCAATTCTCTAAGCAGTAACTGCTTTCAAATTTATGACCAAAACTCACTTCCCTTTTGCTTTCTGTCCTCACTTTCTAAGTAATTTTAAAGATCACTTCAGCATGAAAAGTTGCTTTTCCAGACTACAAAGACTCTTCTGACCCTTGGAAGAAAATTACATGTCATATATATCAGCTGATATATACATTTGTTTGGCTTATACTTTAATTTGGTTAACCATATCTAAGAGCATCAAATGCACTTTACTGCCATTTATAAAGTGGTCAAGATTTCAATGCATATGAAGGAATCAGATGCACCCAGTATTAGCTGGATTATTCAGTCTTTAGAAGTGAAACTTGACATACTGTAAAGCAAAAGGAGATGGAAGCTGATGGAGGTTGTATAAATACAGTTAGTACCATAGACAACAGAGAAAGACAGTGGAATGAAGAAAGTGAAAATAAGTGCACCAAAAACTGCAGTGAATGCGAAATACAAAATAAGCAAAAGGAGGAGTTCCCCTGACTGTGGTATTTTATCTGTGTGGGTATTCAAAACACATTACCAAGTCCTTATTGATACAGGATATCCAAAAAGCTGTTTTCCTTACCATATTATCTATTAAAAAAATTGTAATAATCCCATTTGAAAGGTGTATGGAAAAAAATGGGGTTTTAGATATAATCCCCTTTTCCCATACACATGGAGGAACTGCAGTATTACTTCTCATCCTTTTATTTCTTGATATAGTGTATCATATATTTTCCCTGCATTGATTTTGCATCAGGCACCAGGAATGTAGTGATTTCTAGTTTAGTATTTTTACTGCTACAAAGAGACTGCAATGGAAGCTGGGGAGACCATTTCTACTTGATAAAGAAAAACACATTAGAACTGTGAAGGTACAAGACCATTAATAATTATACTGTTAGTCTAGCAGTGTGACTTGAATCTTACAAAGAACAACACCCCCCACCAGAATAAAGGGCATCACCTTATGCTACATGGCTGAAGGGTAAATTGTACTACATCAAAGAACTGATCCTAAAGCCCTCTGTGTTGAAAATAAGCATCACAATTAGTTTTAACTAGCTGAGGAAAAATAAGTAATACAAGATTTAGGAGAATAACTCAGAACAAAGAAAAGCACAGCACATTTGCAAGTGAAGGCTTACCAGAGTAGCGAAAAGGTGATATAGTATAAAATAAATAGCAACTACTGGTGCCCACATATGTCCTACGGCGTTCAGAGTCTGATCCATGACATCCACCCATCCTTCCTGTGTGAGAATCTGAAACATTGACATGAATGCCTGCAAGAAAAAGAATTGCAAACATTAAAAATTCACAGATTATATTAATACAGTTTTATTGACATATTCCTCAAGATGACTTAACAGAGCAGAACACATCTTTTAGTTTGGTTTTAAAATCTTAATAAACAAATATATTTTGATTCTAAAGTTAGGTGAAATGCTATTCCAGAGCTAATGGAGAAATAAATAATTTAATCTTTGACTGAACTTAACCTGCACTTGCAAACATAGTCCTAGCTCCATTAGCCCATATGAAGAGCTTTTTGGTTTCCTCCAGGGCTGACAAAACAGGATAAATACCCTGAGAATCAGAGATCATTCTGTTAAATGTAATACTATCCCATGATTTTTTATTTATGCTTATTCTCCTATGTTATTTTTCTATAAATATGCCTATAATGAAGTATTACAATTAAATGTGACCATACATTTATGGTATCTTAATAGCAGAAGCATTCTAGGCATTCCACAGATGAGGTCCCAGTACTTCCATTTGTCTCAGTCAGGCAGATTCTTCCCCTACACACTTTGTAAATAGCATTCTTTGTGGAACTGTAACATCTTCAAATCCCTTCAGACCAGGGCCACATTTGAAAAATAGTCAATAATGGAAATGTTTCAACCAACTGTCTTTGATGATAGGAATATATGAAGCCTGATAAGCCAAGATGTCTTAGAAATTTGAAACTCCAACTTGCGCTTATACCACAGACCAAAACCTGACTCAACATGAGCAATGCGTGAGCACAACGTGTACATCATACACAGACTGAGAACTGTGCTCTGCCTCAACCGCCAGAGTTTGACAATAGTATCTAAGTGAGGATCTTGATAACCTCAAATCTCTCAATAAGGCCAAATTGTTGTACAAGTTTCTTGCTTTTGTCTGACACCAGAAGTACTCTCTTTCCAGACAGCATGGATTGAAGTTATCTTACTGAAGTCTAATACATAAGAAAAATAATATTTGAAACTGAAAACATGAACAATGCAGCTTCCAGATAATAGGATTCCTTGAATTTGAAATGTTGACACAGTGACAAAGATATATTATGTCTATGCTTAGTATGCCTTACACCCCAAGCAACAGAAGAGTAAACACAGTAAGGCACTTGGCACAAAGAGAACAGCACTTTTCTTGTTATGCCCATGAGAAAAGAGCACCTGAAGAGTCCTTTATATCAACTTACCCTAAGCCCAAATGCATGCTGGAAAAGGTCAAAACATGTAGATATATAACTTACATGCTTGAAAAACAATAATTTTTTTTTTCAAGCTGCCAGCAAAACTAACTGAGAGGAGAGAGGGGAAGACTTCAAGTTTACATTGCTAATATGAACTACAGGCATGTACTTTCCTTGGGCTCCTTATCATGTTTGCAGAGTTTTTTAAACAAAACGTTGTCTTCTCTAAGCAGTTTCTCCCAGTGCAAACACAACCCTTAAGGTTACACCCACACCCTTAAGGGAGTCCACTCCAGTCTGTGATTACCTGCAGTGTAGGCCAGTTTCGTCTATAACTGTATGCATTCAACACTCGGTCCCTCATCTCCTCCTGGCCCTATGTGATGTCCCTATAGCTACAACATGCCATTAATATTTTAATATTTCATAAGGAGGATTTGGCATATCTTGTTGCACACTGTTTCTGTATTATGAAATCAAGGGTGTAAGCTATATGTTCATCATTGAAACGAGGGCCTGCAAGTGCAAAGCTTTCTGGGATGGTGTAGGAGGGCTGAGTAAGGCATGGACAATCTAATCTGGTGTATCTTATTATGCAAGGCACTGCATAAAAGGCACTGCCTTTTTGGAGACCCCAGTTGGAGAGAAATATTTCCCTGCCTGTGCCTAGGAATTGCCCTGGAGATCACTGGAAGCAGAAGTTAACAGCTCAGCACTGTCAGTATCAGGAGGTCAGTGCTTGTGTGTGGTGTCTGACCCTCTTCTATTCACCACTGATAAGGATCCTAAGACTAAAGCTATTTCTCCTCTACCCATTATAACTAGTACTTATTTTGAAGTACAAAAAAATTGGATTATGTTGCTTCTAGATCATGTTCAGAGGAAGAACTGTGTGTGCATTTTTTAGGGGGGTCCCAAATAATTAGCTACTAAGGGATTTGAAAAAAATTTCCTCGCAGGCTCTCACAAAACACCCACCTCAGAATCCTGCTTGGTTTCTTATGGCTGCTATGTTCTGTGGCACTCTGAAGCACACAGAAGCATAAACACAGTTAGGCTAAGACCAAGGAGTTTGAGTGTTGTTTGTACAGTTGTTTTTCAGAAGTAAGTCATACTAATCAAATTTTCAGAGATGATTAAGCCTACAAGTCCAAATCACTCCGATGAAGTGAAACTAAGGTGTACATGGAGCAGATCATGACTTCCAAGTGAGCATTAGCACACACTGGGAGACAATGTAAAAAGACTTACCTTGCTACATCAGCAACATCTTGACCAAATAAAATGTCCCAACCTCTCCTCTGAACACACAGATGCCACAAAGAACAAAGTCTAGCATAAACTAGAAGCAGCAGAGAAAACTGCTCTCAACTACTTTTCTGCAAGTTCTTTATGTCTGCTAAAATCTTTGCTATGTCATGTGTCAGAAGAGACCAAATACTGTGCTGGAATTTGCACAGTGCCCTCTATTTTATGTTTCTGACAGTAACCTTGGCCTTAACTAGCAGTCTGGCCAACCTGTGGCCAGATCTTCCCTTTGAATTAGTGCCCCTGTCACAACCACACACATAGACTCCATACACTGCGCAAAATTAAAAAATCTTATTGGTGATTGCTTTCCTTAAAAAATCGTGATGCAAGTCCTGAAAAAAAAACAAACTACCTCCATCAAACATTATCTAGCTCTGCAAAATACCTCTCCATGCATGCAGAGAATAAATACCTACCTTGGTGGTCGTACCTTGCTGAAATGTAAGGTGGGCACTGCATTAAATAATACACCCCACTACTGGCTCTTAGAACATGTGAGGGACTGGACAACTGAACCAGTGCAGTGTCCTTCCTTTTAAAATCATAAAAAACTAATGTCCCATATAAAACTGTTTTCCATAAAGCATATAGTTATAAAAAAAGAACTTATATATACTTTAAACATTTTATTGAAATATTAAAGTCCGTAATTATAACAAAACATTAGTTTTAAGAAAATATGGCAGTGTACAATGAATATGTGCTTTGCACCCAGCAATCTCCTTTGAAGCAAGTTATTTTTAGCTGAAAGGTACACTTCCCACTGTTTACTTTAAAATTAATTTGAAATGCAGCTAGCTGACAGAATCAACATCTGTGAAGACGAGACTTATGCAAATAGTGATTTTCTGAATTAATTCATGTTATAGAAAAGGCTGTCAATTTCTTTGAGTATTTATGCCCTATTACTTAATTAGCTGTTTTGATGATGGAAGTCAAGCTACCTTTTTATTTATAGTGGAAGACTGGCAAAAGTTCGATGGAGTATACAAGCCAAAGTGCTAGTTCTGATATCTTGTCCAACTATTACAGGGGTGGTGGCACACAAATTACTACTTACAGTTCTAATGCGCTTGACTTGTAACTGCTGCTTGCCCATAAAACACTACGGGTCAAATCCCAATGGCCTTTTTCATGGAATCAGTCCTACAATTAGTGGGTTTACTTCTGCAAATTAAGCTAACAGGATTTAGGCCAGTGCTGTGAAACGCTTGCAATCTGTTCTACCTGTGTAAACTTACCTTCTTCACCTAACGTAGTCATGAATGCTCAAGAACACCCTAGTAGAAGATGTGGCAGTGGCAAATCAGAGAATTCAGACTACATTGTTCAACTTTTTAATAAATGATATTTAGGTTGAACTACCATTTCAGAACCTGAGCTGTCTCCAAGCTCAAGGCTAAGAGCAAAGTCCTGTTTTTGCTGAAGACTAGGGGATTTTTGCTGCTGAGATCAGTTGGGCCTGGCTTTCATCCTGTGTTGACCTGCTTGAAAGAAGAGCAGCAGTCTCAGCTTTGTTTGTGACACTGAGTAGTCAGCACATGGCCCCAAAGCCCAGGAGAAATCAGGGCATGGAAATCAAGAGACACTAGCAATGTGTTTTGTTTTCCATACAGTGAATTTTAAAATTTCTTAGTGACCATCTTACACTGATGCCTTTGAACAGACCCTTCCCTCCCATTCCTTCAAGGGGCCCACCTGCCCATCATCATTCTCATGGCTCAATACATGCAGCACAAGAAAATGTGCAAAAATAAGATGGCAGATCAGTTAAAAAGAGTATAGCAAATATCTGTATTTTTATACTTAGTATTAGAGAAAAAGTTAGTCCATTTGGGAAATTGTTACGGCCAAAAAAGGGTGAAATTTGTAGCCATGGAAACACTGAGCTTGTGCCTATTGACTGTTGTCAGGAAACCATGTGAAAACATGCAATTTAGAGGCATTAGCGAAAGGAGGAGGTCTACTTGTTCCAAAACCCATACTGTGCCTTCTTATAAAGCATTTACAATTTCAAAATGATTTTAGGTTTTCTCTGTTCCAGTGTAGAAAGCACTTTAATGTTCAACATCAGAATTTAGCCTCTAGTGTCACCATTTTTGTTAGTGTGCTTGTCCTCTCTGAATTTGTAACTGAAAAAATGCACAGCACCAGTTCTGGCCATATTAGGTTTGCTCTTCTTTGGGTTAACATCCTAAAAAATGATTTTAGAATATTGTTATTGCAGGCCTCATATCATCTCCCATGTCAAATAAAAATGCAAACATGTCTTTAGTCACATTTTGAAAATAATGCATTCCAGGCAAACCCCAAATCCCGTACATTCGTGTTAGAAACTGATTCAGTGGTCTTTATTCAGAGCAGACAACATGAGTGGGAATCTTTTAGCCTCTGCTAGGAAGACACACTCCTTTGGAGGGACACCACCAATCACACCATGAATTGCAATTTCCGAGTACAAAATTTTCACTAATTCTATTAATCTATTCAGACATGTACCACTAAAAAGTGGCAAAAAGAAACTACATTCTGTAAATTATACTTCTGAACATTCATAATAAGGTGAATATGTACACAAAGAAACAGCAACTAAAAGATGAGAGACTCTTGCTTCTGGCTATCATACAAAAAGAATCAAAACCATTTCAATTTGGTATTGCTAGAACACCCCCCTATTATTGGTAACAGGTGTTTAGTTTTTCCCAAACCTGTCAGAAAACAAGTTTGGATATTTTCTGTTTGTAAACAAATGAATAATCTGTTGGAGAAAGTATTTTCTTGCTCTTTGAACCTGTACTTAGTATATACAAATATCTGTTAAAATTAGATAAGATAGAAGCTGTTATTGAAGTCTTAATGGCCTCAGACTGAAATGCTTGAAGTAATTTAAAACTTTACTAACATTTTGATATATATCTTCCACTACAACTTGATCTTTCTCAGATACTGAAATCAATTTATCATGTTAAAATGTGCAGATAGTTGTGAATATGCCTTATTTTAATTATACTGCAGTAATTCTTTCAGGACTTTCATTGCCATTTTGCATAAATAATAACTCTAAAACAAAGTTCCATGGTAATTTCAAACTTGCAGTTCAAAGTTTTTTTCAGAAGTTACAGATGAGAGTTGGGCATAGGATATTGTGATAATATAACCCAATTTAGAGACAGAGGACTGACTTCATTAGAAAATATTAGATTTTATTAATTTACTTTTTTTTTCTCTCTTCATGATTTTAAAAATTAATTGTACTGAATTCTTCATTATCCTAGTAGCTGCTCTTCTCTGCATGTTTTCCAAAATAGAAAGCATGGTGTTAGATTATTCCCCATGGGTAGGTATCTTTTGTCTTACATTTGATGTGTAGCTTCTCATATATTAAGACCAGGTTGATAATTACAAATTGTTGCCTGGTCATTTTGCTTGCTAAATGCATGACCCCTGAGGCTGCCTTGTTCATTGTTATTTAATTGTTCCAACCAATGCACTCCCACTAAAATAGACACATTGGATAACCAAGCTGGAATGACAGAAACAAATAAATTGTCATTGGAACCAATCCATGTACGTTCAGTCTAATACATTATTAAAGAAATGGCAGTGTTTTCATTCAGAACAGGGTGTTTCAATAAATACATTAGCTCCAATTTCCACTAATTTTCAATGTTCTGTTCTAAATTAACACGGTGCCCATAAATATCCACTATTTCTATCCAAAAGGCAAACACTTATTTTGTTAATGCAGACCCTCTATAAACCAAGCATTCCTGTAGAAATTGTGAACAAACATTATAATATTATGAAGATATAAATCATGTGTAGACACGTTTTATATAAATTTTTTGTGGCTAACATTCATGTTTGTGCACATGAATCCTCTTTCTGTGATATGTTAGAGCACCATTAAGTCATCTTCTTTGTTGTATCATCATCAGGGTGCATACCTAAAATTTATATATTGAGGGAAGTAAAATTTATATATTGAAGGAATATATTCCCTCAACAGCAGAAATGAAATACCTAACCCAAAGAAGCACAAATTTCACTACTGAAGGAATATAGGAAGACTGTTACTCCCAGAAAACACATTTCTTTTATCTTCACATATGGAGATAAATTGCTCCATGAATCTCAGAAAGAAAGGAAGACTGCTAATTACAATAACAAATATGAAAGAATCATAGAATCACTTAGACTACGAAAGACTTTTAAGATCTAGTCCAACCGTTAATTTGACACTGCCAAGTCCACCATCAATGATAAGAAAATGTCTTATCAGTGATAAGAAAATAGTAACAAGCAACAAGTAATCAATGCTTTTTATACTTGCCCGTGGAAAGGTTGTAAATCTATCCAGTTCTTCCACAAAGCAAAACATCTGTAAGCTGATTGCTGACATTACGATTAAAAGGCTGGCCGTAAATACCACCAAACTCCCAAGTTTTTTTCCGGGTCCAAATATCTTATACACAAAATCCTCCAAAGCAGGTGAAATCTTTATAAGCCGCACTACTCTAAGAACCTGCAAAGAGAGAGAAAATATGACTGCATTAATTATTTGTTTAACACATTAATCAACAACTTTTCACAGGATCAGACACTTCAAGGCTAAAAAAGGGACTAGCAGCCTTGCAGCCTGGTAAATATAAAGTTGTCACTGTTTGTAACAAACACCAACTTCTGCGCTAGGTTAAGAACAGAAGCCCCGGAACCTGTAACATCTCATCTGTACTTACCTTGGCTTGCCACAAGATTTGTTTTAGCCAGCAAAAACAGTTAACCAATGACCAGGTAACTGTTAACCTACTTTGTCTTTTGTTTAGTTTTTTACAATTGTATGGTGTAATGCATATTGTTGCATATCTCTTTATTTCTAACATAAAGTAATAACAAGCTGCAATTCAGCATAGAATGAGCTATCTGTGACCCCTTCATAAAATGCAGCGAGGAATATAGGCATAGGCTGATAGCAGAGGTCTGGAGAGTACAAGCACAGGAGGCTACTCAAGGCCCCCAGAGCTGTGGTCAGTTCACCAATCACAAAGAGTCATCAAAGAAATGAAATTGGGTAAATCTGCTTTTGGGGTAACACAGGAATAAAGATAGAGGCAAAACACAGCACAGAGAGCAAATGTCTGAATGTAATGTGGAATTACAGACAAATGAAGGTTTAAACATAAAAAAGTTGATTCTCATGTGGTTCACGTGGGCCCACTTCTCAAGACTGCTCAGGTCCCTCTGGATGGCATCCCATCCCTCAGGTGTGTCAACCACACCACTCATCTTGGTGTCATCTTGCAAACTTGCATTAAGGACCACTGACGGACATCACTGGTTACCTACCTACCTCCAGCTGGACAGAAAGACGTTTCAGTGACAAAATTGCTTGCACAGGCTGTCGTATAACCTAGCAAATTTGGTAATAAACATATTTTGCTTTTCCATACCGTGTACAACAAGCGAAATTTTGGGTGGCATTTCTCAATAATCATAGAATTGTCAGGGTTGGAAGGCACCTTAAAGATCATCTAGTTCCAACCCCCCTGCCAATGGCAGGGACACCTCCCACTAGAGCAGGTTGCTCAGAGCCCCATCCAGCCTGGTCTTAAAAACCTCCAGGGATGGGGCTTCCACCACCTCTCTGGGCAACCTGTTCCAGTGTCTCACCATCCTCATGGTGAAGAAATTCTTCCTAATGTCTAACCTGAATCGACCTATCTCTAGTTTTAATCCATTCCCTCTACTCCTATCACTGCCTGACAACCTAAAAAGTCCCTCCCCAACTTTCTGTAGGCAACCTTTGTGTGTAGGTTTCTTATAGGAAACCTTTGTGTGCCACTGGCATATTTGACATCTCTCATTAGTGGTAACAGTGCATGGAACTCCTGACCCATTCACTACTGTCTATGCCTCAGAAAAGATGCTGACAGCACTGATCTGTCCTATTTCTGCTGCTTATGGTGGCACAAGTAGGGACATAACATTCATTATCAACAAGAGGCGGTGACAGCCCCATCAGCTGCTGGGCAGAATAGACAGCAGCACATGAGGTAAATAAGATGCTGCAGTTCTTAGGAAGAAAAAAGACTCTCTAGCCCGAGATGTCATCTGTATTTTAACAAGATCATATTGACACTGAAAAGTAGGAAACACAGTGCAATTATAGGCTGATTTTATGAACAAGTAAAATACAATTTACTGTGCTGATTTTGAAGCTTGCTAATAATGTACACCTTTGCATTGTGCATGAATGTCGTCTCCCTACCTATCTGCCAGTCACCTAGGCTTTACTGCCAAAGGGGAGAGAGAAAAAAAAAGTCACCTCAAGTGAGAAACTTATTCCAAATATTCCTGACCCCTTGTGTGAGATGGTATGAGCCTTCACTGTCTTCAGTAATGCCATGCAGATGCAAAGGTTACACTGGACAGCTTAACTCACATTAGAACAATGTGAGATTAACTCCTTTCTTTCACATTAGTACCGTGATTACACTACATGTAATCTGGGCACAGGAAACTGGTTACCAAGGCAGTGACAGACAGTGAGATAGATTAGTGACATTTCCAAGTATCATCATGATATAAGCGTGGCTTCTTCTTACTTACTACTCATGGTGTAAAAGCTAGCTTTGTTCCCATCAATACTAGTTTCAACACTGACCCCAGAGGGGTGAAGATTTCATGCTCATCAGTACTCTCGAGTTGTGTTTTAGATAAATTGTATTATCTGCCTTACTTTTTTTCCACCTTCCTTTTGGGAACTTCAACTGACCTTTAAGCAGCACACTAATCTTATTGATACTATCTGGTTTTTTTTTCATTTATTTTCATTAGGTGACAAATTGAATCTAGCAAAAGTACACTCTAATGAACATTTATGCATTCTATGTGATTTGATTGCAGACTGTATTAGATTTGAGAGCTCTAGAAGGTGCATTATTTTAATTAAATATAAAAATATGTTAAAAACCAAATCAGGATGGACAATATAAAAGAGGAATCACAGCTTTGTTACAAAGGATGGTTGCATCTCCTACATGGGAAGATATTTATTCAGAAAATGTCTCTGCAATATTTTCCCCAAGCACAAATACAATACCAGTCCAGTATAAGTCAAATTCTGTTTAAATCTCTCCCTATTATTCCAGTTCACTACAGATCTCTACAATAATTTGCAAATTCTGTCATTTCTCCACTGACCTCGTGTTCTATAGATTATAGCCAGGGAACAGTGCTTTGCTCTAGTCTTTCACAGAATTTGCAAAGTGATTTGAGCAAATGTACAGTGAACGCAAGGGTAAATGGGAGGATGGACAGTAGCCAATGTGGTGAAGAGTCAATGATGTGTTGGCAAAAGGTAATGATAAAGACCAATGAATAATTCAGACTGAAATACACACTAAGGAAGACTAGATAAGCCAAATTATATTTCTGCTCACTATCCTAGAATGTGTCAAGTAAGACTTCTGTTTTCAGTAATCTGTTTTGTTGGCTGACAAGGAACACATTTAACCTGTCATCATTAACATCTAAAGGTATGGAAATCTGCCTAATGTCAAGATGTATCCATGTGAAAAAGGCTTTTTGACCTTGGTTGATTTGAAAATAGCCATCTAAAAGCCTTTAAATGATACCAAGTAAAAGCAAAATAGAATTTGTCATCCTAAAAACTTTTCTGAGCAGGTTTTTAGAACCATTTAGAAAAAAAGCAGGATGGCATTTGCAGAAGTCTGAAAAGACCATCCTATTTCAGCCCCCACTTGGGAAGACTGCTTCCCCGGTATTGTACTCCCTTGATTACAGTACATGTCAATATCGCTTATTTTGTTTATTGACAAGACTGATGAGTTTTTATTTGCCTTTGTTGATTATTAATTATTCGCTATGCCAAACCACTGCTAGATAATGGACAGAGGTGAATTGTTTATTTCTTAATTTTTTTTTTTTAGAAAATTCCTCTCTTTAGCATTGTAGAATATAGCACATTATAATGAATCCCAGTGCTTTCTCCCACAGCTGGAAGAACCCTATGTACTTCAAGGAGGAAGTACATAGGGTTCTTCTCCAAAGTGAATACATAGGAAGACTCTCAATAAACACATTTTCCCTCTAGATAAGGGACAATTGGAATGCTATAAAAACAAACACTGAAGAAATGACTGGAGAAGACTCACAATAACTGGAGCAGAGACCCTTAGCTAACTGTGTGATGGACACAGAGATGATTTGGAGAAGCAACAGCAAGTGTGTTGAAGCCTCAGGGACAGAAGCTAGGAAAGTGGTTGTGGACACCACAGGAGGTGATGCTGTAAACAGCTGTATGCAAGAACAAGGCTCAATGAACGAGAGTGAATAAACTAATCTGGAACCTACTGAACACTGTAGCTCGGGTAAGAACTGAGTGTAACTGAAAACAGAAAGGACTCCTCAGCAAAGTTAGAAAGAATCCTATTTCTGAAAATCCAGCCAATAGACATTGTTAAGAACAGATGTATTTGTTATTTTAAATATATAATCAAAATGAGTCAATATTGTGAGAGCATAAGTAGTCTGAGAATGGAAGTAAACGAAAGCAAAATGTTGATGGGTAATGTTTTTAATTGGTATATAGGGTAAAATGCAAAAGTAGCTGATCATACCTGAAAATATGTAAACTGAGAATGATAGAGGTCTGGGTAAATATGAAGAGTGGTTCCAATTACAAGCAGCAACTCAAACTTGTGAAGAGATGAGCTGATGTATCCTGTGAAACCCAAACACCATATCTTCAGGAGAGCTTCTAAATCAAACAGAACTGTGAAAGCAACCTAGATGAATACATAAAACGAGAAAGATTCATTCAATACACTGAGTTAAATTACAGATTTCTATGTCCTGGTGTCTATCAAGTTTTTGTACAGCAGAAATAAAGATCTTCATAATATTTAACAAAATCACCCATACTCTAAAAGAATAAATAATCATTAATATATTTCCTCATACTGGCTTATATTCCTCCTTCAAATGTACACTTTATGAAAGTCTCAATGAGGCCATGCAGATTTCACCCAGCCGACCTTCCACTTTGTAAACACAGATAAAAAGGGGAAAAAATATGAGATATCTTTTCAAGATGTGAAGCAATACATGTGAGCTGTATGTAGATTTTTAAGAGATCTAAGGGACAAATAAAGTTTAAAAATATCTTGTTTGAAAATTGCTACTTCGATTTTCTAAAATATCCATAGTAATACAACAAACAAAGCACTCAAAACAAATTAAAAAAGAGGAAATGCAAACTCAGTCCAGAAGTGGTAAATTTTCACAATTTTAAAAAGAGATGGTGTTAAAGAAGTTGCGCAAAGAGAGTAAGGTGGGAAGTTACATGGGAAGAAATCTACCTGTAGGCATTGGATGACTGTTGGATTCTTCCAGAGGCCTTTCTTCAAATATCTACACAGTAAAATGCATGATGTTCAGCTTGAAAAAAGGGAGACAATTTTGCATAGGTTTACACCTTCAAGATTCCTCTTCTCTTACTTCTCTCACTACCAAAAATCCTTCTGACTAGACACATTTCCTACTCATCTGTCTTCTTATATTACCACTATATATACTCCGAGATGCTCTCATATTGTAACAGTCAGGAAACCCAATGGAAAAGATGTTTTTTCTTGACTCACCAGTTTGTCTCTCTGACCCTTTACACATTTTGGGGATTAAAAGAAACACTGAAATAACATTAGGTGGCATCTATATACAGCTAATACTTTCAAAGTGCTGTACAACCATTAATAAAATATGTCTCAAACCTCCTTTGAGCAAAAGCATTACTAGCCTTTTAAAATAGAGAGTTTGATTGTGGGCCATAAGGTTTACTGGATTTCGCAGGGGACAGCAAAGTTAGAGACTAAGATTTTAATCCTGAATATGACAGTGACAATCTCTGGGATGCTGTCTTAAGTATTTACATTATTTAAAATTTAAACTCTCCATTCCATCAACATCTATTTATCAACATGAAAGAGGGAGTTTGTAGGATAATTAAATAAAATTTTACATATTTTATGGGTACAGGACTGTCAGCAGTAGGAGTGAAGATGGAAATTAAACACTGAAGTTTATTTTCTATGTTTATTTCCCTGGTCCACACAGCTGTTTATGAGCAACACTACCAGCTATATTATACAGCTTCCACAAGGTATGTGGAGAAGTTATCAGGCTTAAAATGTCCTCCGAATGATTAAATCAAGGCAAAAGATTTCAAAGCACTCCAAAAATGTCTTCGTATTAGGAAAGAAATACTGCTGCTAAGAAATATTTGTAATTTAAATCACAAACAGTAGAGGAACATTTTCCTGCTCATATTTTCAAATGTACCTGGCCAGGTTTTCAGCCCTTGTTCTGGTAGCTCAAAGAGCTCAAATTGAACAATAAACCAAGCTGGAAGAGGCTACCCTTTACATGAAAATCTCTATCTAAAAAACAAGGAAAATGTTTAATCAAAAAAAATGTTAAACTGAAAACCCATTTTTAATGAGAACACATCTTACTGAGTCCTAAAAGAACAAGGGGATCAAACTAAGAAAAATGGAACAGTGGGTAGAAAGCAGCTGGAATTCAGCTTCAGAGCAGGTAACAATGCCATTTAAATACACACATACAATACTTCGGAATACAGAGACTTCCTATTAGGACAAGACTAACAAATACGATGTTAAGTGTATTTTAATTTATTCGAAAAATGTGTGGGCGGGTTCATTTGCATTTTCCATGCTTGTCAAACAAATTCAAACCACTAGCACTTAAAAATGTATCAAATGGTTTGCATAACATCTGATTACATTTATACACCTGTCTTCCTGCTGACAGAGCTTGGATTTTTTTGTAATTAATTACAGGAGAGGATTCAGAATAACTGACTAGAACTTTTTCTTAGGTGTGAAAGGTAGTACAATTTTAAGGACTTCTTTAAAAAAACTGAAATCACTCCTTTCCTTGCTGCAGAGACAGGGGAAAGGCAAATTCACATAAGATGCCAGAGCTGAGCCATAGAGAAAAAGCTGGTGTAACCCAGGAGCAGCCACCCTCCACCACATTGCCAATTTTGCTTTGGGGAAGCCAAAAAGGAGCTACCAGGAATTGGCTGCTTCTCTGAGGGCTAGCTCCCCTTCAGTCACTTGGGACTTTTATGGTATTAATACAACCTTCAGCAACATTAACTTGCCAGTAGCTCCTTAACATCTTTTTTTTCAACGGCAGAGCTCAGTATCAGCCAACATCCAACAGTGACAGACCCAGCTAGTTTTCTCTGTAACTGTGGCTTACTTGAAAGGTTATCAATCTGTTGGGAAAGACAAGAATTCCTCTGAGCAGTATCAGTGGGATTAAGGGTACAGACCTCCAGCACTTCCCTTGCTACCAGATTTGACACAACACTCAATCTTTCCTTCAGCCAGGGCAGGGCAAAAGCTACACAAAGGCAGCAGTGCAAGGGGACAAACTGCAAAAGGAACCAAGAAGGAAATGTGTAGGAGCGCTTGGTTTTGGACTTCGTTTTTCAGATCCTTTAATGTAGTACTTGTAGGAATCTTACATGTCTCCAATCAGACTTCTAGTTTGTAACAACTTTTAATGGAAGACAATGTGCAGTTGCATATAAAAACAAACATCCATTACTATTCTGTCTAGGTATTGTGCAGGTAAAGTCAACATCCTCGGTAACAATTGCCAAAATGATTCTGAAGGTCTGCTCTTTCCAGATTCTCAGATACTGCATTGGGGTTTTGAGTCATCTTGTTAGAAGTCTTGTTTTGCTTAATCTGCAGGGCTGATGTATACCAGTTGAAATGCTTGTCAGAACCCCTTATTTGCTACTATGAGTATACAAAATTATGCAAGCAATGGGATCTTAGTTTAGACTTCATTTCTATCTTTTATCTTGTCTAACCTTTGTCTCCTTTACTCTTGAGTCTGTCTTCTCTTTCCAATAAAGAAATTGGTTTGTTTTGTTATCTTGGTAACGAGCATCTCAATAACTTCACTTAGATTTGTCTACTGAATTTAGGTGGATGTATTTATACAGTTCTAGGCCATCATAGTGTGTGGTCCACAGAATGGACCAAGTGAGATATTTTATTAGACATGTCTGCTCCTAAAGCCAGCAGCTTCCAAGATGATTTCTAGAAAACATATCAGAAAGCCAAATATGTTTGCTGTCATCTGTCTGGCCATTTCCTTTAGCAAAGGGAATCCCCACTGCTGTTGGCTGCTCAAGTCAGATCCCTCTGAAGGGAAACCTTTCTGCAGCCTAGCTGAATGGAAAATACAGAGCAACAGCAGTGCCTCCTGTTCCAACCAGTCTCCCTCACCAAAAAAACAAGCCAGCCACTGTGAAAAAATCCTCATTGCTTAAGTATTCACCCTCTTTGAGGCTCTTTAAAACAATGTTGTTGTACACCCTGTGCTACAAAGAATGAGTTTCACAACAGCCAAACAGGGAATGACACCAGCTAATCAATTTCTCCTCTCTTTTTTACTCTTCTGTTCTTCTGATACTGTATTTTATGCCTCTGCTTGTAAGATACTAAGGGTTTGTTCTTCCTTGATTTTTATAGTGTCTCTGGTAAAAGCATCACAGTTAAAAAAAAAAGAAAAACAACAAATGGACACCAAAAGAGTATTCTTTACAAATAAACAAATACCTTCCTCTATTCTAGACTAATTTACCTAATATTCACAGAAATGTAAACATGTAGAATGTAAAAAATGAGTTTTGTGATAACCTCCCCAATAATACATCAATAATCTAAACTATGCAGAAACAGGAAAACAATATATTTAAATAAAATTGGACATTGCTTATAGGCCAGAATTGTAATGCACTGGTCTACATGACATACTCATCTTGAATTATTAAACCCTGGCAACTATTTCTGTTGAAAAAACCCCACCAAATCCTACACTTGAAATAGATGTTGAAGAGTGTGTTTCTAGCACTGATTATTAAAAGCATAATTATACTATATATTCAGTGCAAAAATAGAAATAGCACATGCAGCATTTCCTATTTTGAATATAAATAGAATTAATGTTATTTTGTTAAGAATCCATGCTCTACTTGCTGTATCCTGGGCATCATGCAAAAATGCCTGCTGTGAAAAACTCATGGTCTCAAGCTTTAATGTTGACTTAATTATTTGTTTCCGGCCTAGGATATTGTACTGGTTTTGGCTGGGATAGAGTTAATTTTCTTCATCATAGTTTGCATTGTGCTGATTTGGATTTGTGCTGAAAACACTGTTGATAACACAGGGATGTTTTAGCTGGTTTTTCATCTTTTCTGTTCCTCACATTGCCCCACCAGTAAGTAGGCTGGGGGTGCCCATGGAGTTGGGAGGGGACACAGCCAGGGTGGCTGACCCCAGCTGACCAGAAGGCCTTCTCATACTGTATGATGTTGTGCTCAGCAGTAGAAGCTGGAAGAAGGAAGGGGTGGATGTTCGGAGTGATGGTGTTTGTCTTCCCACATAACTGTTACGCCTCATGGAGCTCAGCTTTCCTGGAGATGTCTGAACACCTACCCGCAGATGGGAAGTGGTGAATCAATTCCTTGTTTTGCTTTGCTTGTGTGCTCAGTATTTGCTTTACCTATGAAACTGCCTTTCACTCACTCTGTGAGTTGTCTCACTTTTACCTTCCTGATTCTCTCCCCACTGCACTGGGAGGAGAGTGAGTGAGCAGTTACGTGGGGCAGCACTGCCTGTCAGGCTTAAACCATAACAGACATTAAAATTACTTTCCCTGTCCTCAATTCTATTCTCATATTTGGAGGGTGTCAAAAGGGAATACAGAATTTTGTTGGTTTTATTCTGATGTCTTATTTCCAGGATCATCCTCTTTCACATTCATGATGTTTTTTGAATATGCTTAGAAATTGAGAAAACATAGAGACAACACATTTCACAGTCACTCTTGCAGTTGTTGATGGTGTCAATGTATGTATGTATGTATGACAATGTTTGTATGACTCAATGGTCATACAAACTACATTTATTTCCAGTAGCATGAGAGACAACAGAGCAGCACTCATGTCTCCACCACCTGCAGTTTTTTGAGGGTTTGAACTCTGGTGCTACCTTTACTTTTCTTTGCCTTCACTTGTGTCCTGGAACTGGTGAAGTCTTATATTCATAAGGTTTTAAGAGATGAGATACAAATTCTAAAGCTAAGATAAATAAAAAATTGTTATCAACCTCTCTTGAAAAAGGAAGATTCATAAAGCATCATAATGCCATGGACTCAAGGGTTTATAGTTGAGCAGTTGATCTTGACTCTCAAATATAGTTAGACATTTAAAACCACAAGAGTAATTACTTTGTTAATTACTGAAGCCAGGGAAATTGCAGTAACCATAAAGATAGGCATGTACCCAATCCAGGCAACCATCATCAACACTTTCACAGAACTGGTCTTAGTGAATTTCAGCACTGGTGATAGATAATGTGAAAATTCACTGTGCCCACAAAAGGAAGTATTTTTAATACAGAATGCCATAACATTGATTTCACTTCTGATTCAGCAAGAACATATATCTACTTGAAGCTATTCCTGTACATTAGTACCAAAGACTTAAATTCTTTTTTTTATTTCTTTTTCCTTAAACTGAATTAAATAGTACTAAAAAGACACCAGAGGCTCTAGGACCTCTGGTATATGCTCTACAGTAAAATACTCAACCAGCTAATGACTCAAGCAGGCTCCCTGGCAGAATGCCACTCGGAAAGAAACTTTTTACCTCCACTTTACTGATTCAGGAGCACAGCCTCCTCCTTCACCAAATTCCTGACTGGATAATTTATTTATTTTTTTCAATGCGCTCTTGAGGCTGCAGAAGCCAGGCCATTTGAAACACTATTTTGGTTATGCCTCAGGACCTTCTTTCATCTAAATTTATGTTGAATAAAGATGACTTAGGAAGAAGTATTATATTCTTTAAAGACAGTGTTTTGTCATTTTTTTCAAATTAAACTCTTCTGGATATTACACTCCTGCTAGGGAAAGATAGCACTCAGCAGCCATGCATTGCCTGCAGATGTTATACTTAAGCCTCAGCTCATTACCACTGACATTTTGTTTGAGGAAATTACCTTTCAAAAGGTTGTAAGATAGGGCTGTCAGCCATTGTCAGAAAGAGGAACTTGTACAAGTTAGTAAAGAATTCTCATAATGCTTAAGGGAATAAAAAAATTACATACTAAAATGTACTTGACATTCACATTTTCTACTTCAGTTTATCTTGAAAAACATCCGATAGTCACTTCAGCATACTCACCTCAGCTAAGTAAAATTCATCATATTGTCTCTTGAAATTTTCTCCTTTGTAATAGTTACTAGCAGCAACAATCACATCTACAGCCACCATGCTTAGTATGAACATGTGAAACACAGATGACCTCATCATTTTCTGCAAAAGAAAAAGGAAATTTTATCACCAAAATGAGTCAAAACATATGCATTAGAAAGTTTTATTGTACTGTCAAAGCATAGCCAGCTATAATAATGTTTTTATAAAGCTTCTTTATATGATTCTAATTTATTACTCTTTAAAATAGATTCTAATATATTGCTTCAACTGATTTATATGTGCAACTTTGGGTTTGTGTTTTTTTTGTTTTTTCATTTGTCAATTGACTTCTTACTGAAGGTTTATCATTTAATATGATATCTATTGCTTTAGTATGTTTTTAAAGCATAAACCATACTGCTATCTACCCAGTTACTCTTGGTTAATAAACCTTCATATGATTTATTCATGCAGATCTTAATGACTTCATTGTTCAGGAACAAGTGACATCAGTTCTATCCTGGGGACTGCTTTTGCTCCAAGAAAGACAGTATGGAATATCAAACTATTTCCTAAAAGTATAAAGCATATCTACACATAGGAGTTATGCATATCAGGGCCAATGAACTGTGATGTACTTCACAGATGTTTCACGTATCTGTGCACATAATGCTTTGTGTCACTGCTGCTGCAGTCCCACAGGAGAGAAGAGAAATGGAGCCACGCAGCACTGGCCACGAGCTGTTGCAGTAGAAGCTAGAGTTGAACAGGCAGAATGTGGTGTTATTTTACATTAAACTATCTTTGCATGATTGGCCACTAATATCAATATTTTTTACAATCTTTCACAAGTAATACAGTTTATGTCCTTAACAATTATGTGCAAAGACAATGTAAGTTATGTACCATGATGGATCCTTGAGTTTGTATGTAAATTTAAGTTGTATTCAGATTGGAAAAGGCCATTTTCATTTGCTCCTGAGTTGTTATCTAAAAGTGCTTGTCAAAATTTCAGAAAAAAAAAAACTCAAAATAGAGAACATTGCCTTTTCTCAACTTCCTAAAGATTTTCTGTGCCTGTACCGGTTCATATGCACAGAATCACATTATTATTTATGTTGGAAGTGACCTCTTGAGATTCTCTAGTCTGTCCCTGACTGCTACTCTAGAGAAGGTACTCCAGGACTGTGTCCAGTCAGACTTTGAATAAGCCTTGACTGGCTCGTGTTCAACTTATTGTCCCCCAAGGCCTGTTTGGTGAAACTGCAACTGCCTGGTGCCAAGCCTGTAGTAATGCATGCAGTTCTTTGGTGTAGGAATTTGCTTTTCCCTTTGTTGAACATTATGAGATTCCTGTGTAGTCATTTCCCTAGACTACCAAGGTCCCCCTGAGTGGCAGCATGACCATCTTGTGTATCAGCCACGACTCCCAGTTTCTATCATTTGCAAATTTGCTGAAGGTGCACTCTGTGCCATCATCCAGATCATTAAAGATGTTGCTGATGAATCAAGAGTGGCCTCACAACAAAATTATCCAGCTCCCTTAGCAATCATAGGTTCAACCCATCAGATGCCACAGACATCTGTATGTCCAGGCCACATGGTCCTGATTCCATTTCTTGCATGCTTTCTTTTTATTTTTGAGGTTTTTTTCAGGGCCTCCATTTCCCACAATTGAGAGAGGACCATTTTTGAGCTTGGGAGAAAGAGATCCTTGAAAATCAACCGGTTCTTGTGGACTCTCTTACCTCTAGAACTGCATTTGATGGGATATTTCCAAGCAGACTTGAACATGAAAAAGTCTGCTCTCCTGAACAACAGGATTGTGGTCCTATCTTTTCACTTTGTTCCCTACTTGCAGGATCCTGACTGCCACAGTGTCATGGTCATTGCAACCAAGACTGCTCCCAAACCTCATAACCTGACCAGTCAGTCCCTCATCACTTCTAAGTATGAGGTCCAACCAGAACACCTGCCCTCATCAGCTCTCATGTGCTAGGAAGTTACCATCACTGTAATCCAGAAATATAGATTGTCACCTGCTGTGCTGCCCTTCTCACAGGTCTCAGAGTGGTTAAATTGCCCCAGGAGCACTGGGGCCTGACAATGTGAAGATGTTATAGAAGAATGCAAAAATTAAGGAACACACATTTTTACACCTGTAAAGATATTCTAATGTTTTAGAAGATCCATATATATAGCTGTAAAATACTCAGTTTTTAGCGAGCTGAGGTTGTTATGTTGATAAACAATTGTTCACATTTACGTTTTATGGTTGACCTGCCTGGAGCTGCAGGGTCTTCACCAAGCTACTCTTCATACTACTGTATTTTTTTTTAAGATCAAATTAGAACATAATACAGTATGTATGGGAGGCTTCAAGGACTAGAACTTGTTCAGGCTTTTGGCAAAGATCTGCCTGCAGAAAAATTCATCCCCTGTAGAATTCCACTGGTGTTTTAAGGTAGTTTTCTTAAACTGAAGCTGAGTGGAGAGCAAGCACTTATTTAAAAGCATTCAGCTAATAGGACTGTCTCTTGCCTCTTAACATCTGGACTTCTTGTGCAAATCACCAACAGCATCACAGACAAGAAGACAGTTCAACCCTCCTCATGCAAGTTGGTTTCCTTTCACCCTAATGACACAAAATGGTTGTATATTCCCATCTAGATAGGGAGGCTTAAGAGATAAAGCCTGACAGTCAGGAATATACAGAAGATGCCTAGGTTAATAACATTTCTCAAAGCACAGTGAAGTCACCAAAGCAGAGTGGCTAAATGAGGTTCCGCTTTTATTTTTAATCCTCAAGGCAAGCTATAAGAATAAATAATAAAAGATAGGGCCACTGGCATCCACCATGCATTTTTGTCAGTCATGTGATTCAAACCAGGTAGCATCATATTTGTTACATTTCTATCTCACACAAGTTCTAAACAGATAGTAAGTCTCTGCATATTTTCCACTGTATTTTTAACACTGTATTTTTAATAGCATCAACAGTTCCTTCATAGTAATGAAGTAATCTGCCTCGATTGTGAAAGGACTTGCTAAAAGAAACTAGTAAGTGAGGCTGTAAAATGCACTTTTGTCTCCCTTCACAAAAAGCAAGAGGGAAGCAAAATGGTCACACTGAAGAATAAAAGTGCATAAACTGCCTTAGCATACACGTACATACATGCATACTTTCTCATACAACCCATACCTTCAGACACTCATAAAAAGATTTTCCAGTGGTATGTTTAATGCTGGAAAATATATTACAGTAGCATAAATAATATCCTAATCATACCATGATTCAGTAAAATTCAATAAAGCTTCTTGTCTGTTACTAAAGGTCACCTTCCCAACTGAACTGAAAAGAGACCGCTTAGCTAATAGAGAGTATTAAGTTGCCATAACACAATTCAACACCAAAATAATAAGGAAGGAGGTTCAGTGAGGATACGAACTAGGCACAGGCAGGAACATCTGGCCAATTAGGAGATGGCTGTGGAAGGCAATGTGAAAAGCACCTAGATGCTGGCAGAAAGACAGAGAGCCCATGGCACTGGTAAGGTGGAGGTATATGAGCAAATAAATATGCACATCAAAACCACTATGCTTAGGAGACACAAAAAAAAATTTAATTGAATTTAAATCCCAGGACTGGCCTGCTCACAGAGTCCAGATTGGCATCTGTGTTCTTAAAATTTTCTACAGTATGTCAGAATCTAGATGCTCACTTGTCATGAATGCTGCACACGATAAGCAGCTTTCCTGTTGGCCTTTCAGACAAACTGCAATATCCTTAGGAGATCAATCACAGTGCTCTAGTTCACACACACACTGTGCCCAACCTTCCCTCGACTTTAATCTTAGTTTGTTCTTTCTGCACCACAGAAATTTAATTTGGATTTGTACCCCTGAAATGGTTCGACTGTACCTCTGCTGTAATGTTTTGACCATGGGAGTTCACCATCTCTTTACACATTTTTGTATTTGGAACAAGGTCTAAGCAAAAGCTGAATTTAGCCCACAGCACTTGCCCAAGCCTTAAAACCATTTGGATCACCAGATCAGCAGTGTGTCATTTGGATTACAGCCCTTTTCAGAGCCCACAGCCATGGAAAATCTCCGTGCAAACTTGAAAGAAGAGACGTAATGCCAGCTTTTGTTCTTGTTTAATTTACTGACCTTTTTCAGCCTTTGCATGTGTGTTTCTTAAACTGTGTAGGAATAAGATGAAAGAAATGTTCTGATGTTGCTGTCAGTTGCATGATGGCAAAAATGTGTCTAATATTAAACTGAACTTAAGATTATCTGTGTTGAAGCAGTCTCCAGTGAAATGCCCTGTTGGTGCTATCAATCAGCTGCAACAGTGGAGAATTTCTTACATTTACCATGAATCACTTCTAATGCTGGCATCTGGCTTTATGCAGGATGATGATTTTCAGTGTCCAGGACACTGTGAAGGATGTGGATGGCATAGTGCATTAAGGATGCAATGGCCATAAAACCCCAATAAGTGACAAACCATTAATGACCCAATTTCTTTCAGTATTTGGAAATGTACAAAGGATTTCCTTTGTGCCCAGATGGAAATTTAATGAAAGCAGAAAAGACTTCTAAAGTATTAGTCATTTATTCAACATGAAGAATGTGCTTGGTACAACTGAGGAACACTAAATGAAAAATTATCCTTATTATCCTGGATTCACCCAAAAGCTCAAGTAAGCAATGACACTGCAATTTCTGCTGGATGGAGACTACCTGGGTCTTATGGAGCACTACCATGCATGGCCTAAAGCAGTCTTTTGTCACTCCAGGAGTTTCAGAATGGGGTACATTGCTTGGATACTCCTACCTTCCTGCATGGCAGAGGGAGGATGAGTGACATAAATTGGCCTTTGCCAGCTCACTGACCTGGAGAAAATCCACAGCAGCTGCCACCTTACACAGACAGAGCCACACAGACCCTCAGGACCACTCAGGAATGCAGTGGTCCACACAAAATACAATCAATAAGCAACCTAGAATAACTGAAGATGAAACTACATTTTCCTAATGCTAAATCCCTTTTTGGGACTTGATATGTACATCAAGTCACTCCTTCTACTGCCATCCCTTGTATCAGATTTTTGTTCCAAGTCCATAACAGATCTTGTTTACTAAGCAAGATGGTAAGCACTGAAAACTTCTAGGGTCTGACAGATTTTATAATAAAAGAACACATGGGCCACAACACCATAATATTACTAGCTCAAAACTGACCAAGCTGGTAATGTTCAATATTATCCCTTGAAACCTTGAAAGGGGTCTTTTCAGAGGGCTCAACGGTTTTAGTTCAGAGCAACTGAAATTCAGACTGCATTTGACAGTATTTAACACTCCTGGTGATGGCCTAGGATAAAAAAAAAAAAAAAAA
>VWZY01011597.1:113716-171417 GCA_013399075.1 Chloroceryle aenea | reverse complement strand
AAAAAAAAAAAAAAGACAAATTGGCATAAAGAATAAAAAATTACTGACATAGCCCTCATGCTTATTAGTACTGAGCAGGAAATAGTGTGGATTAGACATGCTGAAAACCTCTGGTTATTTTGGCCATTTAGCATATGAAAAGCTTAGAGTGAACAATTGTCAGACTGGCAGGGTACCTCTCAAAAGTACCAAAACAATTAATGAACAGTGTAAACATCATTTAACTAAAAAGACTTTGATAATCACTATATGGGTAAGCAGCTTTTTTCACAATTTTGATACTTTTGAGTTGTGTATTCATCAACACGCAATTGTAGGAGAAATACAGTTGGACCTGTATGTCTTTATAAGTTTAGATATACTTTAACACTTCATAAAGCAATAGCATTTAATCCTCCATGTTTTAATAGGATGGCTCAGGCAAGCTGATTACTCCCTTTTCATCTTCATTAGCTTTTGTTATTTGCCCAAGGAAGCCAGGTCCTGCTGAAAGATTCCAGACAGGCTTCCAGCTACAGCTGTTGAACAACCTTACACTGGCATTTAGTTTTTTATGTATCGCTTTAATGATGTTGTAGGTTATCTGCACTCTTGTCTACACGCATATACTGGAAGACCAACCTCTCTGTCAGCTAGAAAACATTTTGATTTGTTAAAGTTGGTGCTTAGATGTGTACTTTGAAAATAGTTATCACAACTGAAAAGGTTACATTTGTCATATCTCAGTCTTTTTTACTTATTGGCCTGTTGCAGCCTAGATCACACCACTGCAGAGGCATGAAGGCAAACAGGGCTCCCAGCTTATTTCAGTGCACAGCACCACCATGACTTGTGATGGTGGTACATCCCGTAATGGCATTCCAAGTCTTATGGTACCCGCTGACTTCTTCAGGCCCCACTAGCTTTGGTCATATGAGTATCACAGAATACAGAACCCTAGTTCAGAAGAATTAACAAAGTACAATTCATGGTCATTACAGAACCACAGAAAACAGTAAGACAGCTAAAAAATGAAAATGTATTATGAGTAAATTATTATTTTTTGTTTTGGCAATTTCTTTACAGCTTCTACATTTCTTCACAACTTCTAAATACATACAGAGGGACAGTTTAAGATAAATGCAGACAATTCATACTACTAAGGAACTAACACGGGAAACAGTCACTCAAGGTACTAGCTGATATAGGCTTGATATTGAAAGCAGAAGACATCATAAGCCACAGAAATTATTATAAGGTAGTGGTCCTGAAACAAAACTAGAAATAGCAAAGAAAAGGATTCAACACAACATGATTTATATGAGCCACTGAGCAAAGATTCAATCTTGGCCTAAAGGGCGAGTTTTTTGAGCCCATACAGGTTTAGTATACTTGGGGTATTTAGGGTTTTTTTTTTGTTTTTTTTTTTCCAAGTACTTGAAGATACCTTGCCAATGAAAAGAGCTTTAGAAAATCACATTCTATACACTGCTAATCATAGATAATTCATAGTATGAATGGAATAAATTTGATTTTCATCTTGCTGGTTAATGGCCATCTGAGCAAGTACAAAATTGTGAAATTGCAGGAAATTTTCCCTTTTGTTTGCAGAACACTGTAGAGCATTTTACAAGCTGTGTAACTAATTTTCTATAAGCCATTTTGCTTTCAACTTACTTTATGACTGCCTGACAAAGATATGCTTGTAAGGAGAATTTAGAAAATTATTCTCACGCTCTGCAGTCTGAACATATCTGAAAATTATTATGTGTCAACCACAAATTTTAAGGGAACAGGCATTTTAATGTCTTACATCAATGCACTTATGTATCAGTGTTGGACATTTAAAACATTGTAAATGTAAGATACCATAGACCGTATTTGAGAGGAACTTCCAGAGGCTAGACAAATTCAAGTAATGTAACTTCACTGAGGAAACAAAGTGATGGGAGAAATTAATTAAAGATGCTGAAAGGGGTAATTTTTAGATACTGAAAAAAAAACCAAAACAAAAATTGGTATTCTGAACTGAGATGTTGTAAGCTTTGGCAACAGCAGGGCTTTCCAATACAGGCTGCCTGTCCCAGTGCAAGAAGAGCAGAGTGATTCTTCACCAGTTTAGGCTATAGGGACTTGCTTTAACATTGCTTACGATGTCAGAGGAACTTCCTCAGGGCAGTAAAGTGGTAGTGAGGAATGTAAAAAGACTTTTGAAGATCCATAGTCCAATGAAAAATGTTCATGGAAATTCTACTTACTTGAAGATCACCTTAGCATAGAGAACCTTTGTTACCAGTTACAGGAAATAATATAGAAGGTATGGTGATACTTAAGGAAGCACAAAGCTCCCAAAAAACCCAAATAATATAACTCTTGCAAGTTCTAAAATATGCAATTGGAATTTTTTCTGTAAATATTACCTGGCTGCAACAGAGGTGACACTGGCCTGGCAGATATAGCAGCATAAACAGTAAACTTGAAAAATGTTCTATGCATTTCACTTCGCTGTGCTTCTGTTTCCACCTTGTAGCTCAGCTTTAAGTACATAAAACTCAAGGTAGGCATTGTATTGAACTATTCTAGATGAGGTTGGATGGGGCTCTGAGCAACCTGCTCTAGTGGGATGTGTCCCTGTCCATGGCAGGGGAGTTGGAAACAGATGATCTTTAAAGAACCTTCCAACCCAAAACATTCCATGACTCTACATGCTCGTATAGGCCTCAAAATAAGCTGGAAATGGAACTATTACTGAATAATGGCAACATTTCAGGATGCGCAAATATGTACCGCACAGTGTAAACAGGGTCCTGATTTTCATGCTATCACAACACATCTTTTAAAGCAAATGTTATTTTCAGATTATTTATAACTAAAATCACGCAAAAATCAGCAACTGGCAAGGATCAAGCTTACTGATGAGAAATTAAAAGCTGCAAGATATGACTTTTCCAAGTAACCAAACTTTAAAGGCAAAAGTTTATGTCAGAAATTAGATACTTTATTTTTTTAGATCCTAGATGTGATAGCCAAAGTCCTGTTTCTGATGTAGAGCCAAAGAATAAGCATTGTATGTGTCTCTTTCAGACTAGCTGCATTCTGTTAATTCATACCCTGCAGTAACAGAATAAAGTACTAGTACCAGTAGCCTCCTGTACGCCTCTTACTAACAGTAGTCACTCTTCTCCTCCCACAAACTTCTAAGAGAACATTCAAAAAGAGAACTGGTGACTCTTCTGTCCTAAAATTCCATGAAATAATAGCTTCTTTGAAACTAAATGAACATCCTCCTCACCAGTTTATAAAACGGCTAGCATAGATATGTCATTTTCTTTGCAAAAAGAGAGAGGAAGTAAGCAGCCTTTCAGTGACTGCAATCTGACTTAGAGAAATGGAGAGCAGCAGCTGCAACATAAAAGAAACCTAAAAATACTACTTAAATTGTTCGTGACAACAATAACGCATAGAGATTGTTACCTTCCCCTCAGATTTTAGAACTCTTAGTAAGTATAGCAGCACCTCAGCAGCAATTTTCTTAAAGCTACATACAATGAAATGCAAAACAGAAGCCAGATAATATGAATACAGATTTAACTCTTTTGCTATATACATTGCAACACAGTCAGTTCAGAAAATACAATAAGAAAAAGTAATTATTGTAAAAAGCCTGAAATTAAATAGGCCAAATCGATTTTTGCTTTATACCAAGTGACTTCATGTAAGCTGTAGTACTTCCAAAATGAAAGTCTGCATGCTTTCCTTTCACAATAAAAAATACTCTAAATTTGCAAGTTATCACTGATTTTTCTCTGAAAACTCAAGTTGCTTCAGTATCTGCACTATAACATTGTACTTACATACTGCTTCTGAGTCCTACAGATGTAAACTATTTTATGTACATCAACAATGTTGACATTTCCTATCTTTGTGTATTTATATTTGGAAAATATGTTAACCACAAATGGAAAAAAACCCACAATAATGTCATCCTCACTGTGCAGAGGACAGCTCCACCTCTAATACGAAATCTGTCTGCCATTATCCCAAAGCTGTACCATGTATTAGCTCCGGTAAATAATATATTTTTCATTACTTCAGAAACAGTACAGACATAATTTTGACAAGTACTGATAATTACAAACTGCAGGGAAGGTGAGTAAGGAGAGAAGGAATTTGGAACCGACATTTTTTTTTTCTACACCTTAACATTTTTCAAAACTTTTGCATTTTTTGACTCTAGGAGCCTCACTTAAAATTATTTTCCATTAACACTTGTTCACTGAATGATATTCCTTTGAAGACCACACCTGGAATGTCTCCTTGAAGTTGCTGCAATAGGCTACTTAGCTTTTTCACTTATATTTCAATTCAAGAACTAGGTCTTTGAAATGCCATTTATTATGAATCAGCCATTTTCACTGCCCCTGTTTTCTTTGACCTTTTTTTACTCAATTAATTAGAAATGTATTATTTGGTTATGCTACTGTAGTAGTAAAGATTTACTAGCTGCTTTATACATGTGAAGGAAAGCACGTTATCACGATGAGTAGCTCATGATCTGAAAGGGCATTAGACATAAGTATTGCATCACACCCTTCAACTGTTATTTATTAGAATCATCATGAAATCCTTCATAATTCTGGCTATTATTTTTAGGATAGAGCATGACCCATGTACCAAGACAGGTACAGCTGAGCTAGAGAGGAGTTAAATACACTGCTTTCCCTTCCCTTTTCACCCTCTCACAGTTCAAATCACCTTCTTAAGTATTTAACCTGGATTCAGTATGACTGTGTTGCTGTGTCAGCTCCAATGAGCAAGTTGGTATCTACTAATTCTGCACAGACTCTGTAGAAGAAATGACTCCTCAGGGGGAACCTGGGCTCAGTGCTTCAGATGTGCTTCAGCCCACCTCTTCTCACAGTGTTCATGCACAATGAGTGACTGATGTGGGTGTTTTGCCAAGTTTAAAGTGGCAGAGGGCAAAAGAGATCTGATGCTACTCAAAATGAGTTGGAGGACTGGAAACATAAATTCTGCTGTTAGGAAGACTTTAAGGCGTATTTTCTAGTTCCTTTAAGCTCATGAGAAAACATAGAGAGCAATTCAGGATAAGCAGAAACTAAGTCTCTATTTGCCAACAACACCTTGTGCAACGATAAAGAAGCATTTTGAATTCATAACTACTTCCTGCTTCTTACATCCTGGGAAAGTAGTAACAAGGCCACACGCCTTAGTAGAAAATAACAACAAAAGAAGAAAAAAAAGAAGAGGGGGAACAATTTTCTTCTTTTTGAAGAAGTGATGGTAAAAAAAGAAAAATTAAATCTGAACACTTCAAGGGTTCTCTGACACAGAAATAGCAAAAAAATATGTTCCTTTAAATATTTTATCTTCTAGTATCAAAATATACATGTGGAACCATTCAGTTCCCCTTTGGACATCTTGCTGTCCGTATTTCCAAACAGCATGAAAACTTGGAAAATGAGGTTCTAATAAAGCAATTTCTCAAGGAAGGAAACCTTTTACTTAGTCCCCACCAAAGACAGCAAGAAACGCCTGCCCCTCCATGGAAAAGTTTTACACTGAACTAGGATTCCTTACCTTCTCTTAGTTCTTATTGCAACTTTTTATCTCAGTACAATGATTATTGCAGGATGTGTGCTTTGAAATTCTTTAGAAGGCTGAGCTGAATTTCAGTCCTTTTTCACAGCTCTTGTATTGTTGAGCTGTTTAAAATTTACAGACGTACTTGATCAGCATTAAAAAAAATAGAATACTTTAGTTCTTTGATAACTTCCCTTCTGAACTAAAAACTGTCAAATATGCGCTTTAGGCAATTAAGACAACTCTACACAGAATCAATGAAAATCTTTTGCAGGGTCAGACTGCCCATTTGTATTGATTATAGGTTTCTGATCGCAGTGCCCTTGACTAATAGAGTACATTAATCTCCTTGGTTACCATAGGTATTGTACTTGTCTTGGGAACACAGTGTACAATGCAGTTCAGACTAGCGAGAGCTACCTCCCTCAAAATACTTTTGCTTCTGATCTTTATTGCTTGCACACTTCTGTGTGTCTGAACAAGGCAACAAAACTTTCACTTCATACTACCAGGCTTACACTGTATGTTTCAGAAATAGCTAGTCAGGTATATGATGGGAAACATAAAGAACATGCTCCCTGTGGTACACTACAGAAAACTTAATTTTTAGAAAGAAATGAGGTTTTATATGAGTTACTTGGATATATAAATAAATACATTTTTGTAAAAACAATTTAATGGAATTTCCACATTTGACCAGAACAGTTTGTCTTTGCATTTTCCTTGAATAATTTAATTACCACAGTCTCAAACTAGTGATTTACATATAAAAGCAGAGATTACTTTGAAATAAATCAAATGTCTCAATAAAGAAGTGATCAAATTACTAATCATAAGGAAAAAAAATAACAGACTTTTTGCACTTAGACTCAAAACCTACTTTCTAGTAATGTGTTTTCAGTCAAACCAAACACACAGAAAAGAATCATTGGAGTATTTCCTCCCAGCTGAAATGGTGCTGGCAACTGCTGACAACTTACAGGCCCTGCTGCTTTGAGCAGGGGGGTTGCAGACCTAATCAGAGATTTTGATTGCTATTAATTAGGAGGGAAAGGTGTAGTGTTTGCCTATGCAATTTTTTATTTACAAAGCATCTGTTCTTCAGCTTTACCAGCTAGACTACTTTTACTGCAGTCAAGCTGTGATATGCCTCTTCCCTTCACCAAGGTAGAACCAGGGGTGTAGACCTTTCTAAGCAACACGATATGGAAAGACAACTCTAATGTGGCTTGGATGAAATACAGTAGCATTTCAGAATGAAAATTAGTCAATTCTAAGGTCAAAGATCTGTACCATTTTAATTGCTTCCCTCTCACAGATAGTAGCACAAAAAGTTATTTTCCCACTTTCTAAAAAGGTCATGAAATTAAGGTTGGATTTGGACTGGAACACAAAAGAATCCTGTTGTGTTAATCTCTTGGAGAGGCTGAAGCCATAGGGTACAGAAGACTGCAACCTTCTGGTTATTTTGCAGCTCACCTTTCCAAATTAAGCTGAAATCAAACTTAGGTGGGTAATTGAAAGAGTAACACAGTAACTTCTCAGTTTCATAACTGCACATAAAGGTGACTTGTAATGGTCATTTTTAGCAAGTTCATAGTTCAACATTGCCAGCTTTCTTTTTTAAGATATTATTTTAAGAAAGTACGTAAACCAAGAGACCTAAAATAGATTGTTTCAAGCCTATAATATGCATAATTAATCCCAGTTTCTGTCTCAAAATCATTCCAATCCTCCCTCAGAAAAAAAAACACCGAAATCAAAGTACAATCAATCTTTTAGAAACCTGCACAGTTTCCATTATTCTGACTGCTTTTTTAAACAGAATTATGAAAAGATAAAAATATAAATGTCATATAAAAAAAGAGATAAGCATAATATGTAGTGCTCTAACTATGGTATACTTAGGGTATAAATCCTAGCAGGTCCTTCGAAAGGCAAATCAACAGATGCATCTTATGCAGATACTAGTGAGTCTTTCAAATGCTGGGAGATAGTGTGTAGGATGGTACAACTGCATTTTTGACTCCTTTCACCATCACAACTTGCTGGAGCTGTGTCAGCTTCTGCTCATCCATATCCAGCAGACTAGAAGAGCAGTTTAGCTGTCGGTAGCGATGATTTGCAACACTGGCAGTTTTAACACCACCTAATTAAGAGCTGTTTTGCTCAGTACTGCTAGAGACAGATGGGATTACAGCAAAATATATGGGATTGAGAAAGCTGTAAAGACAAACAAGGTAATGTGTGATTTTAGATGAAGATGAGAAATTTTGGGGCATGCAGTGAATAGTAAGAAGAGACATCGATAGAACTATTAAGTAAGGGAAAAAATATGTAATCTCCCCTTCCCACAAACTCTTGAACTCTTGTGATGCTCTCCTCCCTGTAACCTATCCTTTCAAAAATTATATCCATATGTCCTTTACAAATTTTGACTTCAGAAATACTTACCTGGTGTGAAAGCACATGGGGTGGGAATTAAGAAATCTTCACAGTAGGGTAAGGACAGAAAGGCAGAACGGGCACAAAGGAGAATCATAGAATCGTTTTGGTTGGAAGAGACCCAAGTGTTAACCCAGCACTGCAAGGTCCTGTCTTTCAGTGCCACATCTGCTGGACCCAGCACTTGACCTTATTGAACCTCATACCACTGTCCTCAGCCATTGATCCAGCCTGTCCAGATCCCCCTGTAGAGCCTCCCTACCATCAAGGAGATGAAGACACCTGCCGAACTGGCTATCATCTGCAAACTTGCCAAGGGTGCCCTTGACCACCCATCCATATCACTGATAAAGATACTAAAGAGAACAGGTCCCAGTGCTGAGCCTTGGGGAACATCACTTGTGACAAGCTGCCACCTGGATTTACTCTATTCAAATTGTCATCCAGACAATTTTTTTATCCAGTGAAGTGTACATCCATCCAAGCCATAAGCAGACAGTTTTCCAAGAGAATGATGTGAGAAACACTATCAAAAGCTTTACTGAAGTCTAGGTAGACAATATGCACAGCCTTTCCCTCATCCACTGAGTGGGTCATCTTGTCATAGAAGGAGATCAGGTTCGTCAAGCAGGACCTGCTTTTCATAAACCCATGCTGACTTGGCCTGACCACCGGGTTGTCCTGTATGTGACTCGTGGTGGCACTGAAGATGATCTGCTCCATAAGCACTGAGGTCAGACTGTCAGGCCTGTAGTTCCCCTCATCCTCCTTCCAAACCTTCATGCAGATGGGCATCACATCTGCTAACCTCCAGTCCACTGGGACCTCCGCAGTTAACCAGGACTACTTCTTCAGTACCCTTGGATGACACCATAGACTTGTGGGTGTCTAAGTGGTGTAATAGGTCACTGACCATTTCCTTTTGGATTATGGGGGCTTCATCAGGGGGGCTCCTCATCCCTGTCTTTCATCTCATGAGGCTGGGTAGTCAGAGGACAATTGGTCTTGCTGTTGAAGACTGAAGCAAAGAAGGCATTAAATACTTTTCCTCATCCTTGGTCACGGTGTTTCCCCCCACATCCATTAGTGGATGGATATTCTTCTTAGTCCTCCTTTGGCTGCTAATGTATTTAGAGAAACATTTTTTATTATTTTAAAGGCAGTAGATAAATTAAGTTCTAGTTGAGCTTTGGCATTTCCAATTTTCTCCCTGCATAGCCTCACAGAATCTTCACAGTCTCCCTGAGTTGCCTGCTTCTTCTTCCATAGGCCACAGTCTTTAGTTTCCTGAGTTGCAGCAAAGGTCTCTGTTCAGTCAGGCTGGTTGTCTACCCCACTAACTCATCTTATGGCACATAGCTATGGCCATCTTCTGTGCCTTAAAGATTTCCCTCTTGAGAAATGTCCAGCCTGACTGGGCTCCTTTGCCCTTCAAGACAGTCCCTTGAGGGATTTTGTCAACCAGCCTCCTAAACAGGTCAAAGTCTGCTCTTCGGAAGCCCAAGGTGGCAGTTCTACTGACCCCTCTCCTTACTTCCTTAAGAATGGAGAACTCTACCATTTTCATGATCACTATGCCCAAGACAGCCTCCAATAATCACATCACCCAGAAAGTCCTTCTCTACTCATGAACAACAGGTCTAGCAGGGAGCCTTCCCTAGCTGGCTCTACAACCAGCTGTGTCACAACTTATCTTCCGCACAGTTCAGAAACCTCCTGAACTGTATTCTCTCTGCTTTATTGTATTCCCAGCAGACACTTGGTAACTTGGAAGTCCCCTATGAGATCAAGTGGAAGTGACTTTGAGACTGCTCCCAGCTGCTTCTAGAGTATTTAATCTGCTTCTTGATCCTGTCTGGGTAGTCTGTAACAGACCTCCATCATGATAACTGCCTTGTTGGCCTTCCCCCTATTCCTACCCATAAACATTCAACCCTATCATCATCATCATCATCATTGCTATGCTCAAGAAAGTCAAAGTACACTGTCTCTCCTTCCTGGCCTATCCCTTCTGAAGAGTTTAGAGCAATCTAACACAGCACTCTAGTTGAGTCAATCATCTGATCATGTTTCCATGATGGCAACTGTATCATATTTTTCATGCTGCACAATGGCTTCCAGCTCCTCCTGTTATGTTGCCCATGCTGTGTGCACTGGTGTAGATGCACTTGATGCATCTGGGCTACTGATCCCATCACCTTGTTAGGGGGAGAAGGCCTAATTCCTACCCGACCATTGCCAGACACTTTTGTGATTCATAGCCCATCACTATCATTTGTGTCTTTGCTATTGCATGACACTCATCCCCTACTTCCACTGGGATGGAAGACTTAAGGACCTTGCTGACGCGATGTCCCACAAACACTGATGTGGCACCCAAGGCAGAAAGGGTTTAGCACCATGCTGAGCTCCTAACAGTAGCTGACAGAACAGTGGGTGGCAATGATGGGGGAACTGCCATTCACGAACTGTAAAACTTATTCTAGGATAATTTTGCGAGCATTGCTTCTAGTTCCTGCACTCCAACTGGTGTGCACAGTGTTTGCCTAGAAGCATAGAACATTAAATCAAGTTGGGAATTGAAAAGAAAGAAAATTAAATAAAAGAAAAAGGCAGGTTAAAAGTTTGCCATCAGCATATACACAGCTGTTTTAAAAAGTTTAATTAATAAAAAAATCTACAATTCTGAATTGATTCTGATATATACTAAATCAAAATGAAGCAGCTAATTAGTAAACTAAATCTCTTCTGGTTTGTATGGTAAGAGTTTCTCTTGAAGTTAACTTCAAAGGATTTCTTTAAAAATATGAGCATCAAACATTTTTGTGAACAACAAAGGAATATCCTTTGATAGAAAAATGCTGTTGTCCTATATTTGTAATATATAATTCTTATTTGATAATTCTCAATGGAATTATAAGGTATCTCATAAAACTTGAGGAAAGAAGAAGGAAGCTGTAATTAAATGATAAAACAAACTAATAACATAAGTCTGACAATATTGATGCAAGTTTTGCAAATTTAGATGTTTTCTCATTTGACAATAATCCAGATGGTTTTATTTTTTCCAAGGAAGATCTACAGTGCTAATATTAATATACATCATGAAGCAATATTTCCTTTTATACATTCATCTCTGAAAAATAGGGAAATAGACAAATTCTACCTATTTTATAAATGTTAGGCTTATATGATTTTGAATATATCAAGTATTAAAAAAAATATTGTCTTTACTGGGAACAATCTCTTTAATTATGGCCACTGAAATACATCCAAACCAGAAGGACTATGTGTAAGACATCCCAATGTGTTTTTATCCTGAACAAATTCTTTAAAGGGAATTGCTGTCACTGACATACTGCAGTATATTGAATTAATATGCTCTTCTAAATACCAGGGAAACAGAAACTCTTTAGACCTGTATGTCCAATTTTGTCTAACTAGAGTTTTATTATTAGCAAATGAAATTTGGTGTGTCTGTAAACTAGAATGTGGCCTCAAATGCTTCTCATTATTATCATGATAGTATTTTACACCTACTTGAAGAGTAGGGCCTACTGAAAATGCATTACCACAATATGTGATTCAGTATTTGCATTGTGAATTCAGCTGGAGTCTTCAACTTTTAAATGACCTAGACTCTGAGCTATCAACAATGACTGTCTTAAAATCACACAAAATGCCTCCTGTTGATGTCTCTTTTTCTGATTATAAAGTGCTTAAGGTGATCAACTCTTATCAGCACATTTAATTGCCAGACTCCTAAGACAGACAAATAAATTCCATCCCTTCTATGTCTGTAGAACTACATATACACATAAATATCTATTCTTGCCCTCATTCCCACCCCAAAGGCTTTTAAGTAATTTTAAAATTAATTTCTAGGTAATGTTACTATCCCAGCAGTGCAAAGTGTAAAATCATTTCAATTACAACTGCATCCATCACTGCCATATAACCTGTTCGAAGCCACAGTTATATGCAATTCTTCACCCTTTGCATACCATATTTTATTCTTCTCTTTAACCTTGCTGGTTATACAGTCATGAGTAATGCAGAACTGAAATGGTGTACACATCATAAATTGCGCAAAGGAACTTCAGAGCCAGCATTACTACTGACAGTTTTCCAAATTATCTGCACAAATAACTGCACTGGTTCATATACACCCACCGGTATTACCGTCCTTTCATTTAAATTATAATACCAGTTAGTAATGTTTTTAGTTGAATACATTTGCAAAATCACAATGCAAAACAGTGAGAAAGTTTGTAGAATTCACTACGTGTCTTGTACATACACTTATCTGTCTCAATAGAAGGTCCTAACTGGTTTATGAAAACACAGCCTGCTCACATGTTGAAATATCTTCTTAGAGATCAAGGTTTTCTGAGCAGTCAAGTGGATTTAGACATGTAAGTCCCTTTGAAGCAATGAAATAAGTACAATTCTTGGAACTGCTGAAGCACAGTAGATCATTAATTCTAAGAACTAGGCATTCTAGTATTCTAGAAATGTGTTCAATGTTAAACATTAGCAGTGAATTTCTTACAGCTAGAGTAAATTTGAGGAACTCTTTTTTTTCATTATATTTCTAGCTAGGAGAAATAATCAGCTGGTTTCTCCCACACACCCCTAAATCTTCATCTTTTTAAGGAAGAACACTTAGCAAGAGCACCTCCATTTTGCCTCATGGGTTTATGGTATTTTTATTTCTTTCAAGACTATTTAGCATTAAGGGTTTTTTTCAATCTGACATTTTTAAAGACTGAAAAAACAAGTTGTATATTCACAAAATCAGAGGTTAAATCCTTCTCCACTATAGCCAGTGGCAAAATGCTTGCTGAGTTTGATGGTTCTACTGTTTGCCTTCTGCACTTCCCCCAAACAGGAAGAGTGGAAATCTGGAGGAACAGAGGGTGAATAAAACTGTGATTGTCACCTGCCTTTTTCTTCTCACCTCTTCTCTGAGGGATAGATAGAAGAAGGTCTCCAAGCATTGGTGATTGCTCTACTTAGCTCTGTAGAGCACTGAGAAACCCCCACCAATTTTCTTTCAGAAACCCAACTGGAGAGCAGTGAATCATCCTCCTTTGCGGCTCAATCAGTGAGTAACAACCTGCTTCAGAACAATCAACTGAAGGACTGGCAAGCCAAAGTTGGTATTTCTATATCATACACAGCTCTTTATTTACCCAATAAGTCAGATCATTGCTCCAGGTTTGATTTTAGTTAACAGCATTCTCAGCTGCAATAAACTCTGCTCAGTCTGTTCTATCAGGAAGTTACTTCTATCACCTCTCAAAGGATGCTTACTCACTGCCACCTCAAAGTCTCCTGGTGTAAGCTGCAAGATCCTAATGCTGTAATATAGCTATGCCTTGCTTGATCCTTCCTTGCTTCATCCACATCCTTTGTAACCACCTCCATGTGAAGCAAGCTCAGGAGCATCTTCAAAAAAGGAACTGTGGTCTCTTCTCTCATAGGAAAACTTCTGACTGGGAACACACAAATAGAAGTACCATCCATGACAAGACACAGTGTAAACCAGACTGCCATTCATACCTGTGTCCTTGCCTGTCTACAAACAATACCAGTGGCATCAATAAGAGGACTCAGGCAGAAAATCCTTACATATTTCAACGACTCTAATGAGATTCATATATATGCCTATGCTTGCTAAACTGGGATTTTTTTTCTGAAGCAACTACTAGTATTCAGGGAACAAAATAATGACCTATATGCTTAGTTGAAATTCCTTCCTGTCAAAAGTGAATCTGGTAACAAGAGAACGTTATTAAATCTGCAGAGCTATGAATTCCAAAATGCTGGAATTAAGGTCATCTGTGTCTGGCATGTGCATGCTATAATACAGCCTTTAATGACACGGACACCAAAGTCCTGAGCTTCTCAGTGAAATTCAGGGGCTCTAGGATGCACATCAGTAGAAGAAATATTCTGCAGCATGTGGTGCGAGCAAGGCGGAGAATGGTATAGGGAGAAGGATGGCTTCAGTTAAGGCAGCTGAATACTTCCTTGGAGAATTGCCTTCTATCTCTGCTGCTAACCAAGCTTTCTGAAACTTTTCCTAGCCAGTCATTACTAACGTGCTCCTCATTTTGAAGCTATTTGACTTTAGGGTGAAAATGTGATTTTCCAGTGTGTTGTCTGCCATGTCCTGCCATGTTGTTCAACTGTGTAGCTGAATACTGAGTTCTAGGTGGTTGTGCCTCACAGTTATGCTTTACTATTGCCATGGCACATCTTTCTTTCTTTCTTCTTTTTTTTTTTCTTAAATTCATTGTTACTGATATTTCACACTTGTATTCAACAATATCACCTTAAAGGATGTGTGCAACCTACAGAGAAATGGGAACATTAAAGTATTAATACAGAAATATGAGAAAAATAGGTTGGTTTGCAGAATTTATGGTTACCAAAATTTTGCATTTCAAACAAGCTTATCATTGAGTGCTTAGCAGAATGATTACTGTGAGGCTGTGATGGAACAGTACCAACCAAAGAGCCATACCCTGACCTCAGCAAAACACTTACACTGTGGGTAGGTATGGATAAATTCTACTTGATACCTATCAGTACACAAACCACTGTTTGTTTTAACAGAAAAATATTTAATCCATGAAAATAGAGCAGTTTAGGAGCTATTCTGGCTCCACAAAGCATACATCAGGTGTGTCCTCAGCAGAAAATCAAGACCCCTATCAAAAGAAATGGTTCAGATTATGTTCCAGAGACAGAACATGAGATTGCTCACCCATAACAAACTTACTCAGGGGGCTCTTATAGTTGTACACTTTGCCTCTGCCGTGTTTCAGTGGCTTATATGCATAAATGTATATATATACATACATGCATAGCAGTGAAGAATCATGTTTATCTCTGAGTTCTGATTTGAGTGGCAGCAACTAAATGAATGAGGGAGAGTAAGTCTGAACAGTGGAAGTTTATCAGTATTGGCTAAGGACAGCCATCACAGACCAAAGATTGCTGAACCTTGGCTAGACAAGAAAGAAAGAAAGAAGAAAAGAAAGATCTGTGAATAGATTTATTGGTGGTTGCTTTTCAGTTCTGCAGTACTGGGAAATTTCACTTTGGGCAGAGGACGAAATGGAGTAACTGACAGTAAAAACAGTAAGACTTCTCTTGCAAACAACTATGAATAGTCAGCAGGAGGCAGTTTCTCAGTAAAAGAGAAATAGCTTAGAAGATAATGGAGAAAACTGAGAAGATATCCAAGATGATAGTTCTGAGCCAACAGAGTAACAGACTGGATGGCAAAACTGTACGCAGATATTGAGAGTATGAGGGAGGGAACTGGGTGTGCAGTCAGCTTTCACTAATTAGTGTTTTAATTCCTCCTCTGAGTTATCTAGGATCCTGCAAAGGGCAGTGGAGGCCAGAAATGAAGAAAGGAGCACAGCACATGTACTGACAACTCTGATATATTAACTGTCTCTGTAGTAAAACACCTTCCAAAATCAGGCCCATTAGTGTATATATCTGCTTTCCTTAGCTGAACTTTCCTGAAAAGTTTTTGATAGAGAAGAGGAAATTATTTATATACACTCTGGGAACTGTGCAATTAATAAAATGTCACCACATAGATTGTATACACCAGATGGCATCAATGGCAAAATAACGTATGGCACTTAAAGTATTATGTCTTAAGCTGGTATTCCAAGGATGAGGTGAAGATTAAATGAAAATAACTGATTGTGAAAAACAGTTATGAAAACTTTTGCAACACCGCAATTTAAATATGAAATAGCATCTTGTGGGTCTAGGCCTATAAAAACATAAAAAAGTATGTCACAACTAGCAAAGAAAGTATCTGCTAAAGGTGCCTGCTTCTCTCCACTAAGTATACACTTCTGGGTCTCAGTTGGGTAACTAAATTTTAAATATCTAAAGTAAGTTAAATGCCCATTCCTGCCCATGTGTACTAGAAAAGAACATGCTAGTGTTTTGCCAGCTGTCCTGAGAAAAGGAAGCCCATGTAACAGCTTTGCTCTGAGCCAAGGTGGAAGGATCAAGGCTCCTTGTGTAGACAAGAGGCAAGGTTGGGGAAAGAACCCAGCAGAGCTGAGTGCCAGTTTTTCAGTTTTGATTCATTTTTGTCTTTCTCAAGAGGGTAAAAGAAGTACCTACTGCACCACACCCTTATCCCTACCGATGTATTTTCTAGCCTTCTGTCCAGCCTGACCTGGAAACAGCTGCAGCCACTGGAGGGCATTTCCTTGCTCCCACACAAACTCATCCACAGAATCTACAACATTAATCTCTGAAAGTGCTCTCTTTCTTAATTTTATCCCGTTAGTCTTAGTCATACTTGCTTGTGCCATATAATGTATATCTTGCTCTGCCCTACCCTAGTTTTCTGTCTTTTCTACCCGCTCCTTTAAAATACTTAGCATTAACAACCAGGCATTTGGTTTTGGTGTCTAAGTATTTTATTGTATCGTATCCTTTTTGCCCTCGTGTTACAAAAGAATTTCCTAAAAACATTTCAGCTGAGGAAACTCATTCTCTGGTACCTTCTGGTACTTTCTCTTTGTTAAAATAATGAAAGCAAAGAAGCAATGACTAAAACTGATTGCCATATCCAGTCTCATTAACTGCTAGCTGGCTGCACGGCTCTGGTTTGGACCTCTTTGATTACTTCTCCTTAAAACAACACCCAAGCATGGCTTTCTCTGTTTTGTACAATCCTCTAACATCACAGAAGTCTTTGCACCCTTGAACAACCTCACTCACCCTCGTATCAAACTTCAGAGCATGTAATGCATGATCTCAGCATCAAACAATATAAATTATCATTTTGTTGAGCCACGACACAACACTCACATTAGTTTGGATACTCAGAACTGAAAAAAACACAAGAGAAATCACTGTGCCTTAAGGAGACAGAGGTGCCACAGGGGCAGAGAGGAGTCAAAGGGCCAATCACTGTATAAAGTGGGCATGATCGATCTGTCCCGGGGAAGGAAGTATGGAAGGCTGCAGTCCATGTCAGATGACATCTGGGCCAGGTATCTATTCTCACCCTCTTTAGCTAGGAAAATAAAGATAATGAGAACCTCTAAAAGTGAATGTGCACTTTTACTGTGACAGTTTAGCTTTGTACATTGTCTGAAAGCTCTGAGACAAGAACATGAAATGATTTTAGTTTTTTGCATGGAAGAATAACAGGAAAAAACGGCCTCAAACTGCAAAGTACCCTCAATATCAAAATAAATCGTAGGCTAGAAATCAAAGTACCTCTATGCCAAAGAAGGGTTGCAAATGTGTGCTGTCATTTCACATACATTAAAGACAAAGGAACTTGGTGTCCTTCCTCCACATGTCACATTGCTATCTTTCCTCTTCATTCCTGTCACACCTCAAAGACCCTCTTTTCAATGATCTGAGGCAAGTATAAGAAAGAGAAGGACTCCTAGGAAGGGGAAGCAAAATTGTGAAGAAAGCATCTTGAAGATCTGAATTTACTGTACTGTACTGTACTGTACTGCAGCCTTCAGTTTGTTAAATGCACAGGTCAGCTGAAGACTCCTCTCCCTAAGTGGCATTTTAAGAATTCAGAAAGCATACAGGATGTAGACTTTGACAGTGCAATTACTTCTCTTCGTAACAACTGTGGTTATGTCAGTGAAATCACTCATAAAAAACCATGGCTCTCAAAGTTCTAGGTACCTTCTACTGATTTCAGTAGGATTTAATAAATGCAGAATACTTAAGAAAATTCAGTATGAACACTTCCTGAAGCAGGGACACTTTGCTTTAAATCTGCTTATCGAAACTATATAAAATAGATTATTATGCCCTATTGGAGAAAGAGAAGATAAAGACTTTGTCTTTAGAGAATCAGCCCAAAGAATTGCCACACATAAAATAGAAAAGTAAACCCCCTGCATTCTGATGTAGTCTGTAGAGTAATGGGTAACACCAGATGAAGATCCTCAGCAGCTCTCTGGCAATGCCCATCTCTTTCTACTGTTTCTGTGCCACTATGATTCTACCACTTGCACCTGCTAAGGGCTTAGAGATATCTGAGAAGAATCAGGACCCCACTGAAGCTCAAAAGAGCTAGAGCTGGTGTTCGGAATACCAAAAATATGAAAAGAAAAGGCAAAGATTTTTCTTATAGATTTTCTTTTCCCTGAGATATATTTATGAATAACTTAAAAGTAAAAATTTTAACCTGAATATGAAATAGGCACTTTAAAAAATCAGAATTTAGTAATAGCTGTTTATTTAAATACCTTTTGGTGCAGACTCATCCCACTGACTCTTAAGAACTTCACTGAGCTGCTGAGAAAGCCACACAGTTTATGTAGCCTCCCCATGATAATGAAGAAATATAGACAATGCAAGAGGCAATTCAGCATCCCCAACATGTGAACTATCTTCCAGTTCATGACGGGAATCACTGATTATTGAGGAGTCTGAAGGATTAGAGACTCCAATTATTAACAAAAAGATATTGCAAAATTATTTTTTTCCTAATTTTCAAAAAACTAGAAACAACATCTATAAAGAACAATCTAACAACCTACAGAGCTGTAGTACATAATGTTCTTTGCAGTCCTAGTGAAGAGACCTTTCTTCAAGAAGCATATAAATATGAAAAATATTTTGGGGAAAACAACTCACATGAAAAAAAAAAATCCCCACCAGTTTTATTGTAAGTCTCTGCAGCCTTCTATTTTGCTCAGATTTGTCATCCAAGTTACAGCTCTAAAGGAAGTCATGCTGCTGCTACTGCTGCTTCCAACGCTTTGATTGCTGTAATTGTGCTAAACACAAAAAAGCTACATGACAATTTAAATACCTGTTTTCAGTTTCATGGGATTTGAAACACTGGACATATTTAACCCCAGAAATAAAATTTTCTAAAGGAAACTCATCTGAACTTTAATTTTAGTGGCTTTACTGAATAGCTTCTATAATTCACTGACATTGACATGCCCCAAAATTTCTAAGTGCAAATTATGAGTACAACCTGTATATACTTTGGTCCATTGCTGAAAAGAAGGCTAGAAAAATGTTCCACTCTGCCTGTTGATCACAGTAAAAAGACTGAAGGTAAAAAATAATCCACATAGCTGAAGCAATCTTTTAAAACATTGTAACTAGAATATTTTCATCATGGGAGACTTTTAGTTTATTAAGTTGACCATGACATTAGAAGAACTGAATGTCACTTCTAGATGCCATTTATTGGTGAACTGTACAGGCCTCTGTGAAAGAGGGCCAGGATTTATAAAAATTCCTTCTGCAAAACATATTACTCGTGAAGCAGAAAGTTCTTCTGCTGCCTTGTTTGAAAATTACGAGTTACACGAAAGATTCTACTTTTGGCTTGTCCACAAATAAGGGGAAGTTCAGAGATCTTGACTAATTATTAGTGTCAGCCAAGGCTTCCACAACTCTGACAGAAAGATTTTTGAAAACCTCCTGCCGCAGACAAATTCCAAATACTTGTTTCTAAAATCCCCAAGGAGATGCCAAGGGCCTGACATGACTATGTTTTCTGTTGCAGCAGGCCCTCCTCTAACAAAGAATACTGCCAAGGAAAACCATTACCCTTTTGTAAGCTTAATCATAGTTTCACACCTATCTGATTTGTCTTTGTAATGGGATTCTGATATTTTAAATCTGCAGGAAAATTACATGTTCAAGCTGAGCAAGTCATGTTCATGAAATCTATTTGTTCAAACACAAAACAGTGAAATCAATAACATGTTTTCTTTCTGTTTTGTTTGGTTTTTGTGGTTAGATTGCTAAAAATGGTGGCTAGTAATTTACATTGACTACAATGAAGAGGGAAGGGAAGGAAGGGAAGGGACTGGAAGGGAAGGGAGTTGTGTGACTTGCAGATTGGAAATATCCATGCAGTTCTCCACTCTCTTGAAATTACTTTTAGATACACATCTACAATTGCAGAGCAATACAAGCACAGACAAAATTACAATAGGAATCTAATAATCAGTACGTTAATTAATGTTTGTTAACGCCAGAATGTTACCTATGGAAGATTTGAAAGTTGTCTTACAAATGACAGCCTTATCACCAAATACAGTAAGTACTTTTTTTAACAGTCCTTCCTGATACTCAGAAGTCTATTTCCCCTTCTGAAGTTTCCTCATCACTGGTAATTCTATTTGCATACATAAGCACAGACATAAAACCATCCCCCATTCAGTTTATCATCCTCAGGCTCTCATGTTTGCCCTCCTTCTTACTGACTGCATGTTACAAAACAACAGAATCTTGTCATTGTCAGGTTTTGTAGTTTCAAATCCTTTCTTTTACTGGATGGGAGAATCCATCTCAAAATTACAACCAATAATCTTTGCACTAAGTTTTTTGTAATTTCTAAGTAATCTCAGGAAAATAAGCAAATTAATTCCTCAGTTGTAATCAACTAAAATGCTACACAGTTACTTGTGTAACTCGTTCCTACAAGATATTCTCGAGGCCCAACTCACATGTGGGTTTGAAAAAAGGACTAGACAAATTGATAGGTGATAAATCCATCAATGGATACTAAATATAATGGCCTAAATTTAACATCCACTTCAGAAAGTCCCTAAATGAGTGATTGCTGGAGTCCAAGATAGAGAATGAGGGCATAAGTGGATATCCAGAAGCACAGAGGATGATCTATATATGCCTATTCTTGGTTCTGACTGACTTCAGAGACATAGCAAATACATTGTTTGTCTGCTAGTTTTATGCATTCTCCTGTAGTTACACCATGGGGCTTACTATTTTTCAGATCCCTTTTAGTAAAAAATGGTGAATTTAATTATGAAAAAAAATTATATGGGCAAAATGTGTTTGGTTCTCTAGTTTTATGAGATTATCTTTTTAAATGCCTATCAGAAAAAGATGGTGGTACTCAACACCTCAGCATCAGCTCATTCACATTATAGTTGCCCTGTCCCCAACTTCCTCCAATTAACAGACTCTAATCATTTCAGATGTCCGAATTCATGACTTCTTTAAATAACATAAACTGAAGTGAACACCAGTTTACATTACCGGATGAGACAGTGAGCTGAGGTGTCCCACAAGTAAATGCACTGCCTCTACAGCCATTGTTACTGTGGCTAAAGCCCCTGAAAAAAAGGAGGTAAGTAGACAGCAGTGGATAATAATGGATTTATGGCATCTGAAATGCCATAAAGCTGAAACTTGAGCACGCATTTAATGACAGCTTATTTTGTGAATCCCCAACCAGTGTTCAAGATTTAGATGCTGGAGTTTCTATCCTTTTATTCCATTCACCAGACTTCACCATTTCTTCCCACATCCTATGTACAAGGGGAAGTCGCTGGAATTCCTTTATTTATTTATTTATTTAACATATGCCCAGTATTTACTATCTTCCCATATACAACTGAGGATAGGAAGTTTGGATGGGGATGGACTTCCTTGTGCGTCTTCTTCAGTTTCCAACATGTTGAATTTCTCTGCAGTGTCTTCCATTCCACTTCGTTTTTTTCACTGTTTTTACCTCACCAAAGCTAACACCTTGCTTTTATATTACACTTTGCATACTCTGCTCCTGAGTCTTAGTAAAACGGACATGGCTGCTTTGCTGCACTGTTACAGTGCCAAGTACATGACAGAACTATCCAAGCTTCTGTTAACTTTCTAAATGAGAACAGGGCATTGAAAAAAGAAGTTTTTGTTTGTTTGATTGTTTGTTTGGTTTTTATGATAGTCTCAGAAATCTAGGATTTGGAACCCATTTAATTTGTTCCTGAATAAACTCACATAGAATCACAACATCATTCTGGTTGAAGAGACTTTTAAGATCAAGTCCAAACATTAACCCAGCACTGCCAGGTCACCACTAAACCATGCCCCTAAGCAGCGCATCTCATTCAAATCAAAACTGATTTCTCTTGCACTGTAAAAGATGATATCAGTTAATTGGAAGAAGTGTATTATATATGTATTTACTTTAATGAAAGCCACCATAGGTAAGAAGAGAATAGAACTGAGTAGACATACCTCTGCTGTATTCCAAAGTTATACTAAAGGGCAAATTACTATATAAATAGACTACCACACATTTCTGGTTCACCAATAATTATTTCCCATTAAAGAGAAGAAAACCCACTTATGCTCTCTTCTCATTCCTGCACTGAAAACCCATATGTACTGTTTTGTCTCATTTCCCTCTTTCTCCTTCAATATATACATTATGAAAATGCTAAAACATTTTGTGCTTCTCTGGCTATGTCTCCTCTACCCTCCATATGTTTTATGTCTTTTGAAGTCTTTTGATCTTTTAATCTCTTCTTCAAGGTTCTCTAAAATTCTGCAGTTATACAAAATCTGTAATATATTGAGTTGATAATAAGTAGCAGGAAGGACTAACTTTTTTTTTAAGGCAAAAAGATATGATTAAATTTCTGACATTAATCATATGTTCAAGAGCACTGTAATCACATTGTTTGCTTGCTCAGGTCATAGTTTCATGACCTTGTATTTCTTCCTTAGATGCAGCACATATAAATAAAAATGAATATTGCACTTTTAATCTGTTGAAGATTTTACTATCAAAGTATGAGTGCATGTATAGTTTGTGAGTAAGAGACCACTTCCATTCATGCTGGCACATCACACACAGTGTTTTCAAGCTTTTTCTGAAGGTCATTCCATCTCCAGCTGTGTGTTTCATTTCTGCTGGACATACGACCCCAAAATATTAGTATGAACAGGGAACTGCTGTCTGGCTTGTTGTTTCCCACAGCATCCACACTTCCAGACTTTCTTTGTTCATTACAAAACTACATATTGAGAAGACTGGAGATGTCAGTACTTGATGTTAGTAATACCAAATGCAGTTTCACAGAAGACATGTGAGTTTAATCTTTCCAGTTCAGCTTTAAATGAGCATGTATATTTTACAAGTCTTTGTGGATAGGAAGACAAAGAGAAGAAATGAGTGATAAAAACATCAGCAACCTCTAAAGTTAACAGGAAAGAAATAGCAAGAAACACGATGTGACTTTAGCATGGGATTAAAGGGATAAATATATGGTCAAAGATTTTTTAAAGGATTTTTTCTGGATTTTTTTTTGCTCAGTTTTTCTTTATTTGTGAACCGAGAGCTTCCTACTGTGCTTGCAGAAGTAAATCACGGTAGGCAGGAAGTTCTAACACTACAATGTGTTAAATATCAACAACAGCAAAATAATGTTGCAATGTGGGAGCCTCAGTATGCATTCATGCCAAATGGTTCATGTTGAAACGAAAAATACAAAGATTTTTCATTGACAAAAGAAAATCAATATTAAAAATCAATGCCAGTCTTGGGGAACAGTGAGAACAAGAGACAAAAGACCACAAAGCACCTTTGGGAAGACCTGAAAATGAAAACGCAACGAACATAAAACCATTATACCGAAATGAAAGCCTCCTTACCCTCATTAGGATAGACCTGCAAGTCAAAACCAGAAACCATACTGATACTAATTTTTCATATTGCCACTTCCAGACATTTCTAGAAAGCTAAAGAGGACTCAGGTGTGTAAGACAAAGTTATTCAAAACCACTAGATTAATGTTCATCCTTCTTCCCCATCTCTTGTGGTTTAGTCCCATTTGCTTTTAATGACTGTGCTGCTGTATACAAGAACCCCTTGCAGATCCCAAATCCGCCTGCATGCGCTGGTTCTGTTCTGCCCCTATGCCACAGGCCCACTGGAGAAGCCGGAGGTCTCTTGGGAGAGACAAGAGGGGGTACTCTGGTAAGCACAGTGGCAGTTTCCTGACAGCAGTTAGACATACCAAGGGACACGACTCACTAGATGAGATTCTGAAACCTCTTTGTAATCCTCTCTTTGTATATCAGATGTGACAGAAGTGTAAAGAATGGTTAGCCTGCTTATTCATTTTGTTGAACTGATCAGCTTGGTGCAACTATGATACATTTGCATGAGATAAAGCAAGTTACAAAGCATCTGCACAGAGCTTATAAGCTATCTTTGTCTGAATTATTGTTTGTCCAGGAATAACACCAGACCTGCTTTGCTCCACGTGCCATTGCTATGTTCCACCTAGGCTAGCAAGACCCGCTAGGCTGAAACCCCTGACCTGGTCTGTGGGAGTAAGCATGGTTGTACAAAGGCCAAACTAGTAATACTCAACAGATCCATCAAGTCCATGTGAAGTGTCCTCCAAAACCTGTATTAGAGAGGTTTTTGTGTTACACACCACACATAAATCACATTATTCTTTCCTCTATCACTCCCCGTTTTAGAGAGCTGGATGTATCTATTTGCCAACTTAGCTAACAGAAGCCCATCTTACTGGGCTCTTCAACCAATTAGTAAATTTAAACACTACAATAGTCAAATCTATGAGGTATACACTTTTCTACCATAAGGAATGTGAACTAAAGCAAAGATACTTTTTAAGCAGTTTTCTGCACAAGATTTGTGCTTGGCCAGTAAACTGAACCCAGATCTCCAGAGGCCCTCTCCATTCCCTTAGCCACTAGGATATTTCCTCACCTGATGCTCAGTATAGTTTGTTGAGGCAGTAAATTATAAGTCACTGAGGGCAGTTAATAAGTGGAGTTTCACCAAAGCCCAGACCCAGACCCATGTAACTGTCAAAACAAAACTTTTAATAATGTTCTCTTTCATATTTGGAGCAGTAATATTTGCAAAGTTCAAAGAGGAATTAATAAAATCAAACTTCACTGCAAAATTTAATTAAAATTATACAGGGCAATAGAGAGTCCTCACTACCTTTTTCTAAGAACTGAATCCTTTACAGGATATTGAATGACAATATATTTAGCTAATAAAGGTCAGAAGGATGCATATTAATTGAATGCATCCTAAAGGCAGGATATATATTCTCCAATAAGATTAACACTTTCCTAGGTTCAGATTTATGTACTATGTTCCTTTTTAGGAACAAAACCCACTCAAACCCTTAGAAAATAACTACCACATCTTTCCCTAGGGACTTAATGCATAAAGAATGCCTTTCATATATTGCAAAGGCTTTAAATACATGAATTTTTTAGGAAGTCTATTTTCTTTTTACTTTAGATTGATAGAACTGAAACAGTAATTTATCTCACAATAAAGTGTGATGAATAAAGAAAGGTGTGTGCATTTATCCAGACTTCGAAATTTTGCTTTCTTTGGGCTGCATTTTAGTCTACATTTCATAAGAATAAAGCTTACTTTGGGCACTATCCTAACAAAATAATTTTTTAACACACTGTTTTCCTTTGGATTGCTTTCCTTGGATTGACATCCAGCAAGGTCATAGGTATACTGGAAACCCTGCAGATGTTACACAAAGGGATGAAGAAGGAGAAGAAAACTACTCATTGAGTTGCAATTATAGAAAGTTGCAGCACTCACTGTAACACAATTTTACTGTGTGTTCACATGATTCCTAAAAGTGCAAGAACGCAGTATTAGGGACAAAGGCAGACCAGGTAAGTTGGATGATTTCTTAACTTCATATCCAGAGGAGTTTTCATTGTGCATTCAGCAACATTTTATCCACATACCTGAACCTGTTTCTTGAGAACACCACAAATGATGTTCCAGTTGCTGTCAAAGTCAAGAATTAAATTTGAGAAGAGGAAGGATCATTTAAGACATGCTATAATTAAATGTATGTTAGTGGTTTGACAAAGCAGAGATATCTGATAATGAACAACTTGTGCAGGGGTTGCAAGGTGCTCGCCAGCTTAACTTTCAGTAATGTACATGCTGCCAACAAGTATGTGTATTTTAGTTTACACATTTAACCAAACATAACCAAAACTGCCAGCACACATCATGCTATCAGAGTGCTAAGTGTGAAGAGTTGGCTTTCTACTCTGAAGCAAGTTTGTTTCATTCAGAAGTGATGTTATGTAACTTGCAAATAAAAATGTGAGCTGCTGTGCAATGTGCTGTAATAAAAAGGAATTTTTAGAAATATTACTCATCTTAGTCTGAATTTATTTAAACATGAGGATAGAGTTTTACAAACTCACCTATATCCAAGTGAGAATATTAAATCTGGAAGTTTCAAACACTGTATGGCTTACTAACTATGTGCCTCTTCCCCCTTCTTCTGTGAGCCTATTTTCAAGAGAAATGAGGTACTTCTGTGTTTATTATACTTCTTGGCATATGCTACTGTATTTTCCAGTTAATAAACAAGCATTTCTTTCATGAGTAGCTTAGGAGAGAAATCAGTGTGCATATAAAGTGTGAGAAATAAAGAATTATTATATATGTTATTTTACATTTAAAAAATCTAAAATCTTTCTCACTTGAGCACAGCAAACAGCATACATAAGGAATGGAGTTTTATAATCTTCTCCCTTTGGGTGTGGCATATCTTTTTTTTTTTGTTGTTGATGTGTGTTTTTTGAGAACAAGACTACACTGCAGAAAGAACTGCATTTAAAGAAATTTATAACTAAAACTACTGCAGCTATTTCTTACCACAGTCTCCTTACACCAACATTTGAGTTGTGCTGGTTACACACACTGATTTATTAAAAAAACAATGTCATACCTGTAGACAAGCAGGAGCTCTGCCCTGGGGTTTATTCACGTCAACAGCCACAAGCTGCCAACCTCCAGCAGCATCTTCATGAAACATCTTGAAAAGGAAAATTGTTGTCAGAAATGTTTTATGTGCCAAAAAAAGAGAACTCAAATCTAATACATTCCCCTTTAGGACCTGCATACATTTTGATGATAGCCAGTTTAAAATAAGAGAGAAATGGTTCTTACTGCTACAGAAAAAATACAATATGCTTTTTTTTCAACATTAATAGGTTCTGAATTTTACTCAGATAACTTCAAACACAATGTGTCTCTATTAGTCCTAATATAGAAACTGATTCAATTAATTTCTGATCAATATCATTAGATGATGGTACCTGTTCAGAATAAATTCCTTACTAAGGTAAGCTTATCCTGAGGAAACACAAATACATTGTGACCACGAAATAAGCTGCATGGTGCATATGGAAATAAGACAACCTTGTCTTTTTTAGTGGAAAAATTATTTCACTCCAAGGACCAGACTTTATTTTTGTTGCACCACCCTTCTGTACTGTTACCCAGAGCTTATAATTCCTGCAAACAGCCAAATAATATCTATGTTCTAATGATGTCAATAGAAAAGGCTCTCTTGGGCACAGTGGTATTCACATTTTACCAATAACCTCTGTAAGTGCATGTGTAGGCATTCTGTCTTCTTTTTTTCTCCTCAGAAATTAGGACATAAAATATGCAGACTTCTGGACATAAAGAACACTGAGAAACCATGCCTGGAAATGATTAACACTGTCCTTGAAAATGTCCTTGAAAGAATATTAGTGGCTCTAGCATTTTGAACTGCCACCTTAGAGTCTGTGTATACTATGTAATGAAGTGCAGCAAAGTTCCCACCTCACTCCCACATTTTCCTTGAGACCCATCACTCAAACAAGTCACCTCGAGAACACAGCCACAGCAGCATGGTTGAAGCTTAAAAGCCATCCTGAGGGAAGTGCTCATTAGACTGAGGACAGCGTCACACAAATATGGTTGTAATGCTGCTGAGTTCTTATGTAGCATCTCCACAGCAGAAGAGTTGCCAACTCAGACCAGCACTGAGTTACTCCTCTTTGTACCATGCTTTACTGTGAAGAGCTGTAGTGCTTTACAAGAACCTTCTTTTTTCCTTCTCCAGAACCCCCTTCCTTGATTTAGACACTCAGACACTCCTTTTCTGTAGGACTATGTTTTGGTACCTGTTCAAAGATTTATGAAGTGGGCAAATGAAGACTGATATTGTGCCTTTTACTCAAAGTTATTTCATGCACAAAACAAGCAAGGTTTTTAACTTCTGTCTGGTGCTTTGAAGAAGGAAACCTACAAGAAATTCTCTCCTTTTCTTAATACAGGAAAAGTTATATTGGTTTTGTAGTTGAGGACACTGGACACCCTTATGTCCCATTACGCCAGTGACTCAAGGAACAAGATAACCATTTATTTGTCTGCAGCCAACACTCTATTTTTATTTTGCATGATGCAATTTATATTCAACATGTTCATATTCTTCGGCATGATGACATTACTTAGGGAATTTCTTTTATCCTTTAAATTTCTTAATGTTGGCTGATTCTTGAGTTTCTTTACACTGAACTCTCTGTTCCAGCTTCTAGTTCAGAGTATGTCAGCTAAGTCTATAGGGCTCAGGAATTTGTCCTGTCAAAGATGAAATGGACATTATGTCCCTCAGGCTAAGTATGTACCATGTGAAAAGGGTTTGGTTTTTTTTGGTTAGGTTTTAAATTGGTATCATCAAGTCTGCTTGACAAAGGCACATATAGTATAGAAATTGTTGCCACAAAGTCTATTTGAGGCAAAAAATGCAGCAGCAGGCAGAAAAAGGACTAGATTCACATATGGATCACAGGAATATCAAAAGGGATTTCAGCAAATATTTAATAAATAATTTTGAAACACTTAGATTCTCTGGCTCAAAAAAATAAATAATCTCTAGCTACAGAGGCTGGTAAAATTTTCCTCATGTGTTTGTTTTTCATATCTTTCTTTGTAAGGGCTTTTTGCAGGCAGTTGCTACTGTTCCCTGTTACAGATGGCTAACTGCACTAGCCTGGAAAAGCCTGGCCTTTTGTTCATTCAGGATACATAAAATGATTGTTATAATAACGAGTGGGAGAATTTAAATTTCAACCTGTTAGCCCTTGTTGTTCATACTAACGCTTTCACACTACCCAGCCCACACAGAGCACCCTCCCTATCGTATCTTCTTCCTATCTATTAACTCATATTCAGGGTCTCACTTTCTGTGGCTACCTCAACTATTGGTGTGGCTCTTTGATTGTCTCAGCACCTCAACCCTCTTTGGTATCAAAATCCCCTTCTCAGTTCCAGGACCAGCTTCCCCAAATACATCAGCTGCCCTTTGACCTCTCTTATTCCAGCTACAACTTGCAATTTCAGCTCTTCTTCCTTAGCACAGAAAGTGATATTCAAGAGCAACCCTAACTCAAAACCCACCAATGACACCACAGAAAAGCATTATTCTACTTCACTGAAAGAAAATAAAAACATAGCAGTAAGATACCCACCACATAGAGAACCATATTACAGTCTTCTCTATTATTTTTTTATTAAGAAAGCCTAGCTGGATAATATAACCTGGAACTTAATTTTATATGAAAAGCCATATATCAACTTTAAAATATATATAAAAACATGCAAAGTCAATTAAATCAGATAATATAATAATTATCAGGAAAATGTAGCTTATTATTCATTCATAAACTAAACGTAATCAGGTCCCCAGAGACTCTCAGCATTTCAGGTGCTTCACCTGGGTGGTGGCAGTTGAAGTAGTACTGCTCCTGGACCCCCACATCTGTTGGAACTGCACTCTAATTTCTGCAAACGTTTCAATGATGACTGCAATGAAAACATTCTGAAAAAAAGAACAGAAAGAATGGCTGACTTGAAGCTTACAAGCAGAAAGAGAAGAAATTCATTCTAGTATGATCTACATTTCAGACAGCTTTAAAAGAACACATTTTTCAGTACCTTAACAAGCCAGGCCAGAAAGAAAATTAAGGTGATGAAATAGAAATATGAACGCCATCGGGGAAAACTGTCGATTGCTCGGTACATAAGGAACACCCAGCCTTCCTGAGAAGCAGCTTCGTAAACAGTAAATATGCTTGTGCCTGTTAGAGGAAAAATGAAAATGTTTGGCATTAAGCCTCCCTGAAAGCTTTCAGTATCAGCAAACAATAATCATTATCCATTCTATTTTCCTTTTCTGTAAAGGGTACCTGCTCTGCACTCCTCCTTCAAAGAGAAGGTTTTCAGGTGCATTTCCACGTTACTTCCTTTAGCAATTGAATATGAATTGGTTTTGCATCAGACCAGACTGACTCCTTTCTCTCCCTGGACACACATGCACTATCACTTAAGACGGCTTCACTGGCAATATGCTCATGACACCCAAGGCTGAATTTGTCCCGTCATGTGCCTTCAGCAGCACCCGTGAGAAAAGGCAGATTTAATTAAAACTATCAGGATTAACATTCAGTAGGTGAAAGAAATCACTATTAATATCAGCAACACTGAGTAATAAGCAGTACATCGAGAATGTGCCTGACACTTGCAAGCACAGTCAAGAGCCTACAACAAGCTACGGAACAATTTTGAAGCTCAGGCAGGTCGCCAAGGTAGCTGCATTAACATACATATGTTGCCTTAAAAAAACATTAAAGTAGTTTTAAGCCGAACTTCCTCCTTCACTCTGGAGACGTGGGGAGAAGATGAAAGTAAAGTTATGAGGGGTTTATGACTGCAGAAACCACTTCTGAATAAAAGCTATGAACTTACTAATTTTAAACTTATTAATTTTAAACTTAGGATCAAACTTATCCTAATATATGAGTGATAATATGTTTCGGCCAGCTCCCCCTTCCTCCTTATCTCTGCAACAAAAGCTTCAAAATACAGACTGTGGTTAGGGCTTGTACAGCATTCTTGTTTGAAGTAATTTTTTGTTCTGAGAAGGAACAAAATTAAACTGTGAAATTAAACTGTGAAATCTCACAAACTGCTGTAAAATCATAGAATTGTCCTACAGCCACCTGCTAGCTCTGCCCCACTGCTGCTTTGTTTCATGAAACATCTTGGACAAAAGAGAGGGTGCCTGAGGATTACTGCCCTGAGCGAAACATCGCAGCTGCCAGCAACACACAGGTAGGAAGTATGAACCTGACGACCATCTATCTGATCCTGCTCACAGAGAAAGAAGTGGTTCTAAATCAGAAATTCCTGGGTCCAGGAGGTTCCCCAGAAAATCACACCAGCCTGCAAGGAGTTCTGTGCTGATATTCTCCCACTGAATTTACAGCATCGGCATTCTTTTGTCTGCTAACACATGTGGGATGAACCTGGAGGGGGTTTTGCCTTAGGCAGTCCCATTTGCAGACAATCTTCACTGATAAGAGGAGACTGGGATGAATGGATTTTTTTCTGCATAAACTCCTTTGATATGTAGGCGTTGAATGTTTAACATGGTCTTGGTCAATAGGCAAAAATGTTAATCCTTTCTGTTAATTTTTATGGTTATTGGACTCTTTCCTATGTACTGCATATGGCTCTCTGGACCAAGGGTCAGAAATAAATGGAAAGAAAAGCATTCACACACAGATAGAAAAACCCTTTCCATTTCTTCAGAAAAGAGTGCTCTCTATCAATACTGAAATATTCATCAGTAACTACTGATGACTACTGACTATTTTGCATTTGAAAAAAATCATAAAGCAATGGTTCAATTATCTAATATTATACTGTTACTGAACTGATTAAATTATTGAACAAAACAGTGCTGCTGAGGACAGGCAGAGATTAAGAAAAAAAAAGAAAGGAATCTATTAAAAGTTGCTGGCTAGGAAACTGTCATTATTCATTACCAACGGGAAATTCACAATGAAGATTAGTAAAATAGAGGGGATGTCACGCAAAGTATTTATAACACTGGGCCATCTGCCACGGTAAAGCAATACTGTGAATGGACAAAAATGCACAATTAACCCAATTAAAATAATAAGTGTTTGGCTGTGACACTGAAGTAAAAACTTGTCTTTTATATAACCGGTACAGGTGTTCTTAAGGCTATTAGAAAGCAATCACCACTAAGTATATTCTTACTTAACATATGTGACTAGAAAGTAATAAAGCTTTCAATACTGATGCCAGAAGCCATGCTGTTAACAATCTTTGTAAATACTTTTCAACTGGTTACATAATAAAGGCATGGCAGTAAGAGATTCAACACCATGAAATGTTTTCTTTCTAAAAGAGGAGCAATTCTTAGTTAAAATCTGCCTTACTGCATGATTTTGCTGTTTAAAAAGTTACATGTAAAGACAATCAGAAACTGATTCTCTTTTTTCCCGGGTATTTCTTTAATATCTGATTACATCTTCCTAAAGCTAATGTGTAAACTGCAAATAAGAATATCCTTTCACAGCAGCATGCTCTGTTTCTCTCGCTGCGTTCAAAGCCATATAGAGGGAGAAAAGCATAAAAATTTTAAGAGGTGGTGGGGTCTATCACAAAAAAACCAACAGATATGGAACCTAACTTATGCCCCTTAGATCAAATGTCAAGTCTCCTTTTCCAGAGGCGTCTATCTATCAGTGACAGTGTGGTCTTCTCCTAGTTCAGAGGCCTTAAGTCCTGACCGCATAGTGCTAAAGCCCCATGGTGAGGACACACGAGAGCACAGGACCTCCTGTAGTTTGTGTAAGAAAAGCAGGAATACAGGTGTCAGGGGGAACCTGCAGAGCTTGGCTATTCAGCTATACACAACAGGCCCCTTATACTTAAAAATGTGGACATTTATTGCCAGTGTCCTGAACATTTAGAACAAGATACCTGCAATCTAACTACAGGCATCAGTGAGACATTTGAGCCATGAAAAAGCTTTTAACCATGAAGATAATTAAACATATGACTATAAGGACATTACTCATCAACTTAGGCATGTTGGCATGGGTAACTTTCTGAATTTGGGAGGTGAATTGCAACATCTGCATCTAGAATATTGTTAAATCTTAGTAAATAAAAATATCAAGAAAATATTCATAATAATTTTCCTATTTTTTTCAGTAGATTGTCCTGTCGGTGCCAATAAAAATTAAAGTAATTTAGGAGGAATTTTCTGATGACCACGGAGGTAAAATAAAATATACTTCGAAATATTTTTTTCTGTACTGTTGTTTGAATTTGTCTAGTAAATTCCACATTTTGATGTTACAATAAGAAAATTAAGTATGCTGATAGTTAATCAAAGCAGAAAAGGAAAACATTTTTTAGTAGAGAGATTAAATAAATCAGTATCATGAGCTGTATCAGTCTCAAAAGACTGGTGTTATGCAACCAATAAACACTTCCACCTTTGGAAATGTTTTACAACTGCACATGCTCATTACCAAAAACAAGAGAAAAAGTAGTCCAGAAAATGAATGATTTAGTGAAGTATGAGAAAAGAGATTCAGCCTTACTCAACTTGCACAACATTTTCATTTGCTTCACACCATACAGGAGATAAGATTAGCAATTGAGACAAACTGTACCCCTGCTAACAATGCTGTTTTGGTATACAGGCATTCAGCACTGAAATGCAGGGGGCTTATGTCTTCTTCAATACAAGCCCCAGGTAGAGATGTCCCTACATATACAGGGAGGTTGGACCAGATGACCTCTGAAGGTCCCTTCCAGCCTAAAACATTCTATGTTTCTATGTTTCTTTCAGATGTACCAGATGGGAGCATTAGCCTGAAGGGGCATAGAGGAACTAGTTGCTTTAATACCTAATGGTTATAACAAAAGAAAATTCTATTGGTTTTCATGCCTAATTGGGGATCAAGGTCACCTGGCTCTTCCATGTTACACAGATGGATAAACTACTAGGGAAAAAAGAATTAAAAGCCGGAGTACACAGGTGATGACTTTCCATAGGGGAGTGAAGAAACCTGTCCTGACAAAACCCTCTTTTAAATACCTAAGGAATACAGAAAGCATTTATTTAATAAATGGACTCCATTGACAGAAGAACAATAGAATCAAAATGAAGGGGTGTTATTTTACATAGTGTATTTTATACTTGTGCATATATTGTAAACACACAGGATTTTCTGCTTGTTTCTGTTCCCCTGTGACAGTAACATGCCCTGTGACATCACTTCTTGCTATAATCCATTCACTCTGAGAACAGACATGAAAAAGAGAGTGCACTGAATAACACTGTAATTTTATAACTGCAGAGTTAAAGGAGCAGAGATAAAAGGCCACATGGAAAATTTACTAAATCTGGAAACAGAACCTTTTTGTCCTAACTCTATGTTATGTTCTTGCTTCTTGGTTCAAAATCCCTTAGAGGAGGAGAATGCACAGTGTCAGATGTTGTCTTTTATTAGCATCTTTGTGCTATGTGATTTGTAGCTATTCCATGCGAGAAACAAGTTAAAACTAAGGTTAGCTATGCCATTAGTTCCAGCATTTTCTGCGTGCATAATCTATGTTTATGGACTGTCTTAGCTTAACACGTCAGGGTTCTCTCAGTTTTCTTGTGCTTGCTGTAAAGCTGCTGAGAAAGAAAATCGACAGAAGGGCTACTTTAGGAAAAAAAAAAAAAGTTTGATTTTGTAATTTTTTTTCTTTTGAACCAGGAATTATTCAGGCAAATAAAAATGCACACAAAACTTGAAAAGCTCCACATGGTCACCCATACCACGCCTCGGAGGCCAGCCAGTAACAGGCTCCTTTCCGCACTTTGCAGTAGCCACTAGATGGCGATGACGCACCTCGGGCACATCTGGAACATCCGGCAGCGGAGCTGCTGCCACCCGGGGAGCGCTGGCCGGCCGCGGGCACAAGGGCTGATTTTTCCACTACCCGGCAGAACTAAGCAGCCTTCTAGCAGGTGCTGCTGTCCAGCTGAACTCTGCTGTGCTCAATACTGAAAGGTAGCCTGCCTTCCCGATGGGTTGGAGAATCTTACGTCCATGAAGAAACGAGGCCTCAGGCTGCAGAATCATACTGCATACTCCATTAAGGCTGGAAAAGACCTCCAAGATCATCAGGTCCAACCATCCACCTGACTTTACCATGATCACAATAGATAGAAATGTTACCAACCCTGTTTCTGTCCCTGCTCACTTTCACTGATAAAATCATAGAATGCCTTAGATTGGAAAGGACCACTACAGGTCATCCAGTTCAACCCCCCTACAGTGAGTTGGGACATCCTTAACTAGATTACATTGCTCGGAGNCCAGGACTTTTCAAATACCATGGAAAGTGGCTTGGCAATTGCATCAACCAATTGCATCAGGACTCTGGGATGTATCTGATCAGATCCCATAGACGTGTGTATCTTCAGGTTCCACAGGCGGTCAAGGACCTGATCCTCACTTACCGTGGGATGGACTTTGTCCCCCTGGTCCCTACCCTGTGGCCTTTTAATGGTCCCTATGTTGTGGCCTTTTAACTTGGGAGGTATGGAGAGGGAGACTGACAGTGAAGACCGAGGAAAAAGTTATTGAAAACCTCAGCCTTCTCCTCATCTGTTGGTACCAGCTTGCCATTCTTGCTCATCAAGGGGGGTACATTTTCTTTAACCTTCCTTTCTCATTGTTGTACCTGTAGAAGCTCTTGACAAGTTCAGCACCAACTGTTCTCTGGCCTTCCTCACCTCATCATGAAGCTGAATATTCCTGAATAGCATGGATATACTCACTGACAAGTCAGTTTTAAAGTTACATCTTTCAGTATTAAGGTATTTGTGAAACATTGCTGTGCAGTCAGGATTTTCCAACTCTCTTACACTATTGTTTTGGTGAACCTACAAGGGAACAAAAATTACCCAGAAATGAAAGTGCAAAGTTGTTAGCACTTCTGGGAAGCAGCTGGTGGATAGGACTGAAATCAACAATAAGATGAAAACCTGAACAGCTTCATGGAGTTTCTTCTTGCCTCCCAGTGGGTGAACCAGTCTATTTTAACCCTCTCAAACCAACTCACATCAGCCAGTTTGCCAGACAGCAAAAATGAGGAGGAAAAGAAGAAAAAGGAAACATGCCAATGCTCTGCTCCTCCTTTGAAACCTCAAACCTCAGTGCCTCTTCCCTGGGACTGAGCTGTGGAAAAGACAGCAGAACAGGAAATGTGCAGAGCACTGACTTACAACAGCAGAAGAAACACACTGCCAGTCTGAACACAGCTTTTTAACCCTTGCTGAGTGTAGTGACTTCAAACATATAGTAATGATGTGCTACTCACTAAAGTGATTCTTTATTTTGAATGACAGTTTCCTTATGAGAAGATGAAGCTTTTACATATGAGAGGAGACCATAGGGAGAGACTGTACACAGAAAGCCACCAATAAGGAGATAAAGAAACATTGCAAATGTCAGTGCTAGGACCAGCACAATTTGTTCTACAGACTTAGTAATGGAAAGATAGAAAGTCAGCCAACTTTCAGAAAAATTGCTGACAGCCTTAATTGTACTGTGTGCAAGTACTGCAGAAGTTCGTTGCACTATTCAGAAGTGTTATCTTACTACTCCGAATGTAGCAATGCTGGCAAATATCTTGACTGCCCAGGGTAAACAGATGCACGGCAGTTCATGCTTAGTTATACCATCAGTGTCTTACACGTGGTAGCTAGCACTTGTGCTCCATGATCTAAAACTTTATGCTCTAAGAAGAGAAATCAGTTTTACGTTTGTCAACAAGTCCATGGTGCAAACAGAGACAAAAGTTCCTCAGAATGACTTTAGGTGTGCGGGTTTATGGCCAATTAGCCAGACTATTATTTATATTTGCTTTTCTTTAATACTTTTCTGATTAAAATGCTCCTCAGCTACATGTTCATAAATAACTTAGCAAATAGGGATCCAAAATGTCAGCAGCACTCACATGATGGCTTTATGTGCATAAATACCCTCTGCTTTTTCCTTTTTGCAATTACACAGATGTAGTGCTAATATTCACTCTCTCTTATAATTGATGTTTTTTTCTATGTGGCAACTTTAAAAAATTTATCGGTGGTTGGTGAGAATCAAGGAAATCCTGAGCTGTGAATTGTTCACACCTCGCACACCACTACCTGGAAGCTCCGCAGCATAGTCAAAAACTCCCACCTCTCCTTCTCCCTAGAGTACTTTTAAAGATGCAACTTGTCTCAGATCTCTGGGCTCCCATTCTCCAGAGAACAGGCAAAGCTGCAGGCTGGAGTCTGGAATTAGGACGCTGCCATAGCTGTGCTTTTCCCTACCACAGAATCAAACTATAGATACTCACTCTTCAGATCTAGGAATCAAAAACACAGGCATCTCTAGGCCACAGTTTTAACAGTGACAAATGCTGTGAAGAAGGGCCTGACACCACTTCAGACTTTCCAATGAAACATCTCTGATATTTTATATCAGTACAGTCAGAGTAAATGACTACTGCAGTAAATGTTATGACAAAACTGTGTAACATAAAAAACATTAAACAGAAGAAGCTATAATTTATATTACCTTAATCCTTTAAAAATAAGCCATCTTTTTATAGGACTGTAATGTCTGATTTTAAAATACATTATGTATGTAGATGCCTTTAAAATCATAAAGGTGACAGTCCAGAAAACAAACAGAATTTCACACTAATTGTTACATTTAAAATTTAATGAACATACTTTAAGGGTTATCGTATTAAAGAGTGAAATTTAAGGCAGATTCTCAGTATAGCCCTCATATATTTGGACTGTTATTCAGACATATATCAAACATTGGGAATTCAAAAGCAGAGTTAAATAAGTAGCATGACTGTAAGCTTTACCATGAGAGACCATTTCAAGTCTCGAGTCTGGTCAGCTAGTAGCAACTGTCTCAAAAGCATGAAAATGTGTGGAAGTAGAAAAAGAATGCATTAAAAGAACAGGTATAGGAGTTAATGAGAATACACATTAATGATTCAGGTGAACAGAATAGCAACTGGAGGGATGTGGAGATTGTGGGCATATTTGGAAAATGTGGATTACAAGGGACTGCATGACCTAAATGGAACATTTTCAATGTGATATTTATATTATCAAGAACTGAACAATCAGAGAAGTTCAAGACAAAAAGCCTGACAGGAAAAAACAGGCTAGCAGAGTCCATAAAGAAAAAAAAGTGCTAAAAAGATCTAGCAAGTGATTTTCAAACTTATAGCAGCATATTTTAATTGACTTCCATGAGAATGCATTTCCTTATTTCCAGCTGCAGTGCAGCCCCTTCATCCTAAAGTTTCAAACAGTCCAATCAGCAATTAAAAAACCCCAACAGCACAAATATTTAACAAAGGGAAGAATTTCCTCATCCTCAGCAGAGGTGTTAAGAGACAGAGGAGGACAAAGAGAGTTTGAAATTCACCTTACAAGAACCTGTGCTGGTGATTGTGTGTAGGAAGAGGTTGGCCAATCTGATGCTAAGCAACAGTGGGCTAAGTACACTGGTAGACAGGAAAGTATTCAAGGAGCAAATTCCACAGTATGCCACTCTAATAGCTTATGAAGGCTATATATATATATATTTTATTATTTTTTTTTACTGTAGGGTAGAAGAAACAACAGTTTAGGGGAGTCTAGACAGCAAAATTGCTGCTGCGCCCTAAAGCTCCATTTCAGTTTCATTCACTTCCTCTGGGCATCACTTGTGAAGAGTAGACACTTCTCAGAGAATGTTCTCTCTCTTAAAATGAAGATATCAGCCCCTACCTCTGCATGGATAACACTGTCAAAAGCAGTTGTACTCAGTTTTATCCTTCCCTCAATCAGTGATAAAAATGCTTTCATCATAAATGAGATGCTTTTAAAAATCCCTCCCCAAAGCATCCTAATTTAATTCGCTCCAGCTCTAGTGTACATTTGAACAAGACTTCTTTTTTTTCTTTACAAACAGTAGAAAATCTCAACTAGCAAGTCCTGCTGAGTATTCAGTGACAAAATACAAACCCACACACAAAAACCCACAGAAAAGCCGGCCAAGGAGACAGCATAAAACAAACATGTTAGAAATCTCATTAGCTTCCATATATCTGAATAACAGGAGCAAATATACAGTGCCAAATGCATCTTAAGAGACTAGGCTAACTGAAGAGACAATATTTTCCTTTTCTACATGGGAGAAAGGAGGTCTATGACTGTTAGAAGAAAACCCAAATGACATTCACTCAGTGACCTGTTTAGCTACTAATGAGTTAAGTATTCCCTGGCACCTGTTATGTGCCACTAGAAGCAAAACAATTTACCTACCGTGCTGGTGTGAGGGAGAGGTTTGCCCACTAGCCTAACATGCAGTTAAGGAGCAGGCAGAGACAGCAAGAAGTGGTTTAGTGTGCTGACAGCTCACTAAATCCCACAGCACCTTTCTGAGATAAGTAGAGACTCTCTGACATCCCTCAAACAGCAACACAATCACTGTCTAAAGTGAGGCTGTCCTGAAGATTTCTGACTTTAAAAGATCTGTGTGTCAAAAGAGAAAGAACTTGATTTTTTTTAAATAAAAAACATACATGGATGTTGGCGAGAACAGACAATTTTTTTTCTCTCCTTCAGAAAATGAAAGGTTGACTCGAAAGGAAAACCAATTCTTCTGACTTCTTATAATACTGTCTTACAGCAAGTGTTTACATTACTAAAGATCTACTGGTTATCAAAAGAATTCTTAGAAGACTAGCACTAATAGACTAAATAGCTCACAAGCTTTTTGGAGACAAAAACAAAGTGTTTGGCAAGAAAAGTTGTATTAACTGCCAGGTATTTTTGAGGAGAATGTTCAAAGTTTTAATAAACTCTGTTTAAACCTCATTTTCAACATTGTCTCCTTCTGTCTAAATCCTTTCTGACCTTTTTGTACTGCTGAAAATAGTCCCACATACCTGCAACAAAAACTTCCTAGTTTTCTCAGTCAAATTAATGATTTTTTTCTTCTCAGATATGCCTTCTCTCTTTTTTCTCAGCATCAGGATTACCTGCAAAGATGTTTATTCTTTGTGTAGGTGTGTGTGAGCTCTCTGCTTTAACTCAAAGATGCTTTAATTTCTTATAGAACTATGATATTTAACGTGTTTTTCTTTAAAGCTTTTTGCTAAAGTGGAAAATGTGGCATTTTGCACTGAGCAACATGAACATGTGGTTTACAAAAAAAAAGGACTATGCATGTAAAAAAAAAAAAAAAGTTTTGGCATTGCTCAGTGAAGCACTTTCCCAGGAAATGCAGATCAGACCTACCCTCAATATTTTTTTATCAAAGGATGAGCAAAACAGACTTCATTTTCCAAATGAAAATAATTTTCAGTTGGTGAAATGCAATCAGAGCTTTTTGATCTGAGATGCAAACAAGTGACATGCATAAATTTGGGGATGACATTTTTGCATGCCATCTACTTCACAGTGACTACCTCTTTGGCTACTCTTCACCTTAAAAAAGGCCCTTGGAAGTCTACCCACTCCCATCTCTGAAGTCAAAGGACCCTCTAATTATCTGTCAGTTACTCAGGAATAAAAGCATACATAAGGATAGTTACTGATGGACTTCATAAGCACATCTTGTTATTCTAAGTAATGTGTCTCCAGGTCCTGCCATGGCTTGGGTAGAGGTTTATATCGTTCTATTATGTCCCCATATTTTTCAGAACAGAAAACAAATTCTGATGCTGCCTTGGAAACTTTGTCAACATACTTATGTAATATATTTGAAACAAAAACCACGTTCACAATTTTTAAATTTCAATGCCCAGAGTCAGGCACGTGAGCTGAGGTTCAGATAGCTGGACATAGTTTTATTCTTTGACGTGCTGAAAGTTTGAAATTTTCAATCCTGGCCTGAATGCTAGTGCTTGAAGCCAAAGAGAATTTTATTGTTCCCTTAGTAGACAAAAAGTCAGATCTTTTTTGTGTGAATCTCAGTATGATTCTGAGATTCTCCTAGTCCCTACTAAACATGAAAAATATTGGGAAAACAGTATTTTTGATCAATATGTTGTTTTCAAAACACTTACTAAACTACCTGCCCCATTAAAATAAAGACAGAGCTTGATACTATATGATGCAGTCAAAAGAAGAAAGCACAATTGTTTTCAGGACCATTGGTTTTACAGCATCTGGGATATAGGCTTCCGAAATAAAGACAAACACACCAGAAAATCTCAGAATGTCTGTTTTCAAAACTGACCGTGAGGCAGATCTGTCACGCCCTGGCATTAAAACTCTTTTCAGTGACTCTCCTATGGATCTTGTAGAAGTACCAAATAAATGCTTTTAGCAGGATTCATGTGTTCAAGTCATAAATAATTGAAACAGAGGAAATAAACAATAATTGAAACAAATAACTGAGAGGACTACAGAATTTCTCTCCTCTGAGCTCTTTAAGAACACACTAGGAAAGCATCTATAAAGAATGACGTAGGCAGAGGTGACTCAGTCTTGGAGTGACCAGGCAATTTGAAATCACATCTTTTTGAGGCTCATGTTGGTTTTCTCCCATTTCACAGCAGTAAAGAATACTATGTCAGAAAGAACCTCTGGGATTGAGACACATTATTTTCCTTCATGTAACTGTCCAAATGATCTGATTTACTCCTAGAAAAATATCATATTCAATCCTAGCAGCAACATTCAAAAACAGAAAAAAAAAATTATCTCCAGTTGCCAGATAATATTCTGAGTTACCATCTGTATAATGAACAGAAAGGTAAAAAAAATCACGTTTTAGAGAAAGGAACCCTCACAATAAATCACTGTTGGAAGTTTTTTTAAAAAAAGACAAAACACAATGTGAGAGACCATAAATATCAGATCATGCAAGGAGAAAATTAAATAAAAAAGGTCCCAGAATCACAGAATTGTCACAGTTGGAAAAATCCTCTAAGATCACCAAGTCCAACCATCAACACCTCACCTCACCTCGAGCATGTCCTGAACTGCCTCATCTACACTTTTTTTGAACACCTCCAGGGATGGCAACTCTACCACCTCCCCGGGCAGCCCATTCCAGCACCTGACTACTCTCTCAGTAAAGGAATTCTCCCTAATAGCTAATCTAAACCTCCCCTGGTGCAACTTCAGGCCATTTCCTCTGGTCCTGTTGTTATTCACTTGAGAGCAGAGGCTGCACCCACCTCACTACAACCTCCTTTCAGGTAGATGTAGAGAGAGAGGGTAGATGTAGAGAGTGAGGGAGTTGTAGAGAGCAAAGGTCAACAAAGTATGTGATGAAACCTGCACTTGTAAGGAAATCTAATGATAAAAAACTTCACTGACTAAAACCATGCAATACATTTTTCCCCCTACATATTACAGCTAGGAGCATCAAACCCAGCTTCTTCTATAGTACTGATAGTGCAAATTATTTGGCCTGGCAACCAGATGGCTTTCTTGTCTAACATGCCTTTACCTATTGTGCAAAGAGCAAAGGAAGCTTTGCAAGGCCATCTTGTTCTCAACTATCACAAGCAAAAACCAAACTATGGATATTAAAGCTGAGAAAGGCAGTGAGAGGGAATCCTCTTAAATGTCTCATAGTCATGTAAAGCCAGTAGAGCATCTCATCCTTACTGGTTATAAAAAGAATGGTATTACTATGCATAAAGTAATCTGTGTGTCTTTAGGCTGCACATAGACACTAAAAATAAACACTGAATTCAAATTGCAGAAAGCACCTTGTGTTAGGATTTTGCCTAGAAAGCTGTTGCAGAAGGTGCAGATTCATCTTCCACTGCTTCTGAACGAGATAAATCATATTCCCCAGCAAAAAGCCCTTTTTTCTTTTTCTTCCATAAAGGAAGCCTTCGTATGTCATGGGCTGTAGGTCTAACTCATGTAAAGTAAGAGATGGAAAGTAAAACTGTGAATAAATAAGGTATCACTCAGGACATGATAACAGCTCTATCTCTAAGACACCAAATACTCTGAATGACAGGCACATGACACTTATTTGCTATAGTCTGACTCTGTTACTTTAAACAAACACTTCTTTTAGGGTTTCACTGAAAGCTTGCACACTGCAACAAGTATTGTTCATCTGCACCCTAACTTGTGTTACAGAAGGTATTGTGTGGTCTCCTACCTCCAGCATAAAGTTGCCCCAACAGCTGGTAAAAATTCAGTACCGTATGCCTCCTTCAGTGACTCCAAATACTCATGTACTGCCTCATCCTGAGCAGTCCCTGCTGCAGTTCTTAACACATGTCAAACCACAGCCTAAGACTATTACAAAGCAGCACTTCTGCAAACACTTACTTAGTCAAGAGTTGTAGCTTCTGTTCTCATGTATATGCCTGTAGCAAGCATAGCTTCTGTCAACCCTTTATACACCTTCAGTACTCTTCCAAATAGGCCCACAACCTCAGCATCTTCCGCGGCTTGACGTTCCCTCATGCAACACATACCTTCAATACTGGGTTATAAAATTACATCCCTGTTGGTCTGCGACACCAGGGATGGGATACCATGTTCATGGGAACCTTGATCTGAATAATCCCACGTTGCTAAGTTATATTTTGGGGCTACAGGGGTGATTCATGGGGTCCAGTGGAGATCAAAACCAGCCACTGTATATATGGATATGCAACCACTCTCTTGTAGAATGGACCAGGCTTGAGCAGTATGAATACACGTCAGTGTGATCACATTGTTTGTAGATCAAACATCAGTGCCAAGCTGATGATTTTATTAGTGCAAAACCTGCCTCTGACTCAATTTCACAGTTCATAGTTCACATGTTTTCACAGTATATGGCTCAGTGGTGCTACGCATCAGAAGGGTACACGGCCAAACATCTATGTGCAAATACAACTTCTGGTGGTAGGAAGTTCCCAAGTTCCAAGATGTCAAAAAATGGAAAATACTGAAGGTAAATACCACTACGCACTTGTCTCTGACCATAAAGACAAAAGCTAATACTGGCATTGAAACAAGTGGCCATAAATAAGAGGTGGGCTGGTTTTAGATGTTTTCTAATCACTGAAGAAATGAAGCCCTGAAAGACTTTTTCATCTTGTTTTGCCTCTCCCATTCCTAAGTTTTCTAAATTGGGACTTTTATGAACAATGGAGATGACACAGTTCTTTAGAGTCACAAGAAGAAGTAGACAAGAGCATCACTAAAGTTCCTTCCAGCTGATAAACGAGGTTTCATCAGTAAATGTGGTGATACGGGCTGAAAACAACCCCCCCACTAAGTCTAGTGAGTCCAGTTGTTTTAAATTACACAGAGTTAATCCTCAATTAGCAAATAATACAAAAATGTTAAGTATTTCATTTTCATTGGCTTCCTGACAAGGCAAATTTCTAAGAATGCTTCTAATGAAGGTATGCAGGAAGGATTAAGAGTGTGCTCTGTTCTGGAAGTTCTCAGAAGTGTGGCTGATTTAATGACGCACAACAGCTGGGGAAGGTCATTCTTTGATACAGGGTCTTGTTTTGTTATAAAATATTTATTTACTCTTAACTGCACTGAAATTCTTCAGTGAAAACTCTTCCTCAGTTGCACCTTCCCCGTTGTGCCTGAAATTAGTGTAAAGAGTAGGTTAACCACAGTTGAGTAAATGCACAGTAGAAGCAGCATTCTTCACTAGATAAAATGACCAGGTAAAAGACTGCAAAGACTAAACTGATTGTGAATTAACCATAGAGACATCTCTTAGATTAATCCTACAACTTTCCCAGAGCAACTACTCAAAACCAGTATTCTCCCTTGATGCTCCAAACTCTCTTCAGAATTTCTCTTACTGTCCCTATGACTGCAATCAATATCTTCAGCTATTCTGAGGGCATTTACCATCTTGGTATGTTAATGTCAGTGAAATACACATCTGTGGCTATGCTATAATAATGCTAGAATGCTGACTTTCTAAAAGGCTTTTGCAGTATGCAATTTCCATTCACTGCTACTACCCCTCCATGAATAACCATTAATGCTCCATAGCATTCTGTATTAGATAATGATGACAAATAGAAAACATCCAGGTAATGGCAGAATTACGATTCTCCCTGAAATGTGAAAAACTGAAAATAGGAAAAAGAAAACACGTGTAGAGTTTGTTCTGAAGAACAGGAATAAATAGTAATACAACTGAAGATTTTTTGTTTGAGAGCTAATGATAAATGTATTTAATTAATTGTCACTTGACCTAAGTAAAATGCCCCAAACCAGCAGATGAATAATAAATATCAGAAAAATATTTGCATGAAGAATATAGCAAAGTTGGTTAATACAGAAGGATATGTAAGTAGTACACATACCAGTGTAAAAAACATCTAAACCTGCCACAGGCAGGTAATTAGAAGAAAATAATATCACAGTTTATCAGAAGAGACATCCAGAAGTCCTGTTGTGACTAATCTGCTTGTCAGCCCCTGGGTAACTTCTGTCAAGATGAATCAGCTATGTATAGAGTCAGCTTCCAGAGAAATAGAACAGATTTCTGAAGTTTTTATCTTGTACATGTTACCACTGAGCATCTATTCTCTATCAACCTCAGATGTCCCTGTCCCACTGGTGACTGATGAGGTCTTCTGACAGAAAATTTGATGGTTACACTTCTTTCAACTTTTATGCAATAAAATTCAGTTTTAATTCTTTCAGTATCATGAATTTAAAAAGTGTATAGCGTGGCTGGAAATTGAAGCCCAAAGTCATCAAATCTCATTGTAACTTTAAATTAAATACCAAAATTTGGAGCTTAGTTACTGGAATCTTCACAGTAACTGAAGATAAGGAAGATAAAGTGAAAAAGGAAGAAAAAGGTGATACTGTTGTGAGGATTATTCCTTTTCAGATATGAATGGAGACTATTAAATTGAGGGTTCATGCCAATTACCAAAACTTAGGAAGCAGAAACTGTGGTCAGTATCTCTTACTGAAATGAGGCAAAGTACTGATCATTATGGTACTTTCTACTACAAGGCGACAGTCGTACAGACTTGTTGGAAAAGTAGAGGATGACCTTCTAAAGCAGTCTTTGGATAAGAGTGGAAAATGCTGACTGCGGTATGGAAGAAGATGTATCTTGAAACTTCCCAGATGACCAATCCCACCTTCCCTGAAGATGGAATAGCATGTCTTCAAAAAGTCTTAAATTCTACTGAGTGTTAAGGAGAATCTCCAAAGTAGCTTGTACCATTAAAGAGTCTGTCCACTGAAAACACCTGTATACAGAGATTTTAGGAAAGACAGCAATTATTTGCATACTGAAACAATGCACAGAACAAAAATGTCCCTGTGACAAAGAAATCAAGATGTATTTCCCAACACTGTGTCCTAAGTACAAAAAAATATAGGATTGGCAACTGTTCATTAGATGTCTTAAAGATTTATTCAGATCATCCCTAGATAATGCAAGATCTAGCTCCCAGTTTGATCACAACCCAAATTTATGATCAGGGTAAAGACAACACTTGACATCTCTCAAGCAATTTCTATTCCTACTCAGTTACTATGAAAAAGGCAGTAACTGGAAGTGAATGGTCTCACAGTTTTTTGAAAAAAATATTTCAGGAGTTCACAGGGGGTCCAAAATATTATACTATTCTATTAGCTTGTAACTTAGGTCTTTTCCAATACCACTTAGTGCATACTAGATATTAAGAATAGTAAGTAATAAGATAGTAAGAATTTCTTTACATGGCAATGTCGTGACATTTACCCTGGAGTAGAATACAGTAACTTCTGAGAGTTCCGAAGAACAATACAGAAAAAGACACTTAGGAAAAGAAACATTCAGTATTTAAATATTTGAGTAAGAGAGTAATAAAGTGAGATTGTGCACTATTTAATCAAAGTATGCCATTACGCACTTGCCACAGGGTACTGCAAGGGTAGCAGCATGTATGAAGTGTTACCACAGACAAGCTGATGTGCTGGAGAGTCATACCTAAGCTTCTGCTCTGTGTGTGCTACCTCCTCTAGAGTGACCATCTGTGATCTAGATGTTCTGGAATAGCATTATTCCCCCTTAATCCCTAGCAGAAGTGGGAAAGCCAAGCCTGTGTTATCAAATCAAAGGTCTTAAATCAAAGATGATTTGTTATGATGCTCTAATTACAGTAACAGAAGGCATGTTGCATGACTATTGTAGACTGCATTTGTAGGGGGTAGTTTTGCTCATTTCCATCAACTTTATGAAAATGCTGGTTAGGATAAAATAATCAAATCTCGTGAGTCAAGGTAAAAACAATGTGTCCCTTGCATTATGCAAGTGCTGAAGGTCAAAGCCTGTAAACCAGTCACATCCTGAAGCTCTTGTCTGAAAGTGAAAATCTTCTACTGTGAAAACAATTACCTCTATTACCCAGTAACTGCAGCTTTCATTATGAAGAGCTATATTGTCTTAATGGCACTGACTGATAATTAAACTGATAGGATCTAATTTTCTTGGTATGGAATGACAGGTTTCTAATTGCCTGACTTCACGCTTTGCCTATTGGCTAAGAGTTTCTTCCTCCTTAGTGTGGCTGAAATTAGTCATGCCTTTTGTTTCAGGGCTGTTCACACTATTGTCACACCTTTAATTCCTCTTTCTGTTTTTTCACATCTTCCTTGTCAGACCATGAGCTGTTGAGTGGTTATCCACACAAACAGGTATTGTCTCTGACAGCAAGCCTTTCTTCAATACTCATGCAAAGTCCTGACTGGTGGGTTGAGAGGTTGTTTTTGCTTGTAGCAGCTTTTACTATTTATTTTCTTAGCAAATCCTCATTAAGGAGATGGTCTTAATGTGCATTTATTTCCCTTTGACCATGGATGGCATTCTTATCACGAAAGTGTCCCCTGACTGCTTTACCTAGCTTCTCAAAGTTATCTGACCTTTTCATTAGCATTCTGCTTTAAAGGAAAAAGAAAAATCAAGGTAGATAACAGATCTGAGTGTTTTTACTCACACTCATAAGTAAACAGCAGCAGCAGTATGAAAGCAAATTCCCTCCTTTGCCTTCACAGAGCATGTATCACCTGAAAATCACATTGGGGGGCCTTGCTATGCTGGAGCAGGAACAGCAAAGACTAAGCATGAGAAGGTCATTTGTGGAAACAGTACTTAGACTACATTTAACTCACGATCTGCAGCAGTGGACACTGTCACACTGAAGACTCTCATGCGGGTGCAGTGCAAAGGCTTCCTAGAGGTGCCCTGTGACCTCAGGTCTTGCAGGTGCAATGTCTTCAGCACCACATTCCCCAGCAAGCTCCATTCCAGGACTCCTTAAACCCTTATGTCGGAGCAAATAAGCCCTCTTGAGACACAAAGCAGTAGGGAGCGAGTGGTATGGTTATTGAAGTAGTGGTTTTAAGTAATATTTTAAAGTGGTTTTAGTGTTTAAAGTATTTTAGTATTAATTTAAGTGTATTTAAATAGTAAGTGTATTTAAACATTGTTTTAAGTGTATTTAAATGTTATATATGTGTATTTTAAGTGTATTTAAACAGTTAAGCTGTGCCAGTGACAGTGAGCTCTACCGAATTGTCATTTTTTTTTGTTATTACATTTGTGATCTCCTAAATTAAGGAAAGTTTACATAAAATTTAAGACTATGCTACTTAAGATACAATAAGAAACAGTACATGAAATTTTTTGTCAATAAGGGATCAATATGCCTGAGGTGGTACAGCTTACAGTACAAAAAAGCATAATGAGATGCAATTAAAACTTGCATTTGACCTGTCTCAATTCTTATACCTTTCTAGTAAGACTGCTTTTCTGTCACACTTTGATCTTCCATCTCTTCAGCTTATGATCTGTGACAGTCTACGGGACTTTTACTTAACATCAGCAAGTATGAATTTAGTTTTTTTAACACTGCCATCCTTATCAGGCAAGTCCTTATCAGAAGGTCTATGAGAATGAAAACTTCAAAATACTTTAAAAATTAAATGTAACCGAAACGTAATGGTTCAGTGTGCAAACCATTTTTTCTGTGTTCCCAAGCACAGTCAGGAATGAAAGAGAGATAGGAGGAAGCACACAGTACAGATGTCAGACAGGTCATTAAATTCTCTGCAGCATACTATAACGACACCAGTGATAAATCAAACTATATATAGCAGCAGAAGATGGCCACCAGGAAAGATCCATAATTACAAACAAAACTGAAAACAAAAGAAAAAGGAAAGTTCTCTGGAAGGTTGTTTTATGACATTATAGATGCAGCTGTTTAGCTGCTGAAACTAACATGGAACACCCTGAAAGGGCAGGGGAAAGTATGTTCCACTAAATTCTCTCAGCAGCAGTAAAGTTTTCTTTGACTATCAGTACAAGAGAACTGTACTAATCTATACACATTAGTTTCACCTGATTGCCTGGTTTAATGCAAGACTCAATTACTTTGGGATTAACAGCAATAAATTAAAATTCTGGAGGCCTGCTCAAATTACCCTGCTTCCAAAAATCTACAACTTCCCACATAACATTTGTTAGTGCAACAGAGCTAATTCAATGGACATTATTTGTGCTATTCTGTGTCTCTAAACCATTGCTTAAAAAAAATAAATAAATAAAAAAGTCTTAATTAATTAGGAAACTAAAATGGCCTCACTGAGAAATGTGGCAAGCAGACAGAAGCGTCAAAAAGCTAAGAGAGTTTAGTGGAGTTGTTAGGGTTTGGTTTTGGTTTTTTGTGGGATTTGTTTTGTTTTTTTTTTCCAAATTCAAGCCATTTATTCAGTTGTCTAAAATCAGAAGCATTGTCTTAGTATACTTGTTTTGAAAATCTTTGGGTTTAGGTACCTGTGTTACTCTTCCAACAAAGAAATACAAAGAACTCACTGCGACCATCAGTAACAACCAATATTTTCATCACAGTAATGCCCCTGGACCCACAGAGTACAACCTATTTAAGCAGTTGGTGTGTGCTGTGGAGTGGCAGGACACTGGTGCCTCAGCCGTGGGGAAGGGACACTGGAGCTGCCTTCTAGTCTACATACCAGGCTTCCTTCTCCCACAAAAATCAAATAAGAATAAAGAAGTAGCAGTGAAGTAGCTCTCTGGCATAGGATCATGACACAGTCATGGTATACAAAAGCAAGACTTCAGATATTCAACTTCAGATGTAGCCTTTAGTTAAGCTATGGAAAACTCAGGGCCTCACATGATGTATTTAAGACACAGTTGTTTATAACTTGACAAAAATTTCTCATGAAAGGCTCTTTGCTAATATATTCTCCAGTAAAATTTAATCTGCATCATCCACACAATGACACAACAGATGTGAATCCCTTCAGCAACAGTAAGAATTCAAAGAGATTGAAGAGACTGAAAATTTTCAAGAAACTTGCTCCATGCTACAGTCTTACCATTTTGGCATTGTGTTTGCTGCAAATCAAGAAATGATCTGTTTTCTCCTTTCCACACACATCCACCAGCCATGCAAACTCATTGACTAACACTACCTTATGTTAAAGAACTTCCATTTGAAAATGATTCTCCTTGTTTAGATGGAATTCTCATACTAAAGAAGGAAACTGAAATAATCTGGAGATGTTTGACAAACTACACCTCTTCACTATAAGGATCATCAAGACCTCAGGTTTCAAAGGCACCTACAGTCCCTCTATAGCAATAATAATTTTGCCACATGCCACAGAATTTTTGCTAAATCTCTTTATCGGGAAGAAATAGTGAATCACATGCGTTTGTCTGCTTTTTATTAACTGCATAACTTAAGTAAGAAAAACTATTTTCAGAGTATTATGTACAGAGTTATTCACTTACAAATACAGTTCATAGAGCGTCCTGTCCTATCCTGTCAAGCCATAAGGGCAGGTGATTTCAAAGGATAAACAGTATTCTTATGATCAAAGTATGTCAGTAAATAAGGGCAAGTAACTCAACGTCTGGTCAGGAGAAAACTCCATACTGAGGATATCAGCATTTCTACAACCAGTTTGCTGCTAGTCGGTCATCCTGGGAAATGGCTTAAAAATTGGTACTGTAATTATGAGGTTTATGAACCCTCAAATGAACTTAAATCTAAATGGAGAAGACAGGTATAATGAGGATAGGACTGTCTCCAAATCAATAAATAACTCTGCAGAAGCAACAACCTGGTATGAGTGTCTGAGCCCAGTCTTGTTCATTTCAGTTTCTGCATAAGCAACAGTCCTTTCTTAGTGCATAAATCTGAGAATCAAATAAAATCATCTTGCTTCTTAGACAAGCCTGAAATAATTCTCTAATTATGAATTTTCTACACACTGCATGGCCAAATAAATCTCTCAGTTCTGTCCGTTCAGCATTTTATCAGTTGTATTTTCTATTTATGGTTAAGATATTAACTAAACCACCGAGCATGTCAGCAGTGGGGGAAGGATGGACCAGAATGTCCAAAACTGTTTTAACTGTTCAATTACTAATTTGACAATGATATTAATTGCATATGGAGGATAAGACGTTCAAAAAAAGCAGTTTTCTTGAGGAGAGGAAAAAGTGGTAACTCAGCCACATGGGTGACATGAAAGCATGAGAGGCAGCATCAAAACGTGGCAAACAGAATAAAAGCCTATAATTTTTGAAAAAAAAAATCATCAAGAAAAGCTACCTTTCTGAGTTTGGATCATGACAAGAGTCCCTAAAATGAGAGGAAAAACTAATGTAAAAGATATTATCCTGTATGTTGTAAAACATGTAATACTACCAAAGAACACAAGCAAGAGTAATGTAAGATGAACTTTCAGACTCGCATTATGGCAAAAACTACACATTCTGCTGAAGAGCAGAATAGAAAGGGTGTTTGTGGGTAAAACCCCTGTAGAAAGACGGTCGTTACTGTGCTTTCTGAAGCTAAGCCTCTACACAAAATGGCATTTGGAATTTTAAATAAAAAAGTGGCTAAACTGTGATTGGCATTAAAGGCGAGAAACAAGAGAGGAATATTGTGTCAAAAATGCTTCTTTTTTTGTATTATGTGAAACTGAGTATATTGTAAATCTGCATTTTTTTTCACTACAGGGAAGAACAGGTTTAGAATCGTTAAGAAATGTTTGGAGAACAGGAAAATATAGTAGCAGGAGTCAAGTCAAACAACACTTAAGAATACAAATGCTAAAATACAGCATATGTATTTGAAAGAAAATACCAACCCCCTGACCATGATTGGTTTGCATTACTTCTTTTCTGTTATCTTTTGTTTTAAGTATCAAAGTATCGGAATTATTATTAGAAAAAGACAAAGGAAAAGACAAAGACTACTTCTCCTACACTATGACTGCAGGTCATTTATTTCTCAGCCACATACAAGACTGAGACAAAACTGTCAAGCTAAAGAATAAATTACATAAAGATCAATCCTAAGGCCCAAAGGAACCTCTGGGATAACTGAATCCAGCAATAAACAAGATGGCTTTAAAATTAATTTGGAAAGAAAAAACCTGAGACTCTCACCATGTTTCCTGCACCAAATCAAGTAACTTCTGCAAGGACTCTAGTATGGTTTTAGATGAGATATCAAGTGTTTTCATCTTGACTTCCTGGTGAATATTTTTATAGGTAGTGACACTTACTGATACAATATCTTCATGTTTTCCTAAACACATTTGTCTACATTCAACTTCCAAAAACTGAATTTTTTTTAAGTACTTTCCTGCCAAATAACAAAACCAACCAGTTAACAAGCAAACAAACGAACAAAGAAAAAAAGATTAAAAAATTTCCAATACCTTCCATTATTAAACTCTGAAAACTAAACATGGACTTGTAAGCAGGTCCTTCAGAAACTGTGACCAGTGAAAACAGTATTGTGCCTTAAGCTTAAACAGGGATTTATTAGTTGACTCCCCCCTCTACTTGTTCTATCTAAGAAACAATCTGAACTTGTTTACCTTATTCACATAGCCATGCTTCATTCGTCACAACGTTCAACATCCTTTGTAACTAGAACTATTTCCCAAGAGGAACAGTGAGGATTGCAAACTGTTCTCACCTGCACTGGGCATATGAACCGTATTATTTACTCCTCTATGATCACCAAAAACCTGTAAAACCTATTGAATATGCCTGTGTAAAAGTGGTCTAAGCTGTCATCACGTTTAGGCTTATTTAGGTTCCTGCAGTGAGCATAACTGGCAGGATTTTGGTAGTAAGGGGCACACCAGAACAGGGACACCTGTGAAGGGACTGCAGCCCGTGGATAAACCCATTCTGGAGCATAGAAGATGATTAAGAAGGAAGGGACAGCAGCAGCAGAGTGAGAAACAAGGAACTGAAGAAAAAAAAAACCCAACAACTATGCACCAACTCCAGCTTCCTTCTAATCACACCTCATATGTTCCAAAAGCAGAGGAGTGGGACTAGGACATGGAGAGGCGAGGTCTGTGGGCTGAAGTTGAGACCGGTGAAGGAGTTAAGATATTCTCCTTAAGTGTCTAACTATCTGTCTTCCTTGCTTCCTAATACCTGCCTGAGTGATTATAATTTTATGTTCGTTGACAGTTGTCCTGGATTTGGCTAGTACAGGGTTAATTTTCACCAGAAGTTGGGTGGAGGGGGGCCACAATCTGGACAGACAACAGAACCAGGCAGTGTGTTCACCATAGTGACTGGTGTCATCACAGGGACTGGTACATAAAGTTGGGGGGGTAGGGAACTGTGCTGGGCGGTTGGGGCAGCGCATCGCCCTTTCACTTGCTAATTGCTTCTTTGTGTGTATTGTTTCATTGCTGTTGTTGCTGTTCTTTGTTGTTTCTGATGTTGCATTGTTGTATTAAAACCTCCTTACCTCAACCCACGGTGGTTTTGCACTTTTTTTTTTCCTCTTCTCCTTCCTGTGGTGCTCAGCTCCCAGTTGGGGCTAAACCATGACAGCAGTAAAACAAAAAAGTGAAATTCCCTGATTGGAGACCTTTTTGCTCATGATGGTGCCTCAGCTGGGATCAGGGCCCTGTTACTGCGCTCTGTTTGCAAGGTCTATGAAGGCATTCCCAGGAGACAAACAAAAATCTGTCACCATTTTTGAAATAATGATTTTCCCTGGTTTCTCAATCAGTGGGCTAATGAGGCATGTTCTAAGTCATTTTGGCTCACATTTAGAAAATGAGCTTTATCATTAGACAGTCTGAATGGCTTCCCTAATTACATTCTGACACCTTCACACATTAACATCGTTATCACTTGTCATGTTACCACATGATAACTTCACAGGCTGTGGTCATGGATGAAGGCATCCTTATTAGGCACTCTACATACAAATGCCTGAATGAAAAAGCTATATAAAGCATGTTTATCAAAGTATTTAATACCATGATGCACTTGCTAGAATAAATAGAGCATTAAGACTCAATATGTATATCAACTGTACATATCATCTGTAGAATGAAAGAGTCTGACCACAAATGTTCATGAAATCATTACTGAACCAACACTTCTTTCACAAGAGCTCAATCTCTCAGCCTTTAACGAATACAATTACATACCCTCATCACTTCTTGTTATCCCAGACAACAAATGACTCAGACACAAGAGATTCGGGCTGCGGTGGTGACGCTGATCTGCATTTCTGGCCATCTATGTCTGCGCAAAATGATATTCAGGTGGAGACAACTGTGTGAGAGGGCGGTGGGGAGAGGAAGGAGGCATATTTGGAGCCTGAAAACATCCCTGCAATCTTTCTCACTATCAATTCTATCTCCTACTTTGAACAAATAACCTGCAAATATATTTTTTATTCTATTGATCAAGTCATAATTTATTGTTCCTCATGGACCCTGAAGTCTCAGAGCTGGTTAAGTAGGCAGTTGTCTAGGATGACTAATCACTTATAATCCATCTGCCTCTCTTGCTGATGCCAGGGACCTGGTAAGGCCAAGTGGCTGCCACCAAGAGACAAGCAGGCTCTGTACAGGTGGGCATGGAGTGACAGCAATTAAAACATATTGGTATCTTGTCCTGCTTGATAAATTTGGTGGTCTTCCATGTCAGAGTTACAGCATTAGCGGTTAAAGGCAAAGCAACTGATGTTCAAAGCATGTGACACTGTCCTGGAAGAGATCCTTGTCTTTAAATTGGAGAGATATAGATTTGATGGATGGACCACTTGGTGGACAAGGAATTGGCTCGATGGTCACACTCAAAGAGCTGCAGTGAACAGCTTGATATCCAAGTGGAGACCAATGATGAGTGGCCTTCCTCAGGGCTCAGTACTGGGACTGGTGCTATTTAACATCAGAGACATAAACAGAGGGATCGAGTGCACCCTCACCAAGTTTGCCAATGACACCAAGCTGTGTGGTGCAGTCACCACACTGGAGGGACAGGATGCCATCCAGGGAGACCTTGACAGGCTTGAGAAGTGAGACCCTGCAGACATCATGAAGTTCAACAAGGCTAAGTGCAAGGTCCCGCACCCATGTCAGACAAATCCCAAGCACAAATACAGACTAGGAAGAGGATGGATTGAGAGCAGCCCTGAGGAGAAGGACTTGGGAGTGTTGGTTGATGAAAGGCTAGACATGATGTGGTAATGTGTGTCTGGAGCCCAGAAAGCAGCTGCAGCCTAGTCTGCATCAAGAGGCATGGCCAGGTGGTCAAGGGAGCTGATTCTCCCACTCTACTCCACTCATGTGAGACCCCACCTGGAGTACTGCATCCAGCTTTGAAGCCCCCACCATAAGGACATGGACATGTTGCAGCGGGTCTGGAGCACCTCTCCTATGAAGACAGGCTAAGAGAGAAGAAGTTGTTCAGCCTGGAGGAGTCTCCGGGGAGACATTATAAAGACCTTCCAGTAGCTAAAGGGGGCCTACAAGAAAGCTGTGGAGGGAATTTTGCAAGGGAATGTAGTGATAGGATGAGGGGTAATGGCTTAAACTGAAATAAAGTAGATTTAGATTAGATGAAAGGAAGAAGTTCTTCACCATAAGGGTGGCAAGGCACTAGAGAAGGTTGTCCAGAGAAGGTGTGGATGCCCCTTCACTGGAAGTGTTGAAGGCCAGGTTGGATGGGGCTTAGAGCAATGTGGTCTAGTGGAAGGTATCCTTGCCCATGCAGAGGAGTTGGAAACAGATGATCTTTAAGGTCCCTTCCAATCCAAACCATGCTATGATTCTATGCTTCTTGCAGCCAAATTCATGATATAGTTATCCACATAAACAAATGGACTTGTATCAGTGAATGCTTGCTGTTTCTGGGAGNTGGCCAGGTGGTCAAGGGAGCTGATTCTCCCACTCTACACCACTGATGTGAGACCCCGCCTGGAGTACTGCATCCAGCTTTGAAGCCCCCACCATAAGGACATGGACATGTTGCAGCGGGTCTGGAGCACCTCTCCTATGAAGACAGGCTAAGAGAGAAGAAGTTGTTCAGCCTGGAGGAGTCTCCGGGGAGACATTATAAAGACCTTCCAGTAGCTAAAGGGGGCCTACAAGAAAGCTGTGGAGGGAATTTTGCAAGGGAATGTAGTGATAGGATGAGGGGTAATGGCTTAAACTGAAATAAAGTAGATTTAGATTAGATGAAAGGAAGAAGTTCTTCACCATAAGGGTGGCAAGGCACTAGAGAAGGTTGTCCAGAGAAGGTGTGGATGCCCCTTCACTGGAAGTGTTGAAGGCCAGGTTGGATGGGGCTTAGAGCAATGTGGTCTAGTGGAAGGTATCCTTGCCCATGCAGAGGAGTTGGAAACAGATGATCTTTAAGGTCCCTTCCAATCCAAACCATGCTATGATTCTATGCTTCTTGCAGCCAAATTCATGATATAGTTATCCACATAAACAAATGGACTTGTATCAGTGAATGCTTGCTGTTTCTGGGAGTATCTAACTGGGGATCTGGTTCAGGATTATGTTTCAGTTTTTATTCCAGAATGGTGTAAGCAATCCTTTCTAGTTGTTTGGCTTTCCTGTGTCCATCATACCCCACACTAATGAGCCACTGTGAATTGTTATCCTAGAGACAGGTACCCAACCTTTGGGCAACATTAAATCTCTCATGGAAAATATACATAATGGAATGTGGCAGTGAGGTGCAAAATGCAGTATCACAGCATACTATCTTAACTTTCATTCCTTCCTTTTGAAAAGTTTAGCTAATGTCACCCCAATCTTTTTCCAGTTTAAGAATAGCACCTTCACAATTAAAACGGGTTGCACACTCAAAAATGTTTTTCCCACTGCAAAACAACTCTTAAGAGAGCGAGTATAACTCCTGTGTTTGGTAACTAAAATTTCAATTTATAGGGAAACGAGAGGGCTATTTCGATTCCTCTACAAATCTTCTATTAAAACAATGCCCACAAGTGAATTGAGGATGCTGATTTTGGCCCCACTGTGATGTTTCCTTTCACAAACATTGAATTAGGTTCACTTCCAATCATAGCAAACATTTTTCACAGTGCTAAAAATATTTTCTTCTAATTAACAATTTAAAAAAAGGCTTTCAACTGTACGTGTGACAATATTTAAGTTCTGGGTCACATGTTAGAAGAGAAAAGGACTTAAAATAAAAGTGGGAAGTATCTGAGACATAAAGCTCTGTTGCTGTTTTACAGGCCATGAAATGAGATGAGTTTACTGGTTCATTGTGGCATTGAATGGAGCTCACTCCTACTGTAACACAAGGGAGGTATATGTGCTTCGGAGCACTCCTTATCACAGAAACTTCACTATTTGTCTCCAAGATACAACATGGGTGTGTTTACCTCCTGCATGTAAAATGGACGTAAAATGGACAAAAAAAAACACTGCAGTCTTTGTCAGATACTCTCTGCAGGTACAAGATGTAATTAATATTTAATAGAGCACTGGGCCTAGCAATTGACAAATAGGTTGATGATACTGCATAGGATAAGATCTCCTTCTTTCAGAATGATTTTGCTTGCCATAAAATTTCTCTAACTTCATTCGGGAATTCCTTTTTCTTTTGAGAATATTTGAAGCAATATGTAGCACTTTAAATCACGAAAAAAACCCATTCTCTAGATTTCATGAAGAGTAAAATCAGAATGTAGCTATAAGTGTACATCTGTAGGTGATTACAGATGATTGCACCCAGAAGCACATGGAATGATTACCAGACAGATGTTACAAAAATCTGAATGCAGCATCACAGAATCACAGAAT
>VWZY01011597.1:67072-104480 GCA_013399075.1 Chloroceryle aenea | reverse complement strand
CTTTAGCTGATGGTCTAATGGATAGATAGATGTTAGGATGAAGGTTGGACTTGATGATCCTAGAGGTCCTTTCAAACCCTGATGATTCTATGATTCTATCAACTAAGTACTTAACTAGTTTTAAGCATCTTAAAAGTTCACTTAGGCAATGTGCTTAAATATCTCGATGAATAGGGTGCCTTGATTAAATTACAAATTTTAACAAAATGACCAAAGAAGTAATTCAGCCTGACAGACAAACTATTTCTACCCAGTGTATTCAGTGTATAGGGAGTACAGCATCAACCCAACAGGCAAGCTGAGAAATTAGTTCTGCACAGGAATGAAAAGGATGCAGAAGGAGATAATTGTTTCCACACCATTTGATAAGAATCCTTCAATAATAAGATTGTTGCAAAAGACATGAGTGCTACTCTGCTGTGTTTTTAACTGCCTGTATAATGTTCTAACTACATACATAAATATCTACACCACAACAAGAACCTGAATTGATGTGTCCTGCAAGTACACGTGCCTGTTTTCCCCAGCATCTGTAGCAAAACTGGTGTTTCAACCATTATGCGCTCATGTAAGCACAATCTCTTTTTTGCACTCTCTCTTTATTAGGGTTGTTCTTCAAAGAGAGGCTTTGACTACTTATTACACAAATTACCTGAGGTAGCTCCTAAATTCCTGTATTCTGTTAGCCTGACTTTCTCTGCAAAGAAAAGAAATGGAGAAAAAAAGGGAATATTTTATTCTGGTATTCTATTAATTTTCTAAGGTATCACCAGAAAACTATTCAAAATTACTAGTCTATTAATCTAGTTTCCAGATCCAGAAAATTACAGAAAAAAATAAGTAGGATATTTTTTGATAAGGTATTAAAGAAAAAAGCCATTCCAAATGGTCAATTAGGTAAAGAAGTCAGTAACTAAAAATTAATTAGCTGGAGCTGAAGCATTTTCTGTAGTAGTTGAAAGAACCCTATGTCTGCCTCTGCACCGAAACCAGGTACTCCACAGCTAAAAGACTAAAGAAGTACTGCATTGGTAAAAATCCAATAGCAGACATAAAAAATGGCTGGTGGACCACAAAGCAGCAACTGCAGAGCTTTCAAATAGGGAGTAATACAACTGAGATCTCAGAGGACTTGGCACTGGGTTCTGTGCTATTCATTCATTGGTGACCTGGGGGACTGTGTGAACCCCTCTTCATCAAAATCACACAAAGCAGATGCTGAAGCATGACAAAACCTTTGAGAATAGCAAAAGATAATGTCGTTCTGAAGAGCTTAAAAGTTACTCTCAGTAACTATGATTTAATGTCAAGTAATGAAATGAGAAAGTGATAGAACCTAAGTGCAAAAGGGACACTGTTGTATAGAAAGTACCAGTATAGAAATAGGCTTTCATCAGATGACTGATAAGGTACAGATTTCTCTTTAAGAGATCAAGAATTCACTCTCCTGCTATACAATTTTAGACATCTCACTCTGAGCATACAACTTTGAAAAAATATTTCCATTCCTATACATTTTTCTAAAAGCCACTTCTGTTTTGCCATATTGCCAGAACATGAGGCAAAAGCACCAAGGTACTGAGAATGTAGCAATATGCCTAAAATAAACCCAGACGAGAGCACAGAGCTCCACATTGCAGAGAAGTTCCTGAAACTCAGATTAAACTGATTCCGGGCCAGGATCGCTCAATAAACATTTTCTGATTAAGTAATGCTCTGGTTCTACACTAACTTTAGAGGAGTTGTCTCATGAGTGGTTTTAATACTATGCTCCTACATCAAGTAGGTGAATGGTATATAATGAATTTGTATTTATTATGAAAATCAAGATGATCTACTTCAGTGACACATCTCACTGCACCTTTCTAGACAATTATTATAGCCCATGATTTTTTTTTTAAGCTTTGAATTCTATATTATATCAAAATTTTATGAAATAACATGTAATTTACAAGTTGGATTCATGGTGAGAAAATAAGGTCAGCTGTCACATGCCTTCTGATTTTAGCAATGGTTTTGGTGCTTTCTTTTAAGGGTTTCCTTTTTATCTGACTCCTTGTGAAAAATAGAATGGAGAAGGGTTAAAGCTTATTTGTTGCTTGTTGACCATGAAAGCAATCTAAGCACCTAGGCAAATTTATTTTCATTTGTCCTTTTAGTTGTGCCTTTTAATCCAAAATCTGCAGCTTAATTCTTACTGAGCTAACCCAATGAAGTCCAATGTCTCCATCGGGAACCTTTGAACATCAAACTGGTATTAACAGATGGTTCCTAGACCACTTCCTTACACTACTGCTCTTTTTACAGAAAGACATAACAACAGCCACTCCTGCACAGGTGTTAGAATAATAATGTCTTACAACAATTCCAAGAACTTTGTTTCTATCATTAAGTTTTCTATTGTTCATTTTCATAACTATTATCAAATTATGACCTCAGCTTAGCAAGGAAGATAGTAACATATAAATCAGTCTTATCACTATTTTGAACATTTGCAGTAGTTTGCAGTTTACCATTATTATCGGGCATATTTTTTTCAAAAAGTATTCACTGTCATCTAATTCTCCTGTCACTGAAGTCAAACATATAAATATATAACCATTAACTTTAGAGAAAGGGAGTCATCCTGTAATTGAGTTCTATTGACAGATCATTTAGTTTCTGCAGAAAGGGACTGCAATTAAAAGCAATGCTGTTGCAGGTTCTAGATAATCCAGTAACAGTATCATCCAAAATCACCGGTGATAGTTAAGGAATTTTCAGAGAGCACTTCTCTGCCTTAATTTTTTGATATAGATACAGATAGATAAACCCAAAGTCTTTACCAGTACTTCTCAAAAAGTGGTACAAAAATACAGTATAAAAACACAGCCTCCAGTATAAGACTTGCAGTTACAGAAGCAGGTATGTCTAGGCACAATCCTTCCTTGGGTATTTTATAATAGCAATCCCAAGGGTCATTTTGAAATATTATGTTTTACTTTTTGACAAACTTAGGTCTAAAGTCGCCATGTACCACACTTACAGAACCAGTTTCCTGGTTTTAATTTGAGAACAAAATCTGGTTTATCTTTTCAACTGTAAGTGTGAATGCTTCTTCCATATTTAATGTTTCTCATATCTGTAATTGTAACTATAAAGCTTTCAGACCTTTCTGGTAACAGATTGTCTCTGATATCTATTTATTATTTTTATCACATTAAAAGATAAGATAGGGCGTGCTTAAAGGACTCAAGTCTTTAGGAACACTATAAACACAAAGCTTAAGCTTTGGCAACATTCCACATTTTACATTTTAACTTGGCAAACACAGATTTCACTACTCAAGAATTAGTAACTGAGGAGAATATCAGACAACATCTGCTAGGGATAATTATATTCATTTCAACAGGCCCAAATAACTGAGGGCATCTCTCATCTCTTCTATTAATTTTTAATAAATCTTGAAATAGCAGGGAAATTCTGGAAGAATGCTAATTTGCCATCAATTTTTAAAGAACCAGCAGTATAACTGGTTAGCCTGACATCAGCGAAGACAGAAGAAAGAGCAAGCTGATACAAAGCCTAATTGACAATGAGTAAGGGACATGAATGTAATTAATGTCAGGCAGTATGGATTTAGATAAAGTAATTCTTATCATACTAACATGATTTTGATAAGATTACAGATGTGTCCAATAAAATTGCCTAGCTTAGACTTTGTAAAGCAATTCATTCAATAACACATGACCAGTTAAAAAGTTGGCACTATATAACATCAATAAAGCACATGTTAAATGGGCTGAAAACTGATTAACTGATGTGTCAGAAAAATACTTGTCAGTAAAATGATCATCGTGATCTACCGTAATCAATGAGGGTGAAACAAGTATCAAATCAAGTATATGGATAGAAACATAAATAACAAAGAGGACAGAGCAGCCTGACAACTTATCAGGACAACTACACAGGAGTTTGAGATGAGGGGATATGTAACAGGGCACCCTCTCGTATTTGTCCCAATAATGGCAAGAAAAAGCCAGTGCTTTCCCAGACTGTATGAGAAGAACAATAATGAATTAATGTGCCTCTCTGTATGGCACTCCTACAAATTATGATTAATATTACATACAGGGGTATTGTTCATATTTTTAAATATTTGAAAAATTGAGGAAATCATAAAAAAACATAAAAATGAGAACAGTGAAGAACACATTTTGCAGTAAGAGACTTAAAGAAGTAAATAATGTTAGGTTATTAAAAAGCATATTCAAAGGTGTCTCAATTGTTGCAAGTGGATTCACACAGAGAAAATACTGGGAATTAAGGTTCTGTGTAATCTAGCATAAAAAAGTATAACGAGAATAGAAAGCCAACAGTTGAAGCCAGACAAATTAAGATGAATTAGGAAACAGTTTTTGGTACAAACAAAAAAGTTCCCTTACTTATGAATTGTTCTTTCTACCAGCTAATTGAGAATAGATACATATTTATGAGACACAGTGGAGTCAAACACATGCTGTAAGGTTTCATGGAGGGGAAACAAAAATGAAGTCTGACTAGAAGATTCGGTTGTTTCCTTTGACTTTAAATTCAATACACAGATACTGTAATATTTTACTACTGCTAATATATTGCCTTTCTATATATTTGCCCCAAGGTACATAGATGTTTATATCTTACCATTCAGTTCAGATCTTTCTTCATTATTTATACGTTCAGTTTCAGGATTCAGTACTGTGTTTTTTGGACAGTTTTCACAATCCTCTAGCATCTAAACTTGAGTCTTTGAAGACAGAACTTGGAGATTCTTACTTATTTTTGTCACTTGTTCAAGAAGAAAATTGTTCACATGCTTATTTAGCAAAGTAAGGAAAGTACTTGTCTGAGTCCCTCTCTCCTCCCACCTATATTCATTAATAAGGTATGAGTAAATTAGATTGCCCATTACATGAGGTAGTAATATTCAGTAAAGTTTGATTTATTTTGATTGAAGCTTTTTTTCATTTCATATGTGACCCAAGTGAGGGTCTACAGCTTCTGCTGTGCCATGTCTTTTACTCACTGCACAGGAGTTTTGAAGAGATTCAAATTAAATAACCAACCATATCTTACACTAAAGGATGCCAAGATTCAAAGACACAGAATCTCTTCAGTGAATCAATAGAAGGAGCTGCACAATAGAAGGTTGCAGCTCTGCTGTCCTGACTTATACCACCTCATCTTAGGCAATGAATATATACAGAGAAAAATGTATCTCCAGAGCTTGGGAGGGTCAGTGGGTTCAGCCACACTCCAGAAACACCTTTATCTCTCTGCTAGCCAGAGGGAATTCAAGGCATTTAGTTTTCTAACAGAGGTGATAACATCAAAAAACATTTGCTTATGTTATGCAAAGCCAATGCTGTCATTGCCCAAATGAAAACAGGCACAAGACAGGTAATACTCAGCATCATAAAAGAATATTGCCCTGAATCCAAATCTGAACAACATGCAAGACAAATTCCTTCCTAAAGCTTGTGTTGCAGTGTGAACATGCTACAGAGGATGCCTTCATCAAATGTGTTTGCACAGGCCAGTCACTAATGTAACACCTGAAGTGGCAGATGTGACTCTCAGCATAGAGTCATATAGCAAACATAGCAAAAGAAAAGGGGCTGCTATCATTGAGTAGCTAAGAACAACATTTCAGCATCATTCAGCTAGCTCCAAATTGAAGCTAGTATTTGATGACTACCCTGTCTGACTGGCCTGTTCCATTTGGTGGAACTGGCCATCCCACCAAAGCCCTCACTTTATCTGTACACAAGATGGACAGGAAGACTTACTGCCAAAACTGGCTCACTGTTTTATCTGGTGAAAGGCCCTCACGGACAGGGTATTCCAGACAACAGTATCATTAAAACATGCAGCTGCAGACCTCAAGTAATGTCAATTAATTTTGTCAATAAGGAATGTGAAATATTGCTGGTGCTCCAAGAAACCCAAGTGTAAAAGCCAGCCTTCAAGCCTACAAGCTAAACCCAGCTCAAGAGAGAAAACTAAATGAGTCATTGACAGCCTGTAGCCAAAGGTTTTTCTTCATATACCAGCTGAAAAGCCCTTCTCGTTAACCTGACAGGTATGACTGTAGTTTTAATACTGCCTTTAGCCAATGGCCATGACAATCACGATGAGAGGCAGCATTCAGGATGAAGTTGTAACAGGTAATTAATAACTCTTCTTCCTGATGCTTTGGCAGGAGCCCCATAAAAGGAGAGACCGTGAGGAGGCTGAGCCTTTGTTTGAGGTGATCCAGGAGGACAGGGATGAAGACAAAAGCTGGAGGGGAGAGGGTGGGCAATAAATTATGAATCTGTGAAGGGAACTGGTAGAATCTGTCATCAATTTAATAGAAGTACTTTTTATCATAGTAGTGGTGCAGGAAGAGAGACCAGATTCCTTTTCTCTGTGCAACAGGGCTTTTTCCACTCAAAAACTTCTGTGTCCACTACTTCTTTCCGTTTGAACTAAAAAATTGCCAAATGTTTCTTATCGGTTCTGCTTTAGATCTAAGCTCATTCATTTTTCATCTCCTTTAGACTTACTACAAATGATGCCTATATGTTGTCTGATAAAATTTATACATATTTAGAAGAGCACAATTCTATTAATCTCTGTTCCTCCATTATGCTCCCAAACCACTTCATGCAGAACTACCTCCTAAACAGTTATTCACAAGGCTGTATTTGCACAGCTCAGCTTTACTAAGTGAAGTATATTGTTCCTACCAATTTTCATCTAACTTTTTCAGAGCATGTCTTCAATTTGCCAAGATAATTTTCATTCTAATATTGCTTTACAGGATGCCTGCAGTCCCTCCCAATCTCATGTCATCCACAACGCAGTAAGTATATTCTATCTGCCATCAACCAGGATGTTAATGAAACCTCTGAATAGCACATGACAGACTCATGTGGATCTCTGCTACTTCAGTTCTGACAAGCCATTAATATCAACTCATCGAGTATGTTTTCCAAGCAGTTTTTAATCTATTCTGTGATTATTTTCACCTTAACCATGTTTCTCCCGTCAGCTTACAAAAATGTCCTGTGAGACTGTTACAAAGCCTTCCTAAAATAAAGACATGACATCCACTTTTCTCTCCAATTCACATAGCTGTTACCCTGCCATAGATAATTATATTGGTTTGACATGGTTTAGTCTTGACAAATCCGTATTAGCTGCTACTCACTTCCCTGGTATCTTCCAGCTGCTTACGAATTTTTGTTTGTTTATTCATTGCAGAATTCTTTCAGTGACAGAAGATAAGTTTATCAGTATTACAGCCATAATTCCCTAGCTTTTCTTGCCTTGTATCCTTTTCAACTTCTGCTGTATTCCAGTCTCACAGTTCCTCACCCAGCCACCACAAGTTCTCTCAGAAATAATGAAACAGCTGAGATGAGAGCTTTGGTCTGCTCACAAGTATCTCAGGATGAATATTCCAGGATTTCCCAGGCCTTTTTAAATTGCAGTAATCAAAGGATTCCATGGACAGGAATCAAATGTAGACATCAGCTTACAGAAAGCAGTATAAAACTGGAAACAGTCCCCTGATTTTCAAAACAATGTATGAGATCAGATCACTCATAGAAATGGAAAAATTGAGTACTCACAAGGCCTCAGCTCTGCACAGTGATTATAAGGCAAAAATCTTGTGGATGAATATATAACTTTCCCAACAGCAAAAAAGAGATGTGGTAGCTATGTTATTAAAATTCTTGCATATATAGTCAGCCAATTTCACAATAATCTATAAAGTCAACTCCAGTTTACTCAAAGGGTCTTAACAGCCAGAGGAAAGAAATCCTACAAAGGTTGAATGGCTGAGCAGAAGTTCAGCAAACTCTGGTGTCTGCAGTGTGAAAAAAGAATTGTGTAAACCTGAATAGCTCCAAATCTTAATACATATAAGCACTTGTCATTACTGAGACACAGTATCTGAGTCTGTTGGGTTCCCATTTTGTTCCCATCACTCTATCCTAGATATTCATTAAAAGGTCACCTTCTTGCTCAAAATGGAGTTGAACAAACAAAACCTCTGGAAAGCCTGTGTGAGACAAATCAACAGTCTAATTGATTTGGATAACTGTCTGCATAGCAATTATAGACAAAATAAGAATCCCTACTGGGAAATCACACACCTTTTGAAAATGAGGAGAGTCCCTCCTGAAGACCACTTCCCTTGGGTACCAGTACTATCCATCACCACAGTACTCTCTTCAACCATTTTGACAGGACCCCATCTGGACTGAATTACTTCTCTTTTAGACTGATGCTGTATTTTTCTTGATTTTGGTTAGGGTCTAACCAACACCAGGCCTGGAAAAGTAAGATGTCCTCCACTTCTCTTCTCCCAGAGGAGTTTATACTAGAGGCATAGCATGATTAAGTGAGATGATAAATAAATCCCAAAGACAATATTAAAGTGGTGCTGGTTGTTCAACTAGCATCAATAAATAAATGTGCCCTGTTAAAGAAGTCCTGTTACATTGATTTTTCAAGCCTCGTCTTTGATTTCTTCCCTTTTTCAGAAATCAAATTACTCATTCTTATTTTCCCACTGATGATTTAGTACAGTATCTCAAATCCCTTTTGTTCTTTTAAATCATATTCATTTATTCTATTAGATATTGTGGTGAGCTTTCAGCTCCAGAGTCTTTGAAGCTGTTTTCTGACATTTTCGAGGCCTATCCATAGCCTGATGGAAAGATGACCAAGAACCTCTTAGATCTTTCTATTTCTCAGTAATTATTTTGCTTATCTATTTTCATGTACAGTTCCTACTTTAAACAAGAAACTTTGCCAAGAAGGATTTTTAAATTGACTGCCATGGTGACAAGGCCTACAGAAATACTCATCTATACCCTACTGAAAGCATGCAAAAAAGGCCCCTAAAGAATGACTTTGGGAGAAGAAATAGTTCTAAGTACTACATTTTATGGCAGTTAGCCATATTAGTCTTTCTTTCGGTGAGGCTTCCTTTCCCATAGCTCCAGTGCAGACTGAGAATTACAAAGAAAAATTTACTGTTGTGGAATAAATATAATCATGTGGTATGAAAGTATTTTTGTGTAGTCAAACATGTCTTGGTAATAAAGAAAACGCTCAGTAGCTAGTGTTTGAGGATATATAAAATATTCTACCAGCAGAGTAGTTTGGAAATAATCTCTCTCTCCCATCCTTGTGGAAGTATATTTGTATACTGTAAGTGCCCAAAAGTAAACTACAGTAGATTCAGGAATGCAACCTACTTTCACCATATTTGTTCAATTCTTTATCTCAGATATAACAAAACAGCCTGCCAAACTGGTTATGTATGGATTTATCTAGGTAATTGGATTATATATACATTACACTCCAACTATACTGTGAGTCTTTCAAACAACTAAAGAAGATTGTTACAAAGGATATGCATATAAAATACCACTTACAGAAAAAAAAAATATACCTGTTGGAGTAATCATCAGTATAAAGCTGTGACAGCATAGTTGTAAAAAGCTAAGTAAAAATCAGTACGGGATAGTGAGGGAAAAAATTGTCTAGGAAGAAGACAGAAGGAAAAAAAGTCTTGCAAAATAAAGATTATGAGGGAAAAAGGGTTTATCATCAAACAACAAAAAAACCCCACCCTTTTCAATCTTTGGAAGGAAGTCGTATTTTGCTGATTTCCCAGGGAGAATTAAATTCTCAGACTGCAGTTAGCTCACTTCAGTATTTCTGTTTGCCAGAGTTACCGTTAGAAAATGGCTGAGGAGGTGGAGAGGCATGAGGTCAGGCAGCGTGGGTGGCAAGAAGGATGGAAAGATAAAAGAACTTGCAGCAGTCAAAGTGGCAGTGAGTGTCTGATGAGGCTGCCACATCTTTTCAAATGAAAAAGAATAGCAAGATTTTGAGACACCATTTTCAAAAGACGCCTTCCTTATAATTCAGAAGGCAACAGACTTAAAAAGAGTGAGTTCTAAAATTTATGAAATAGACGAAGCCTTGACCTCAATAATAAGATTTTAACCTTACAGTTTGCCATAGAATTCTGCATAATAGGAGGCAAATCACCTAAAATTAAAGTTCTCACAGATGGCCACTAATTGAATGCTTTTCATTTTCTACTCTTGTCTTGGGAGCTGGGATTGGGTTTGCAGAAATATGGAGTATTTACAGCCATGTCTCATCAAAGACTCTGAAGTTACTCAAGGCCAAATACAGACAACTTTGGCCACTCTCCATCACCTGGAACAGAACCACCTGAGACAGACAGGCTGACCAACAGACAGACATACTCAACTTCAGAGAGGAATATTTAATCCTTATTGTAAAGTTGAGAAACTAAACCTGAGAGACAAAAGTAAACTTTGTGTAGGCAATTTTTGTGCTTTTGTCCTCTACTACATCTCAACTACTAAAACTCTCTTGGATTCAGAAATGGCCTTCTTTCTAGCTACCTTTTGGACCAATCTCTGCCTCTCAATTGTCCACTTCTGGCACCAGAACTATTATTTATATTTATTTTCCTAGGCCAGGTTGGTTTATCTTACAAATTCTCCAGCCAGACCTGGGAAGGTCAGCCCTGAGCTAGGCGAAGAAGGCATGGCTTCTTCACCGCATTCCTCAAAAATTAAAAAAGGATCAGATATGTATAACCACCCATAAGGTGTAACAATGGATGTTACAGACAAGAAGAGGAAATAAGTGTTTTCAGAGGAGGAATGAGCAGTATGCCAGAAGTAAAAGGTGTATGTCCACATGTCAAGCAACAATGAACAAAATATATTGTTCTTTGTGTGAGCCCCATTCTTCAGAATAAATAAGGCAGCACTTCTAGGGAAAAAGTGGTTTCCAGTGTAATTGTAGTCTTTATACACAACCATGGCAGCCATTTAAAGTTACAAGTGTGATCTGGAGATGGCAAAAGTGATTAACTACTTTCTGAGGGTGCCTATCCCAGGTACCTAAGAAGTAATTTAAACTATATTTCTAATTTTTAAACAGTGATTTATATATATATTTGATGATACTGAAAGAAAATTGAGTTAAGGCTAGATATTCAACTTGTGAGTCTAAAGTTTCCTTAATTTCCTTAATTCTTTTTCAACTTTAAGCCACTCTAGACAGGTTTTAATTTTTAATTTATGTCCTGGATATTTGAACTTTTTTAACCTTTTCTTGTAATTCAGCCTTTCAAGAACCTACATTTAAGGTGTTTCCATAAAATTTCCTTTTTCTTTCTTTTTTTTTTTTAAAGAATGTATTATTCAGAGAGCTACCCAGCACATGGAGAAGAAATTTTTATGGGCAACCATACACATTTAACTTTCCATATTGCAAACATTATTATTTCCCGCTTCACATCTTTTTCTGCTCAATTCAGGGAAAAGCAGTTATATGATTCCCTGTCTTTCTTGTGTTGTCTATTCCACTTCTTGTTTTTCGAACCAACGTAAGTGCATTATGGAATCACTGATCTCATTACAAACAAATTTTTCACTATTTTTTTCCCAATGTCTATGGAAAACTGTAAAAAAATCTGTGCTAGAAAGATTTTCTCTCAAAAAAGAGGCAAAGTCAGAATAAAATACCTCATCTCCAGTCTAGGTGAAGATCAGCCCCATATTTTACTACTTAATTAAATAAATAAGCAAATATCCAAAAAGTGGCTTTTTTTTTCATTTAACAAAATACCATAAAATATTATCTACATATTCTCAAATAATTCTGTAACCTTTTTTGTATCTGCCACTTTTAATAACCTTTATTTGCTAGCTTTATAAAAATCTTTAACACATAGTTTTGCAATAATCAGACTTTCTATTTGGTACAGTAGCAGGTTAAGAAGTGTTTTGCTTTCTTATAATGTCTATTTATTTTTACGTTCTGACAAATTCAATACAGGAATAAAAGGATTCAATTTTGACTAAAGCAAAGGCTACAACTCGTGAGCTAACATTTCCCCATCCAAAGAAACAGAGACAAAACAAAGAAATAGTTGTAATAGACTCTCACAATATAATACTGATTGAGTATACAGTCAAGCCCTCAATTCTGCAGGACATGTACATGTATACTTATTGGTGATTTTATGAGCCATCCCAGTGACAAGTGGCTATATTGTACTTTGATTTAATCTTGTGTTTAAGTATGAACCAAAAATGTGATGTATACTTGATCACCAATCACAAGTATTTCCCAAAGGTTGGGTAAAAGGAGGTCTTTAAATCTGAGCATTAGGTCCTAGTGACCTCTTTATCCAGAAAGGGCATGAGATTCTAGGAGTAGTTCTGCTCTTTACTTTAGCTCTGGCCCCATACCCAGATGTCTTGGGAAAAGATAGGAGAATACAGAGAAAGCTGATGAATTATCAGTGACCTGAATCAGCCACAAATGACAATGCTCCTCTTAAAACCTCCTCTGCTCTCTCACCCCCTACATACACAGTCAATCTCCCTGTAACTCAGACTGCAGCCAAATGCTACCATTTGTATTCTCTCTGTTGCAGTTAAAATTTGCATTTTTCATAATTCCTAGATATTTCTGTTTCCCCAATTTATCTTGGTGTATTTTGGTGGATTACTTTTAATCTATTAAGTCAATTTTACACCCACTGATGCTACCTACAATTAATCATACATATACAACGAAAGAACAGCCCCATGTCTGCCTGCACAGGCCAACTCACCCTGGCTGCGTGTCATCAGTCACGCAATGGTACGTGAAAGTTCCAAACATCTGCACTCCCAGGATCCCATACAGGAGAAGAAAGAACAGGAGGAAAATTGAAACACTCCAGATTTGTTCTCCAGAACGCCTGGCAGAAAGACAAATATGACAGTGAATGTACAGGTGATGTGAAGCCTTCACTGAAAATGAAAAATACGTTCCCAGAATGGAAAATATACTCACACAAAGAAAACAGTATTTCATCGTCTTTGCTTAGCCGGTTGTTTATCACCCAATGGCCCTCCTCACTCCACTCAAGAAAGGGGAATTGGGAGAAGGAAAGGAGACCCACGGGTTGAAATAGTAACAGATTTAATAAAATAAAATAAAATAATAATAAACCCCTCTAATACTAATATAAAATATACAAAGTTATATTCAGCCTATGTAGTGGTCATGAGCTGCGTGCTCCCAGCAGAGAATGCTGGATGTCAAACACTGCAAGCACCACTGCTCTAATGGAAGTGAGACGGTCCCAGCAAACAGAAGCGTTGACCTTGGGAGCAGAATGATGGGCAAGAGATGGCAGCCAGCAGGAGGAGAGTCTATCCCTAGTTAACTTGCTAACTTACAGTGAGCATGATATTTATGGTATGGAATACCATATGGTTATGGAACAGTGCTGTTGGCCAGCATGGGTCAACTGCCCTGGCTTTTTACTCCTCCTAGCTTGAGCATCTGGCTAACTAAAGACCTTGATCACTATGGAGACCTGCATACCATGGCTAGCCACAAATGAAAACAAAGAGGCTTATCAACTTTGTTTCACCAAATCAGGTGCTGCACTCTTCTCAGAACTGCAAATTTCCTGAATGGAAAACTGATTCTACGATTCTATCACAGGACAAAACCAGGACATTCATCCTGCAGAAAATCTGTCCTTAAAACTGCACTGCTCTGTTCAGAGACAGAAAAGGGAGCCATGGCTGGCCATCTAAATTTGTTAAACTAGGGCAGTTAAACCAGTTGTAAACCACAAAGTGTGGAATAAAGAAAATCCAAATAAAATATATACAGTCTACGTTTTGTAAAATAATATCTAATGACTTAGACGAGATATGACAATCAAGTAAAGTTGACACCCAATAAAGACCAAAAAACTCTTTCCCAATACCATCACATGCCTTTTGCCATTCATTACAGGCTGTACCAAACATGAAAGCATCTCCGTAGATAGACCGGTACATGTACACTCATAACTGTAATGCTTAGGGCATGTGATCATATACTTTTATTTATGAATGTTACCCTATTAAGAAGGTTTACCTTGATTATTGAGTGCCCATATTAATGGAACAGAATTTACTGACACTGTCTGAAAACTGCTAGCTACATTTATTGGCAAATGCTTTAATATTTATTTAAATATTTGTTATTTTTCATATTTTCTATGAAACTTGATGATTCCTTAAATATGGAAAATAACAAGAATATTTTGGCCAGAACTAAAATGCCCATTAATAAAATGCCCATTAAGGATGAAAGGTCATTTTCTGAGCTGTGTAGTCAGTCTTCTAAGACAAAACTGAAAAATTCTACATTGTTCTTCAGATAACAGCCTTACTTACTTCAAGATATTTGTTATTCTAGTTCTTGGCAGCTCGAAACGAAAATAGATCCGGAATGCTCGAATCATAATGAGTGGTCTTGGAATCCGCAACATGCCCCAAGGTGACATCTGATCAACTATTTCAGCTATTTCGAAGACCTACAAACAAAAGAATCAGGGTTTTTTTTTTCTTGATGACACTGTCCTGTTCTTGTATTCCTTTACAGAACTTAAAAAAAAATGAATAGTATGCATGATTTTTATTTTAATTTTCAATCTTCTCCTGGTTTATTTTATGATTCATTTTAACTATGTTTTTTTTTTAAAAAGAAGTCTTAGTAAATCCTTTAATCCATTTCTAAGTTACCTTAATGAATTTCCTAAAATATACTCTGCCTATGTTCACAATGCTTGTCTCAAACAACACAAGACGACTGTGCAAGCTTGTGTCAGCTGCCTGCTTCTGCACTTGTCCTAGCCCACAAATCTCTCACAACTTTGTTAGAAGTGAATAATTTACATTTCCAAATATGAAAATCATTATCTGTTAATGTTACACACCACTAAGGATTTTACTATGATATAAAAGTACGTATACATAGATTGCCTTGTGAGTTGCAATATGCTTATAAATTCTCGATCTAATTCCAAGTGCATGAGAAAACTCTACATGTTCTTCTCCTAGACTTCCATCACTTATGACACAAATTTCAACCGAGCTGCAGAAGAAGGAGCCATTTAATAATACATCGACAGGTTGCACACTCTACAAAGACTTGTTTAATGACTGGGTGAAAATGTCTTGTTTTAATCCTCATCTCTCACTTTCTGAGAGTAACTGCTTAGTTTGATATTTGCTTAAAGTACTAAGAAAGTGGAGGGGGAAGATGGCAAGGCATAAAGTGGGTAATCCATGGTGTTCACCTGTAAGTAATCAACCTTCACTTTACATGTGTACACGAGGTACCAAAATTTGCCCCATGTATAAAGAAGGGAATTACAATGTGTCTTAACTTTGTCAGAAGTGGGTTAAGTAATGCCTAACAGCCATCACTGTAGAACTTTCACAAACCTTATTGCAGGCCCAGTATCAGAGTTTTCAATCTTTTCTTACCCCCAAAAATGGCTATGTTTAAGGACTGATTGGCTTGTAGGACACAATTCCATCTGTACCTTACCAGTCTACACTTTTTTGCAACATGTCTGAGTTTCCTTCTTTAAGAGAATTTATCAAATTGTTTCCAAATGTATTTATTATTTTTTTTTCCCCTTGTGCTTTACCTTGAATTTTGGAAAAGATTTTGTTATCTGTGGGTCATATTACATGAAACCCCTCCACTCACCATGTCAATATCGTATGGCATACATCAGAATCTTCTCCCTTTAGTTGCCTCAGCTAGTCACTATGGCATCCTACCAGACTCAATGGAAAAAATGAGCACAAGTGTTGTATGAAGAAAGAGATAAATGTCTCTCTGAAGATACTTCTCTCTCCTTCTGACTACTCAGAGGGTTTACAGAAACAAGCTTCAGCTTAATTAATGTAGATAAACTGCAAGTGCAATTAGGGAGCTATTGAATTTGGCACAGCTTTTTAAAAATAACTTGACCCATATACAGCTATATTTCCACAACCCATTATTCATTTGGTTCTGCCATATTCTTCACAATTAAGGAACTATTCATTGAAAAAGGTAAGAGAAATAATTACCTGCAAAACCAGTGACACCCAAAGACAAAAGACCATGAATCCATCAAACACACACCAACGATCTTTTACATAGGAGGTATCACCCTACAAAACAGAGAAAAGCTAAAAGTTTAGCTGTTGTTCGTTTACTGTCAGGATTTACAAATATCATAAACAAAAGTTCTTGGAAGAAGGAAAAGTCTTCTCTGCAGCACTTCTAAAAATGCCGCTTCTGAAAGACTCCAAAAACCTATTATTTGGACTAGAATATGCTGGAAACACGCAAACACAACTCCTGGGAAAATAACTGGTAGCTTCATTCTTGCACTGTATTATTCCTCAGCTTGTGTCAAAAAGAACTTTTAAGGAAAACTATTATTTACGCCTTGACGTAAATCAAAAACCACACAAAAATGAACATTTGACTCACTTTTCCACTCTTGCCATTAAAAAATACTCATACAGGAAAGTAATTGTAAAAACGACAGCAATCTAGTATTGTGCTATTCAGTTACTTCAGTACTGTTCAACAGCTTCAATTAGTTCAATAATTACAATTCATTTTTTCCTCTGTTTTCAATCATTTTTCATGCTCAAGAAGTTTTGCCGTTTCAAAAACACTAGACAGTAACCACCACCTGATCAGAGTAGACTCACATTTCTCTGGAAGTTTCCTAAGCAATTCTTTACCATATCAAAATGACCATTCTTTGTATCTCATTAATAATATGTATGGTGACCTTTTCAACATTGGTATTGTGGCACTCCATTACTTGACTAGCACAAGGATTCTGAGCATACCTTTACACTACTGAATAAAAGAAATTTGGGAAAGAAAACTGAGCTCTGGATCCTTGATGGTCCATGTGCCTTCCTAGCTGTTCCCTGGCTGTGCTATACACTTCTTCAGCTAGTTCTCTCAAGTAACATTTGAGCATGGTTTTGGTGATTCTGCAACCCAGAGATCACTCCTAAAAGGCAGCATGGAGAAGACTACAGCCAAGATCAGTTTCCTCTATACTACACTACCCTGAGGCATTGCTCCAGTTTGCATGCTTAGATATCCTCATGTCTCACACTATTGCCAATGACATGCAACACAGGCAACCCAATGCAAGCTATAAAAACTCCTTTGGTGGGCTGCTGATACCTCACGCTTCACTTCAACCACTGAACTGAACTGAAAAAAATCCATGTTAGGTAGATTACGGATGATAGTTTCCTGTACCACACGAAGCATGGATGAAGTTGGGCATCAATGCATATAGATAGATGCAGCTTGTTAAAAGGGAGACCAGACAAGACTAGATCTAGGGAAAGGGGATATCCCAATTTCATGTAAAAACATATGCAGAGGCATTCACAGTGCATCTCAGGGCACATCAACACCCCTTTCTAAGGGAGGTTTCTCCCAATGGATTGAACATACAATCCCCTATTTTATACAGTCTCTGGTTCCTTTTCTCTGTCTATTGTCCCAGATACAAACTACAGTGCTTGACAATAACTTTTCATAGTTATAACTGGGGAAAAATATTATTGTCACGTCTCAAGAATCTTGAAGACATTGCTGGACTTTGGCCTGTTATGTGATTCCTGGTATGATACACATTGTTTCTTATCTCAGTGATAGTTATTTCAGGCAACCTGTATTTGTTTTTAAATGTCTCATCATTTTCTTTGATTGTAAATCACAGACATTGTTTCAATCTAATATTTTCAATGACATACACTATCCTAAAAATGATTTATCATTCCTTGCAGTAGGTGACAACGAGATATACTCTGTTAATAGAGACAAAATATATATATTTTTTAAAAAGGCTTTAGTTCAGTTGAAGAAATTATTCAGGGCAGAAGTGAACAAAGGATGTAAGGAAAATAAAGTAAGTGATTTTCAAATCAGAAATAAAGGACAGAGAATGTTATTTTCAGATGGAGGATTTCCAAACACATGAATGTTAAAGCTCTCAATTCAAGCATGAAGAGGTGGAAGACTGCAAATCAGGCAAGCACAGAACAGGAACTTTTGCACCATGTTTTAACCTGTGCTTCCTGAAAAAAAGTAGACAGTTTCCTAAGTAAAGTCTGAGCTAATCTGTAACTCTTCACTCAGTGCTGAAACTTGTCTGTTCAGTGGTTATGTTCAGTAACCATGAAGAAGATGCATATTTGTCTGTGGAGATTAGCTACCAACACCCTAAACCTCTCTCTCTTCCCTCCTTTTCCTCTTAGTGAACAATCTTCAGTGAGATTTGCATCAACATGCAACTTGAGTCTTCAACTGCAGCTCTGAAAAAAAATGCTAATTGGTCTTTCTCACCCTGAAGAACTCTGAAACTTACTTTTCTTCTCTTAAGCACCCTTTGTCTAAAGCAAAAAAGTTTTCCCCGAGTTGCAGTGTACAGATCTGACCATGAACTTGTGCAGGAGTTCCTGTATCCACCCTCCTCTAAATAACCTTTTAAATACTCACTAAAAGACAAATCTTTTTTTAGAAATTGCTTTTTCTCTCCACAATACAAGGGGAATGATTGAAGCAGCTCTACTCTGTTCTCCTTACAAAGGAAAACTCCATGATCCTTTCCAGTCTTCTTACCAGTCAGGCTGCTCCACCACCTCATTTCTTATTGTCACATCAGGTCAGCTTCCACTGCTATATCCTCCCTGTCAGGGAGGCTTTCACTGGATCACCCATGGAAACTTAGGGCACCTGAAATACACCTGTACAGACTACTTATTTGGAGGGAGGTTCTGTCTCTTTCTGCTTTGCATGTAAGGAGGCTTTTGGCTAAAGCCTTGGAATGAATTCTGCACTCGTGGTCAATGGCAGCCTGTTCTCAGACTTGGAAAGGAATACAGATAGATGAAATCTAAATACATCTGGTGACATCTTACCTAAAATAGCTGAAGTACTGCAACATGTTATTCCTTTAACCTTCTTTCATCATGTCTGCTGAAAATTGAGAATTAGTACTGAGGTTTGTTTTAGCATTTTTTTTGTGGATGCGCTATCCCAGACCGCTTACATTATGGTTTGTAAGTCTTTGAATCGTGGTATTAACAATTGCAAAAGATGAAGGATTAGCACTGTAGACCAGAAACCTCAGGCTTAGACTAATCCAAACCTCTTAAAATCATAAAAGTCACTGACTCCCTGCTGCATACAGTGGATTCTTTAATATGCACAGCAAGTCCAGAAAGCTTCTCTGAGCAACATGACTTCACATTAGTCTATCCAGACAAGAAAATAATTTGCTTCTAACAGAGTAGTGGATGCCAGTCCACTTGCACAGTCCATGCCTGCAAGCTTGGGATAGCCCTTGGAAGGCATTTGCACAGTAAATCATACCCTCTCCCAGGCAAACTAAGGGGTGCCACTCAAATTCAGTGGACTAAGCTAACTAACTGCTATTAAACACAAAGCATTTTAAGATACAGAAAAATTCTGAAGTCCAAAGCAGCAGTTCTGCCTACCTGTTAGATGGATCAATCTTTTCTTTCTTAATTAGAGGCCTATTCATTATTTTGTAATACCCTTCCTAGTCTCTCCAAACAGTTTCCGTGAAGAATGCAGTTTCTATGAAGAATGCAGTTTCTTTGAAGATATGCTTCTGTCTTTTCCCTCAGTGTTTATTTATGGCAGGTCAGCATCACTGTTAGGCTAGTACACAACCACAGAAATGGATTTTTTTGTAAACCACACATGTGGAATGGATCAAGTGTTTGCCTCTCCCTTAGAGATGCACATCTGAATTAACTTGAAATTTGACATCTCAAAAGAACAGACAAAGTTGACATAAAGGTCTCTAATTAAAATATTCTCTGCCCTATAGAACTTAATTTTCAATGGCAATGTTGCCATAATTAAGGAAGATTACCACAAGTTCAGCATAAGAACTTGTTTCTTTACCTATTCAAAAATAGGACCAACAAATAAATCTCCACCCTTATCCCTACATTCTCCTTATTTCAGCAGTTTTTGCCTAGTTTTAGCACCATTACATTAACTGAATGAAATGTATTATCTCATTTCTTCATTTTTATTTCTATGTGCAATATTGATACCCCAGTGAATGACAGAAGACAGACTTTCTCAGGTGTAAACAGCACATTAAAGATAAAACAATTGCCAGCATTAGATGCCCTATACAGTCATTACGCAAGTTCACATTAAAAAAAAATTTGTAAGACCTAACTTGTTGGAAATGTGAGCCAACAGAAAATACAGGCAGACTCACAGAATCAGTAACACCTGAGGTAGACACCCCATGAGAGCCATTACAGTTTAACTAACACCAGAAGACTACTGAGATTGTAATTTTTTTATTAAAAGTTTACTCCAATATCAAACTTGCTGAAAACAAAATACTCTAGAAAATGATCATCTGAATTGCAAAAAGCAATCTGCTAGAAGACTGATTATGTCTGTTAATTTTATTAAGCTATTTCAGTATCTCATGGGCAAGGTAAAGAGCTTAGCTACATGGTAGCACAGTCACTTCCTAGGTAATTTCTGTCCTGCTTATGTCTTAACATCTCAGGAACACCTCAGTTTGAAGAGGAAATCCCTGCAAGGGAAAAGCCTCCTCTGCCTTCCTGCTTGCCTTCAGGAATTTCTTCCTCTCATCCCTGACTACAACCTGTTCTGTGAATCCCTCCCTCCTGCCTCTTTCCAGTTGCTTCTGTGGGAAAGCTAAATAAAAGAAGTGATATGACATTTGCTCTGAGCAATCAGATTTATCATCCTCTACTCTGGAAAGGGGCCCTGTAGTCTTGGGCCAGTTATTAGGAAAACCTTATTCCCCCACTATTCCTCACAGTCTCGTACAAACAGGATAGCTGAAAGATGACAGAAACATGAAGAGACCAGCAAGCTCAGTAAAAACCAACTACTCTGCTATTCCATCACGTTCAATGGATCCTGCATGTGGTGGTGGTAAACAGAGCACATCAACAGCTCTAGCAAATTCTTCAGATCACCCTGTGGACTACTTTGTGTAGAACTACAAATAAGAATTAAGGGATGGATGCTGACATTCACTGGCATTTTAGGAGCAGCATAAATACACAGGAGGAAACAGAAGGAATAGAGGGAATCAGAATTCAGGAGTACTGGTTTTCACCCCTCTGGTATGCTCATTATAATGCAAAAAGAGCAAGTTAGAAGAGAGGACACAGCTGAGTTAGGGAAACAAAACTCATCCATTCCCTTACTCTGCTCAAACACCACAGGGCACAAAGGTGAGAGTGGGACAGAAGATTAAAGCAGAGCTCAAGGGAGCACTCTGCCTAACCTGATGATCCATGCAAGAAATGAAGGAAATTGCAGATCGCTTCACTAAAACCATGTTAATAACTAAAGGAAAAAATGGCATATTTTAAAATGGGTGGTCACCTCCAAGTCAGCTGTCCGCAACAGTGATACTATTGCTTCAAAATGAACCAACATTTCTTTATATTTTTTGAGGAAAAAATAAAAATTAATAAGGGGGGCGTGACATAGTTTCTCATTTCTGTATGTCTTCTTTTTCTCATTAAGTGTCTTCATACACAGTGAAGGATCTTACTTAAAATATATTAATGTAACAGCAATTGATTTGTAACAGGCAATGGAATTAGGATTGCTGTGTGAAGCTTAACTCTAAATACTTATAATGGGTGTAATATCTCTTTATCATCACTGAGTTAAACAAGTTCAATTTGTAACTACTCATGTATTGTACTGAACTGCTCCATCATCAGATGCTTCCAAGTAACACATTACATAGTGCATAATTTATCTTTGTCATAACAGGTAATGTAATATTTATAGTAATCTTCTAGTCCATGCTAGAAAAACTTTAGAAGTATCACTTGATGTTATGGCACACAAAACAAAGTTAACCTATTTGCAAATTACAAAAATGAAATACAGCTCTTGCTCCTCCTTTGAATTAGAGGGCGATTCCATGCACATTACAGACACAGAGCACACACAATTCCAATCTCTTCTTATTAAAAAAAAAAAAAAAGTGAATTTTAGGAATTACCAATGAAGATGTAAGGCTATTTCATTCATTAAAGGACAGTCTCACATGTATTTTTACTAGCTTTTTGTTCATTTATGTTAACTTCACCAAACATAGTATTTAATGTTTCCTATAGTAATGAGAGGTTTTTAGACTACTGTATCACCATCTTATTTGCTGTTTCTAACAGAAAGAAAAAAAAAAAACAAAAACACAACGCCCCAAAGAGTCTTTAAGGGAAGAAAAAATCCCAACAATGAATCAAGACTTTCAAACTGATAAACAAGGACCATTTTTGCTAAAAATCCTATAACAGTGTTTGCTGTAAATTAAGGGAAGGAATTGGGAGGAATTAAAACACAGTGGTTTAAACATGACACCATTACACAACATTCCTTTTTCAAGTACAAAAACCATTATGGGGAAAAGCCACTTTCACAAAACGATGGAATGTCTGAAAACACCCTCCCTCCCCTATCAGCTAAATCACCATAGAGCATCTCAGTTCTCTTCAGCATCAAATAATTCAGATTGTCCAGTATTCAGAGCTGCCAGGCACAGCCTTCATTACAGTCAATAGAGGACAGTTGCTAATACCTTCTTATTAAAACCCAATGGTAGGTGCTGCTACGGAACGTATGGGAAAGGGAGCTTTGCTGGTATATGACTTTGCTGCTTCCTTGATACACCACTTCACTGTTCCCCTTGGGTGCCAGCATGCCCTGCAGAGAGATTTACTGAGAGGTTACTGCACTGAAAGCCTGAACTTCATTTCCCTCTCCATCTGCTCACTAACCAGCTGTATTCAGTGCCATCAGTACTGCCTTCCTACCTGACTCGGCTCCCTTGGATGTCTTAAGGGTTCAGCCAATATAAAACTGGCCGATCAGGAAAAGGATTAATAGGATCTCCCTAGCTGAAACAGCATTCACTGTTTACAAGAAGAGCACAGGAAAAAAAGCTGCACCACAAAAACAATTAAATGTTGGAAAACATTGCCCAGAGAAGAGCTAGCATCTCCCTTTGATGGAAATTTTCAAGATTCAGCGTGGTAGGACCCTGGATAACCAAACTGAGGTGCTGCTTTGAGTTAAGCAGTTGGTCCAGATCACCTTGGTGCCTTCCAAGCAAGACTTTTTTTCTAGTTGTGTGCACTTAAGACAATCTCCTCAAGATGACTGTTCCTTGGGGTAGACCCCAGTTCTACATCTAGTTCCACATGCATGCACATCTGCTCATGTTTGGAAGTACTCTGCAGCCTTGAGAAGGTGATGGGTGATGATCATGATTCATGCTTCATCCAGCAGGATTCTGCCCTTCCCCAGCTTCAGTGTTTGTGGTGGGATGCAATGGGTGGATTTGGATTCAAATGTTTCAAAGTGAAAACTTTAACTGTGAAGCATGAAATATTGCCTGGAGATTGAATTTGGAGATTTAACAGGAAAGCAGTCTCCTCTAATATGACAAAACTCAGATTTATAATCATTCACAGCTCTCCTTCAACAGATAAAAAACCCACAATGACAAAAGCTGGAATAGGTAAGAAGGAGGCACTTTTCAGAAAGAGGATTTTGTTATTTGACAATCAGCATTATTAAAAGCTGAAGAATCTACTTTTTTTACTGCAGAGACCAAGAAAAGTTTATTGAAACACCAGTCTTAGTATAGCTGTAAGAAAGCAATATTTATATTTGTGGTGACGAACACAATACTTTGAAATGAAATTTTACATTGAACTTACTGCCTTAAAAATCCCACACAAATGTCATCATTTTCATTAAAATACAGCTGCACAGAAATGTTTTTATTTCGTTCCACAGGGATTTGGATGTCATTAAGTTTTTTCTTCTGAATGTCTTCTTTTATTCTCTCAAATTAAAGAGAAAAGACAACATGGGCATAAAATAAAATAAAAATATATTGTTTAATTATAGTGGACTTCTTTGAAAATGCAAGTTTCAACAAAGAAAGGCACATCAGGGATGAAGTTCCTTCTCCTTCTATCTGAATACATAAGATGTTACCCAGTATGTTGACTCACTGTTATACCAGCGCGTGTGTCATTTCACCTTGACATGAAGCAAAATATTAAAAACATCTTTCAAAAATGGTTGGTTTCATGCAGAAAAATAGTAAAATGATCCTTCAGATTGGTATTAGGGAAAAAAACCCCACACATTACCGAAAAGTGTTGTTCATCTAATTGGTCTGTACATTGAAAGAACAACTTCTAAATCTATTAAGAAAGTCAGTAAGTTGTATATTATTTCTTTGTACCTTAACAGTTAAATTTTGATCACGGACAAATACTCCAATCCATGCCCTAAAAGAATTTCCTATTAAAAATTTCTATGACCCATTGATTTGTCAGAAAAATCACCATTTTTTTTTTTAGAAATACTGCCTATGTAAGTTCACTAACTAATTTAAATGCCTTTGATTTTCTAATATTTTAATGCAAAAATGGTTCAAAAAGCCCCACTGTGTAATATGAGTCATTACTTTCCTGTAATAAACACTCCAACAAAACGAGGCTCAAGTAACCATAGAAACAAGTGCGTACATTCTAGTGCCATGTTCTCTAACCTTCCCCGGCCCACAGGCACTAACACCCAACTAGCAGCACGCTGCAGGCAACTTTGTATTTGTTTTCTTCACGATAATCACTTTTAATTTTTTTTTTAATTTCCTGTGACTGGAAACAGCATCAGAACATTTCTCTAGCAACCTGATCGCAGTAGGCTTGAGAACAGATGTCCCTGCACTGGACATACGCACTTAGCAGAACAGCAAGAAACACAGGAAAAAGGTGAGACAAAAGAATCAACTCCTGTAGACTGAGTGTCTTACTCAAATAATGGAGATCAATATTGTTTGCTATGAAATAATATTTAAAACTAACAGTCACAGCTACCAACACCAAAATGCTCCAGTACTTTTCAAGTTAAATTTTAAGACAATTAATATACTTTTTGCCAACACAGAACAGTATGGGACCTACACTGCATGTCTAGGCTTCCAGAGCATTATACACTGCATAGAATTCTCATTTTTTAATACAGGTATATAAAATAATTTGTCACAAGGACAAGTAATTTCACTTTATAATCCCTTGAAGTTGAGTCAAAGGGAAACTAAAATCTTAAATGAACTGGGTCTACAAGCTTTTTACTACCACAGGTAAGTAATTCTCTGTTTTTTCCCTCCATCTAATTACATTCTGTTTAATCAAAACATCTCATAATTTTCTTATCCTTGCCACTGATTCCACTGGTTATAACCCTGCCCTCCATTTGAGGTTCAGTCCTGTTTGCACATGCTGAGACTGAGCTTTCACCACCAGACATCACGAGCACATCAGAGCATGCTGACACAGGATGACAGGAGACACATTCTGCCTTACTACTTAACCTTTGAAAACAACACATCTTCCTGATCCTTTTATCATTCATATGCCATGGGGTATATAGCATATCTGAAGTCACAGAGCACATTAATTTCAGAATCTCCATCTTCCATTTTGTCTGTAATGCTGCAGAAACTCCCTTGACAAAGTTACTAAAAGCTGGTGAGCCAGCTGACAGTGTTTCACCTCAATTCAATTAGTATTTCCATCATTTATCAAAAGGATTAAATTAATTCTGTAATTTCTCCATTGTTGTTAGATGAAGATGGAGTGTGTAATATTAAAAGTACCGAAAAGGTGGTAAAACAGATACTTGTAATAAGGTACAGTAAACAACAGTTCTGTAATCCACACCTCAAGTCACACTTTTCAATTAGCATGATTATGAGGAAATTAATTTAAGCATAAGTGAGTTAATGCCAAAAGTGTTAAAGAAGAAGGTGGCATCTAGTTGTCTGTAAACTTTCTGCAGTGCCCACTCTTGGCCACAGTCTATAGAGTCTATAAGAGTTAAGAGTAATCGCTGACTGTGAAATACCATGTGTCAGCCTAGGTACTTTAAGATTCCTTTTCAGTCAATGGAGAAAACCAGGCCAGAACAATTACATTTTGGAAGAGCCTCCTTTAGACACAAACAACTAAATATAGACAATTGCCAACACTCAAATTAGCACTGATGAGTCCTACTAAAAGTGTTTCAAATATAAGGCCAAAAAAACTATTTTGTGCAAGCAAAGATAAAAAACATCAGAATATGCAAATGGGCATCAGCTGCTACTGGAAACAGTGCTGACCCCAGTTTAGATTATGATAAGCAGAGTATTTCATTAGAGCATAAAAAGAGCATCTCCACCTCATGCTGCTTGCACTAGAGGCAGAAAGTTCCTAACTTTGGCAGAGAGTCAAGGCCACACGGCTCAGGGATAAGGCTCCATCCTGCTGCAGCCTCAATTCTCTCCTCTTGAGCAGACAGACAACAGCTAGAGCAACCAAAGAACATACCAGAAAAAAGTCAATGAAAATGTGCATAGGGCTAATGCTGCCTGGGAACACCCAACATGCTGAAAGTCACTGATTTCAGCTAATTAAGTAATCTGGCCTTTAGTTCTAGACAGTAGGAAAGGAAATGGCTCCCACCACTCTGTGACCATGTTGGTAGAAGATGATTTGTTTCAGGTTGAATTCATCAATAGAGTGGAAAGTTAATGGTGCAACTACTCACTTCAGCCCCTTGCAGGAGTACTGTACTCAATGAATAGAGTTCCCTGCTATTGAAATAAAGTCTAACAAATCCACTTGCAACTACTTCAGTTAGAACAAAAGTTTTGCTGTGAATGTAATTGATTTAACAATGGGGGAAATGTCAAGGACCATTACTTCTGACTTTGTATAATCTCCTTTGTTAGCTGACTTATGTCACAACTGCACAGTGAGAAGAAAGACATTTCTATTAAATTCAATGTGCTACTTGTGCTATATATAAAAAAAAGTTTAATTTTCAGCATGATGATACTAAAATAACTGTCAACTAGGCTTTTTAACAGACATGAGGGGGAACGCTCACAGTTTTTATTTTACGGTGTTATTCTTTTAGCAGAGAAATGGGATAAACCATGTCTCCTTTTCACAACATAATTTCAGTGTAGCTTTTCTAATACCATCATGACTGTGATTAGAAGCCACAGTGAGCATGTGGTGTAATGAAGATAATTTCACATACTCTCTCACAGTGTGCATGGAGTGAAACAATATTTGTTCACCCCTCATTCCCTAAAGACTGAATTTTCACCTGAGGCATCTGTTACTTGGTTGCTTTTTGTCATAGTGGATGTGAATTTGTTCATATCATGGACAGAGCTTCCTGCAAGTCTTTCAGATTTTGACACATTTTCCTCTTTGGTTATTTTATTATATATGATGCCACCAGTGCAACTGTGTTTAATACAAGCACCTTACCTGGAATATTTTTCTCCTTATTCCATCACCTACCACTAAGGTTGCAAGTAAGATACTTTTAAAGTAAGGTATCCTTGCCTTACTCATACTGATATGAGATGACCTTCAGAAGACACCTTATTAGAAAGCAGAAAACAGTTTTTGCATCACACAGATTAAAAGAAATACAAAGTCATTCTGTCACAGGTAAGGCTCCCTGCTTTCTTTCAGCAGTGTGATGCTCACCTAATAACATAACTGTTTTAGGCTTGAGAGTTATCTTTTATTTCTCTATTCCACCCCACCTCCACTTTTCAAACGAGGAGATCATCTGGGAAACTTTCTTTGAATCAATGAACCTATGTCAAGCACTTACAGTCATGTTTGTGACATATGAGTGCTCATGTAAATGTGAGCTTTAATTCTGAGGGCCTGTGAGTCATGTCAGTTAGGTTCTAAGTTGGTGGTCTCAGAAGCCTGCCAATCAATTATTAAGTTACATGGTAGACATAAACTGCATGTAATTGGGAGATCAGTTTAAATCTTTTTCAAGATACAGTGAAGGAGATTGATCTACTTAATACTTCCTTGAAGCAGCTGAATATAGGTGAGCTCTTTTTGACCAAGAAGCCTAAGACATGAAAGAAATTAGACCCAAAGAGTCAGTGAACTCTATTTACGTTCTGGGAAATACAGATTAAGCAAACAAACCTAGGATCAGTAGAAGAAAGTGAATTCTTAACTGAAGAGAACATGAAAATAGCAATGTCAAATTGACTTCAGTAACTTTTATCATTGCACTAAATATATTATACATTGGCTCATGTTATGGTACTATAGTGGCCAAACTTGCACTTATTTCTTAGAAGGCTGCAATGTCATTCAGAAGACCAAAGTATATTATGGTTGCACACGTTAAACTTTTAGATTCTTCATACAAATATAAATCACCAGTAGCAGGCAGTAAAATAAAGATAAATCCAGGTCAATGTGGAGGTTCCGGTTTTATGTTCCCAATGAATCCAAGTTAGTCACTTACTTAGACTTTGTCTATGTCTGCACATCTTCATACATCAGGTATTATGGGTAATCACCTTATTATAAGTTTACTGATAAACTCCAAATAACACAGAGCATTTCTGACTTAATAATATATTATGTACAGAATAAAAAAGTGATTGTTAAAGAAGTACATGCATTCTGTGAGAGGCTAGTTGATAACAAACCCATCACTGTTTGTTGTACCAGCATAAAACAGATCCCTGACTTCTACTAAATCGGTGATACCATGTTGTGCTGTTCAGCCACCCTGGTACCAGTGGAGCTCTCTGTGTCAGGATACTATGAGTCAGCCTGTAGCTGTTGAGGAGACATACCTAAGCATAGCTGGGGAAACCATTACACCATGAAGATGCTCTAAGTTAATGCATTATGGAGAACATTTATTCTCCAACTTACATGAGAGAATAAAAAATAAACTTTAAAATAAAGTTATCACTTGAAACGCCCCTGAATTACTCACTGAGCTGAATGAATGATGAGATTAGACATCACATTAGGACTGTGAGACTTTTAAACCCATGACAGTGACGGCTAATGTTCATACTCTATTTTGAAAAATAATTAAAAACAAAAGTTTGATTTCATTCAATCAAAATATTCCTATTCCTAAAATTCACACTACTCTGATGTCATTAAATCTCACAAAGAATTTGTGTTAACACACAGCTTTTCCCCACATACATGTTTTGATCTTCTAACAAGTCAAAGTCGAGAGGTCTTCTGGCCTTTATTCTTACCTTCCATCGCCCCGGAAGTAGACCTGTATTAAACGTTTCTAGGTCTAAGAGAAAGAACTAATATGCATGTGGTAACAGTAAAAGAACCTCCTTCACCATTTTATTAAAATGGCCTTTTTTATTTTACATGCTCCACAGCTTTTTTTAATGTGTAGAATGTCTGTGATATTTACCATTAATCTTTTTAATTTTTTTTCAATTACTTTTAAAGAGATCACAATTTTTCATTTCTAAAACATTAAGTCTTAACGTGTGTCTGTAACACAATTTAATAGAAATTTGCTAACATGCTACATATCCTATTCCCACAAAAATATTGATGTAACTGTCACATCATCCGTTACTGAATGTGATATTCAGAGAACAGGATTTGCAATGCTCTGCAATCACTGAAATGTGCGATCTGCAGAGAAAGGCTGCAGAAAAAAATATTTATCTATGAAAATTTGCATATCTAGGAATGAAATACCTTTTAAAAATAGTATTAAAGTATTGCTGTAGTTATTACAGCATATTTTCATGATTGAAAAACATATTCGAATTATTTGCTCATTACACATAAAGCAAAATAGTAAGACATGGTAGTTTCTCTTATAACTACTTGAAAATTTGCTTGATGAAGTAGTGAATACCTAACTTTTAATGTCACCAAGCTATTAACTTGAAGGCCAGGTACTATTCAAGAAAGTTATTCTCTAGTTGGTGGTATTTACCGACTTCCATCTATTTGAAATAGACTTACTACTGTGTACACAGGAGTTCCACAGTGAGCTCTATCTCAGGCCATCGTTCTTCAATTTAGAACATAATTTAGAATAGAAGAATAAAAATATGTTGTAAGAAACAAACTGACTTAGTCTAATTACCCCTCTCTATCACATATAAAACTCTGTACATATATTTTATACAATGAGGCCAGCAAATGTTAGCCAGGCTGTCCTATAATGTTGTATTTAAAAAGAAATTATAGCCTGTATTTAGACTTTCAAAAAAGAGTTTCAAGGTAAAGACAGATGTATTTAGCATTAGTTCACTTGTCATGACAAGTAACAATAGCCTGAAATACCAAAACTATAATGTGATTGTCATATCACAAGCCTTTCAGTACTTACTTTCCAGGTAGTGCCTACATGCTAAATATAATCTGTTACACTGCACATTTATACACATTTCAGTTCTTCCAGAGGAGATAAATCTATCCTAACACCTATTAGAAGCAAACGGTGTATGATAGCAATAACAAGGAATATAGTGTTTTGAAAACAAAAGGACCTCAGATCCTGTACGAGATATATTCTATTTTGTCATCTTCTTGTCTCCTTAATATTTTATTTTGTGCTCCTTATCTAAATATGTCAGTATCTATTTTCTTTTTAGGTGGTGGATATCTATGTGAGCAGTGCCCTTGCAATTGAAAGACTCCTCTGTATCAATTGTCTTCACAAATGGAACAGGCAATAACCATCACTCACAAAGCACAGGCAACCAGATTTTGAAGGGCAGCATTTGTTCAGAATGAAATATGAGTAAGAAAAGACACAATGCCACAGCAACATTTCAGTTTAACTTTCCTTCTGGGATAACAAAATACTTGGATGGATGGATGGCTTTATTTTGTCACTTCGTTTATTCAGGGAAAACAGAAAAGTTCACAGACAAAAGGCTAGGACTTTCAGAAACTATTTTCTTTTTCTAAAAACCCCTGGGAAGCAAATGAAGTAAATTTTTCCTTTTTCTTCAGAAGGTGTTCATTAGACAGGAGTTAACATTTTCAAAATGTTCTTAGCTCAGCTATACTTACATTGTTATTAATTGGGACTCAAATGGACAGTGTCTACATTCTCCATAAATTGGGTTTCTTGCTGGACTAAAATTTTGCATTCATCACGGCTCAGGAGTTTATTAGCATCCAAATTCCTAAGGCCTTTACAGAAATACTGATCTGTGGTAAAGTTCAGTTGAATCACATGACAGTCAAAGATAAGTTCATTCTGTCAGAAGTGGCTCTGGGTTTTTCTAGTTCAGAGAAAAGTAGTATGAAGGGCAACCTCATTTCTCTCTACAGCTTCCTGAGGAGAGGAGTAGAAAGTGAGGTGCTGAAGTATCCAGTGAGAAGACACGTGGGAATGGCTCAGGGGAGGTATAGGCTGGAATTAGGAAGCATTTCTTTACCGAGATGGTGGCCAAACACTGGAACAGACTTTCTAGAGAGGTGGTCAAGCCCCAAGTCTATCAGTGTTTTAAAAGGCATTTAGACAATGCTCTTAATAACATGCTTAAACTTTTGGTCAACCCTGACTTGGTCAAACAGTTGGACTAGATGATCATTGTAGGTCCCTTCTGCTCTGTTCTGTTCTGTTATCTACAAACCAACAAATTTAAACCCAGTGAAAGATGTTAGAATATGCAGCAACTTATATTCATAGCCCTTAGGTGACAACTCTGAGTACAGCCAGTATTGCTATACACAAATGTAAGTCAAGCTTCGTACAAAGTGACACTGTTGGTCACCCTTCCCTCTCTCTGCATTAATATCTACATATCCACTTCTTTGTAAAGTCTGTACTGGTTGTAATAGCAACTGGTTACTCGCATGCCGCTCGGCTGTGCATGATGACCCCTAATTCCCCATTCATGATTCAGTGTCTTCATCTTCCTGTTTAACGGACGTCTCTGAATAAGAGAGTGCAGGTAGCAGCCACAAATAGCATTGCGCAAAGAATGACACTAGTCTCATGCAACAGATGAAGATTTTTCTCAGAATCATCTTATTTTGGTAAACTTAAAAAATTATTAATATTATGATACTTCATTAAATCTGATGACATAACAGCTTCATTTGGCAGTTAAGAAAAGATGCTATCTGCAAATGCAGAACAAATTGAAGAGCTAAGTACAACACTCTGGATTCTGCACACCTTTCAGGAGTGAAAAGATAACACACTGATTATCTATTCTGTGCAAGAGTGACATAATTGTATTGTCACAAAGATCTGCAGATGGATTTTCTGTATATAAGGTGAATTTGTTTATTTTTACAGAAGAATGGAAACAATCAGTAAAATATTGCTACAAAATAACAGTTACTAAAAAATTCTGTAGTCTTACATTCTCTAATATCATATCTACTAAAATTAGTCTAGTAACAACAGTAAACATACGATAACAGAAGCATCTGTTTACCAACATGCATTATATTAAGGAAAAAATCAGTAAAGCAAGAGAGCTTTCTCATTTACCTCACAGTAGGACATATGTTCTTATTTAAATAAAGTAACCACACAACAATACACCCAGCCTTCTGAAATGAAAATCAAAGTTCTAAGTCTATATATGCATCTCAAGACATTTACAAAATATTCTTGCTAATGTTTATGTATGTTATTTTTTCCCTTCATTCTTTATATTAATACAATTAAAGTGTCTATTTCTTGGTAGGAAACTATTATCATAAATGTTGGTATTTCGGGGAGATAAAATAGGCAGTAAAGCTGCATCTTTGTCAATCTGTCTTTTCCGTTTATGCACCATGGTGTTGCCTGCAGTTCAAAAGGACAGCAATAAATGCTGAGAAATTAAAAAACAAAGATCAAACGACACCAGCATATATTCAGATCACTTTCTTAAGCACATGTAGAATACTGTTTAAATGCTTACCTTAACTATCCCACGGATATGCATTTTTGCTATCATCTCTGCAGTGTAAAGAAACATCAACAGAGTATCAAGAGCAAACGTCACATATTGGAGAGGAGGATAATGCTCGAACGTCTTCGGAGTGTTCATACAAACAGAAATAACACTGATGATGGCACAGATTCGTAGTAAAGAGTGTACCCACTGGAAAAAAAAACAAACACACAAAGACATTGTGAGATTGCTTTCAAGTTCACAAGAACCTCAAATATTTAGCCTCCAAAACTTGCGCTGGCACTTTTTGTAAACACGCTTTTGCATCTCTCTTTTACATCATGATCCACATATTAAAGGTCTTTATCCAAAACTCCTGACTTTGTCTTATGCAAATGCTTATTTGCTTATTAACAAATATAGTTTTGTTATTATGTGAGGTTGTATAATTCAGAAACCAAGAATTAAGAGCCAGGAAACAGAATTAGGAGTCCATCATTTCTACTTTGTGGCTTTTGTAATGCCTTATCTTTTAAAATGTCAACTTGTCATGTTTATGTGCAGATAATATGTGGAATTAGCTGATATCATAAACGGTGAATGCATTAAATGAAAATATCTGTGGAAAGTTTTAGTTCCACATGTAGATGAACTGATTTTTAAATCAGTTTACAATTCCAAAAATTAAGTGAGAGGCATAGGGATTAAAAGCATTATTTCATTTATTAAAATAATAAAGAAAAAGACTTTGTCACAGAAAGTTACTACTTAACATCAGGGTTCACTTTTGCTCCAAGTGAGTTTTGCTGCCATAAGAGAACAGTTAATTTCTATGACTACCTACATCTTAGTCCCCCTAAAATTATTATTAATAATGCTCATACTCAGTGCCAGTCACAGTGAGAAGTCTAACGAAAAAGCACAATGCATCTATACAGTGGTTTTAAGGTTGAATTTTTTTTTTTCTTTCACATCAAACGCACCATTGAAAAATCTTGAAGCTAGACAAGTGCAATGAATCAAGAGCTGACAAGATCGTATCAAAACAAGAAGGGGAAAAAAAAAAAGACACTACAGCAAGGAAAAGTATCTCCAAGCAAAACCCAATGAACTAAAGTGTATTTCTAAAAATTTTTAATCTGGGGAAGTTCTACAGTCATTTACACCACCATTTACACCATTTACTGCGTGCTGAGAAACAAAGGTAAATAACCCAGCATATATTTCTGCAATGACATCTTGACAGCAGTCAATACAAACATTGTATTTAAGATTATTTAGCATGAATTAATATAGGGGCATTGTGTTGTAAATGATATCGGTGTTAAAACTCAGCAGCAAATCTGAGGGGATCTGCTATCCATACAAGAAATGACACGATAGTTCCATTAAATTAATGCAATGCCAACAACATGTATTATTTAAGAATAATTAACTTCCTGGTTTTAAAAAAGTAAAAAATTATACACCGCATTAAAAGAAATGCGAAAATGGCTTCTCTGCAAAAATGTGAATCATTCAAAATATAGGAATCCTGGATGCACACCAACTGCTGAATAAATAATGTAATCATAATAACCATATTTATATGGTAAGGGCATTTTCTTAATACAGCACATTCTATTAATAACTCTAAACCCAATTAAGCTTTCCTCTGTTTCATGTTGCCAGACACTTTTACATCTATCTTTTTCATAGGGCAGGCTGTAGCTTAAATGATACCAAAAACTGTGAGCTGTACTTCAAAACAATCAGCCAAAATACAGTTTTATTTTCATAAGTGATGTAAAAGGACTGATTTGAAAGTCAAAAGTGCTAGCTGTTGGATACCACTTTAGTAACTACATGCTTCTTTTAACATAAACTTAATTTTTAATTTCAAACATCTTAAGAACCACAGACATTGGAAGGATAGCTGTTTGAAAAAAAAAAAACCACTGCTTGATCATCCCCCATCAGTATGCAGCGACCACAAGAAACATTTTTATTTAGCTTGTGACTTTTTGTAAAATAAATAAATAAATAAATGCACTGGTAGATTAGCAAACACAGCTCAATGCTTGTTTCTGACAAATACCTATTTCAGAATCTTCTGTTGAAGCCATATTTCAACAATACAAGTTACATTTAAGTTAAAATTAGTAAGCACAGAAAGAGATACCTACTGGTTTGTTAATCCACAGAATATCTGCATTGTCTGACAATGATTCATCAGGACCAAAATCTGTAACTGGTTGGGCTTCCACCCTTGAACTTTGTTTCCTTTTTAGCATCCTGAAGTTAACTTTTGTTATCTATAATCATGAAACCTCCTTGGGGAGAAAAAAGGAGAAGACATAAATTCATTAAAAACATTTTATAATACATTTTAAACAGTTTTATAAATAACCTAAAGCATTTTGTTTTCATGCAGACTGCTTTTGTACTTACTGAGTAACAGGATCATTAAAAAGCTTTGCCTATATAAATCACTGACACGACTCTCTTTAGTTTATAAAAATTTACATAAAGGTATGCAACACAAACAATTACCAGAAACTTAGCAATGCTGGGAGAAAATCTGTACCAATATGCAAAGCATGCTATTGCTGTGGACTTAAACCCAGAGTAATCATTGGATGGATTTGACCTGGAGCCATTTAATTTAACGGTGACATTTTCATTTATTACACTAGGCTAAGATAAAGCCCAACATGCCAAAGGCAAAAAGGCAATGTTAAGCAGCTGATAGATGCTAATGCTCTTTACTGAACTCAGAAGAGCCTTCTTTCTAACATACTACTATTAATGTGTATTTTTTTAATACTTTCTTTAATGTTAGCAATTACCTATCCAACAGCCAGACAGCTGGCTGTCTCTGGAGCCTGTGATGGCACGTGAAAGCACTGAGGAAAATGTTTCATTTCCACAAGGTCAGACCAAACCTGGACATTCCTGAGTGGGTGGCAGTGACTGAGCTTTCTGCATGCTCAGTGATGTGGGCACAACTAGTGGACACACCATGAGAGCAGAAAGGTGAGTTAGACCTTATTACTGACTTTCCCACAGATACAGTTCAAGGATCCCAGAGTTGAAATAAATTCAAAGAGATGAAGAAGATACACCCTCCTAAGGAGTAATAGTTTTCCCACAAAATACAATCCCCTAGGGATTGTTTTTCATGAAATTGAAGGGGAAGGAGAAAGCAAGATCTTGGGACCTTAGCCTGGACTTTACTCTGGATCAAGTCTGGTTTGAAAAGTTTGTCAAAACTAGTATAAAATAGAACGATAGAGCAGTTTGGTTTGGAAGAGACCTTGAAAATTCATCTAATCCAACCCCCACGCCATGGGCTGGGACATCTTTCACTAAATGAGGTTGCTCAAGGTCCCCTCTATCCTAACCTTAAACACTTTCAGGGATGGGGCATCCACAGCTTCTCAGAGCAGCCTGTTTCAGTACCTCACCACCTCCACAGTAAAGAACTTCCTTCTGTCCAACTTGTATCTCCCCTCTTTCAGTTTAGAACTGTTCCCCTTTGTGCTGTCCATACAGGCCTTGGTAATTACAGGTCCAAGCATCACAATGATGACTGCAATAGACAGTCCTTGATCAGCTGGAAGAAACAGTGGGGTCAGGACTGCAGGACTGAGACACATGTGAGGGGTCTCAGCTGGCCTTCTTACCCACACAGGCTTCTGCTTCATGTCCAAGCACTATGCACCTATGCATCCTAGGCTGTCTCTCCTTTTGCCTGTTATGGCAAATATAACCCAACCCCCTCCTTCCAATTCTATCAGTCAGCTCCTACTCTGACTATTTGCTCTGTTTCAAATTTGAGGTCAACTTCTGTATCTGCAATTCCTTTGCCACGTTTTCAGAAAAGTGCTTTTGTGGTTTCTCCTGTGGTGTTTCTCCACACGTGACGAGCTCCCTAGGTGAGCTCCTTGCAAGCTTCTACAAAACTTTTTCAGTACCTTCTTTCACATCTGTCAGTAAACTAACACTCCTGATCACAGTGACTGTCCTGTCAGTACAAACGCATGCTTTCCTGCCTATATGCAACTATCTCGTATTTCCCGTCTAAGATTTAAAAAGCGAGTCTGAACTATTGTTCTATATTTGTATAAATCATAAAGCAATAGGGTCAAGGCCCTGGACTGATGCTCCAGCTGGAGAAGCTGACATTATGCAATAATCAACCTTTTAAAATATAGAGAAATTATATAAAGGCACAATATAAGGGACAACTTCTGACATCCTCATTTACGTTGGATGGTCAGTCACAGCAACCTTGTAAGTGAAACTGGTAAGCTGTCACTAAAAATATGCAAATATTGTAAAATAAACATTATAATTTCATAGTCTTCCTCTAACATGTTCTCTTAATGCTCAGGCTCAAGCTTCATGCTCCAACTTCCTTCTCATAACTAAATTTACTAATTCTTTCTCTCTAGCAATCTTTCCTCCTTTCTCCTATTTATTTCTAAGCCTAATGTGTTGACCTATTTTCTGTACTTGGACCAAAGGAAAACTAGAAATGCTTGAAGCCTCAGAGATGTTGGTGTACATTTTGAGGTCATGAAGCCTTAAAATGGCTACATTTAGTACAGCGATAAGGAGCTTACTGCAATGTTTTGGGAGCTGCATTTCTGAAGACCTGAAGGAGAAAAA
>VWZY01011597.1:48164-67055 GCA_013399075.1 Chloroceryle aenea | reverse complement strand
AAAAAAAAAAAAAAAGACTTTCTAAAATGTTTCTTTGGAAATTGTTACTCAAAGGCTGATTAGTGAATTAACAAAATAATATTTTTATGTTTACCATTTCTGGTAATGGCTATGATAGCCTAGTAAACTAGAAAAATATGTACAAATAAATTGAGAATCAATAAGATAAGTACAATAATTATGAGAAGAGGCTTGGGATACAGAACACTAAAAAGTCACTACAGATTTTTTCTGTAATAAAATGATACTCTAAATAACAAGCTATGTCCATTTAGGGGGAAAAAAAAAGTAGATGATTATCAACTGGCTAATAGAGAGGCTGTTGTTTTTATGCTTTTCTCAGTATTGCTTGTTTATACATCTGATGTGTAGGAAGATTAGCTATATCCTTCTCATTAAATTTCCATTTACCCTTTTCAATTGATCCAAGCACAGAAAATAGCGCGAACTTTAGATGTCTATAATGAATTCAGTTCACCACTTAGATGTTGTTACTGAAGAGATTAGAAATCTTATTTTTAAGAGGTGGCCTTGAACAAACCAATCAACATGCATATAAATCAAATAGAAGGAAGGAGACATTTTGGACTGTAACAACCAGCTTGTTCTTATTATTGCTATTAAGTCTGGTGTGGCCTTGGGACTCTGCTGAGAGTGTAAAGGATTTTAACTCCTGGATTATAATCTCTTTTCTAATTGTTTCTGCAAGGAGGAACCAGCTGAAAGATGAAGAGGAGGAAGGAGCTTGTGCATGAACACCTTTCAGCATGTGACACACAGTGAGCACCACACCAAGCTGTGTTAATGGGGAGGCCATAGTCCCTCCTAACCCCAAATACAAATCCACCCCTGCAGCTTCCGCATTGATTCCGACACACATCATTAGGTCTTTCTTTGATCACGACCTGTTATTAAGACAAAAGGCTTAATACATTATCTGGGATATACTTCTAGCTCCAGAGTTTTAAAAAATATTGCGTGCATGGCAAAGACAGGTTTTGACACAAGAAAATATCATGGAGTTTTGGGGCTACATCCACTTAGACATTTCTTTGGAGTATTTTCTTTACCATAGTAATGAAAACCCACAGTGCAGGTGTCTGCCTTCTCAGGGAGGATTGGATTGCCTTTGCTTTTAAATCTCTCCTTTGCTTCGGAAGCAAAGACAAACTAAAGGAAAAAAAAAACCTAAACAGAGAATTACTCACATATTGACCCCCTTCAGATCCATTTGGTCAGCCTTTTTTCTTCCTTCCCCTCTCTCCCTTAACTTGCAGGTATATTCAGCAACTACTACTCTGTCAAAACTACCACAAACCACTAAATCTGCAGCTTCTGCTGAAATGCAAGTATGCTAGCACAATAGTTGCTGACCTTAAGACCTATTGTGCACTTGGGAAAAAAAAAAATCTGAAGAAGGTCTAATCCCAGTTTGTGAAACCCACACTAATCACAAGATGTTCTTACTAACAAAAGCTTGCACTTCCCACAAAAAGCAAAAGATAAATCAAAGTAGCTGATCCTACACAACATCAAAAGCTGAGAATCTGTGTCTAATTTACAAAGCAAGCTCACTGTACACAGAATAATCTTTGCAAGAAATCTCTACCACAAAGCCAGGAAAACATGTTTATAAATGCTATGGTAAACAGATAAGGAAGTTAAAAAATTATTTCAGAAAAATAAATAGGAAAATAAGGCAGATATTCCTACCTACAACTTATGGAGAGAGTTTAAAAATCAGACAAATCCTTGGAATCAGTAATGTCAGTAATGGCTTCCAGTAACTGCCTATTGACTTTGTCACCCAAGATCACGAGAGCACTGCCTGAAGATTCCCCCAGAGCTGGCACCTACAAACGCTCTCTTCAAAATACCAATTCTCTCTTCTTTGAACATGTCAGCTCCCCTTCCAACTTGTCCCAGAGCTGGGACACAGAAAGTGGCACATAGACTTCTAAGAGACCAATCACATTTGAACCTTTTACTATCTGTGAAAGGGTGACAGGAAGGGGACATGAAGAGCCGTACACATAGCAAGATGAAAAAAACCCATTTCCATATTATAAATTAAAAAACCCCACACCCCAACTACAGACTAACTTTAAAGAAGAAAATGCTCTTAACCATAGTATACAATGTATGGTTAAATGAAAAATAAAAGTTCTCATATCTCAACAGCCATCTCTGTTCCCTCTTCGCAAATTGTCACTGATTCTCCATTGCCTGCTCCCTTCATCCCCATGTTCTTCCATCTCTCCCGTTGGGTGCAGGTACAGACAAATGGCATTTCAGAATTTGTATTCATGAAGCAAAATACTTGAAGTGAGCAAGTTACCTACATGACAGTACAGATATATTTAATTTTAGAAAGGTAAAGAAATACTTCCAATGTATACAATCACATGGCACACGCCCCTGTGAATGTTATTAACGCGTAACTAGTTTCAAGGAAAAACTTTTTTCAGTACTTTTTTTCTCTATATGGTATTCTTACTGCATCTGATAAAATATCCTAAAAGATCTCTTCATTATTTTGAACACAGTATACTGATAAAAGCTGACCAAACTTCAGTATTCATTAAAACCAAACAGGAATCTTCAGAAAGAAAGTACACTGAAGGAAATATAAAAAAAAATCAGTTACATTCACATTTTCACATCATTTGGATACAGGTAGGAAAGAACAGCTACTGACTTCTTTAACTTACTAGCAGGACCTCAGAACAAAGATACTGGACTGGGATTCACACATGAAGGAAGGTTTAACAATTGCTTAAGGCTGACAATGTCCAAAAGTTTAGTTTGAAGACAGGTGTCCAGACTTTAGCTCCTTGCTCCCAACACATCTCCTGAGTCTTGTCTTCTTATTGGCTGAGGATAATGCTCACACAATACTTATTTCTTACATATAAGTTCTTCCTCTCAGACCTAGCCAAAATAATTCAGATCTACTCAGCGGACAGAACCAAGTATCACATTGCATGCAAAAGCAGATCTCATGTGAGCCAGATATAAAGCCTGCAACAACTATCATATAATGTCCTATCATGAGTCCTTTTTACTATCCACTTTCTAACATCCAAACATGCAGTTTTGAAGAAACTATGCATGTATATACATGGTGCCATGTTGCAGCCTGATAATAAAACTTGATAATTTTAAATTGATTTGGTTAGTTTTTTGACATTTTTCATTAAGAGATTGGATTGAGTGAAAGAAAATATCAATGGAGGATGAGTTTTTAAACAGCGCTGATAGACCACACCATGGTACATTCCACCACACCACTTCTTTTACATACAAAGTACAGATCAAGGTACTAAAAAACTACTTCTCTAGTAAAAAGCAGGTATACTGTAACATTCCATAGTCCCAGCTCGCCAGGTATCCAGAAAGAAGGGACACAGCCAAGCATGAAGCAGCTACTCCCCTGTATAAATAACCAGCTCTTTCTTTCAGTGGAAACCAAAGCACAAGAGTGGTGAGCACCCTCAGTCTCCCTCCAAGTTGTTGGCTGTTGACATGACTGGACCACAGGACATCTTTCCAAGTCCTACAACTTAAATACACCCTTATATGTTACTCTGTCAGCATGGTTGATAAAATGCTAACATTTAATGGTGGCCACTGAATGCACAATAATTATACAGAGACAATATACCTATGGCTTATATTCTCTTCATGGATATATAGTACAGTTTGACAGCTAGATTACTTTAAAAGTTCACTTCAACTGTAGGCTACCTACCCATGACTTGCTGCCCCTGGGATTAGTCTCCTGCAATGTAGTCTAATATGAAAATCCTTAAGAGCTCACAGCTAAGATGTGCAGCAACGTGCTTAGTAACAACCATGCTGGAAAAAAGTACGAGAGCAGTGTTCTGGGATATAGTTTTGTGGTCTGCTCATCTCCAGGCGGAAATTGTGTTGTAGCCCTCTGTGAAAGCAAGGGGGGAGGGAGCAGTGGGTCATTCTTTGAGAGGAGTCAGGGAGCAACCCATCCTCACTCTAAAATACCCCACATTCAGTAATCTGCTGTGAATACCACAGATCTGCGTTGAAGGGTTTTCAAGAAAGTGATGAGGGCATCCTTCCCAGAAAGATGCAGGGGCGGAAAGGCGCTCCTCTGTAGGCAGAGAGCTGGCAGAATGCCTTCTTAAGTGATTATTTTAATGTTGCTGGGATTTTGTTGTACCACTAATTACATGTTAGTGTGCCTAGAACCTTGTACACATATCTTTTCATAATTTAAATTGAAGCCCATTAAAAATTAAAATAAATGGTAGTTACATTCTTTTAGCATTGTTACAGTTTTTGCTAAAATAATTATTTATGAAATTTGCATATTCTAGAACATCTTCCAGTTCCAAATTCTTCCCTTTCCATCATTTAAGGAACCGACAGTGAAACAATTAACACCTGGGTTTGGATGAATGCCATATATAGGTCTACATAGTGTTTGTGGTTTCAGCAATGTTCAGAAGCTGGAAATAAGTCAAAACTCAGTAAGTTGTATTTCCAAGAGGTATAGCTTAACGAGAATGAACTGTGATGGACCGAATTTCAGATTAAAATAAAACCAACACACCAGAGAAAACTATGGGTCTACCTTTCTAAAGCACAAAGGACTTGCTGACTGTTACAGATTTAAAATTTTATTTTAAAATGCAGTACCAAGCTCAAACGGTTAAATTAAAATTCCCTCAACTGCTCCTAAAAGTCTGCAAGGTATTTTCATGCACTTGCAGATAACTGGAGTCTTCCAGCATCCAGAAAGACGAACTCAAAGAAATGTACTTTTTCCTCCCTCCATTACAGCTTCTTAACTTTGTGACTTAGGCAGAAAAGCTTAGTTCATTAATAACATGTATTATTTCTCTGTTGGTCACTTAAAGGGCAGGTGGGATGCAGCTGCTATGGAAGGAAATTAAAAGGGAGGGACAACGAAATGAAACAGGAAATTGAAGATGCTTAAGACAAAAGACTCAAATAGTATTTAATTAGTATTTTCTCACTGTAATTCCCTTATGAATGACTTAGAACACAACAGTGGGTAACAAACTACATCATAGCTGACTGACTTAAAAGCCACATCCGGACATAAAGGCCATCAGAAACCTCCATGCTTCCCGGGAACATGTCTCTCTGACATTACCGAGAATGCTAAAATTAAAAGAAGACAACGACAAAAAACAAACGCTAAGCACCTCTCTTTCTCTGCTCAATGAATGGTGCTGAGCCCCCGAAGCTGCACTTTAAAGACAGACTTCAGGCCCAGGTACGACCCTCTCTCCAATGACCCAACCCCGTGGTGAAACCTCCCCTCGAGGAAGCAGCTGCCTACACCATATCCCATCCGGCCTCGGCCCCATCCACGGCCACCCATTAATTTACTGCGCCCCCGGCCTATAACGAATGAAGAGGCCTATTCACCCCATGGCCCTGCTCTGCCTCCGCAGCGAAGTGAGGCACTTTCCCTCCTCACTGAAGGACATGGAGGGGGCCTGGGGCGGCGTGTGCGGGCCGGCGGCTGAAGCGGGAAAAGGAGGAAGTCTGTCNGGGGAGGGAGCAGGTGGGGAGGAGACGGTGCTGCCCGTACCGACGCACGCTAGAAAACAGTAACAGGCACCCTGGAGCTGCTGAAGCCTCTGGCTAGAGGGGCGTGATGGTCGCCGAGTAGCAGGGTAGTTTTCTGGTTTTGCTAAGAAACCCTGTTTGTGATCTCGGAGCTGTTTCAGTGCTCATGCACGGCACTTGCTGCTGCAGAGCACACACTTCACTGGCAGGTAGCATCACCTGGGTGGTCTGGTTAATTTTCAAATTACTGAAGAGCCAGATAAAGGCTCAGTCTTGAGCTCCACGATGAAATTCATAAAATAGCATCACCTGTTGTGAAGAGATACCTCAAATAAATACATGAATAAATAAAAAAAAAATCGGAAAACTGTTTCTATGAATGAAGTTGCCATGTTTCAATCTGTTTTTTTATCTTCTTGAGCAGAAAAAGTAAATTTCTGTAAATTATAATTTGTCTTTACATTATGCAGCCTGGTCAGAAACAACATGAGCCTGTAGCTTTCCAGAGCTTGTAAAATTAGCAAAATTTTAGATGTAATCCTGCAAATGCAGTTGTTGCTACGATGGCATTAAAAGCATGGAATAGGATTTGAAAAAGAAAAACCTTAGCAAAATACCCCAGAAAGCAGAAGGGAAACGTATGGCATAAATTGTATTAGGTGCCTTCAGATTATATTTATTTGATGCTTACAACAAAAACTAATAAGGCAGTTACGAGAGCTGGCCTCAGGATTATGGATGCAGTCCTGCCAGCGGATACATATGTGCATTACTAGCATTAGTAGTTTCAGTAAATTTAAACAATTATTGCAGGACTAGTGTCTTTGATAGCAATCAGCCAGATGATATCTCATAGAAAAAAAAAAAAAAAAAAAGGGAAATAAATCAGTTTAAGAATAAATGCATTTACAAATAATACTCTTCATATTTTATGTTTTTCCTTCCCAGTTACATTTTATTTCTTGGGCTAAGTTGCTAGGCAGCATTATGCTGTTGGTGATCGCATCTTATAAATGAGTACTGACAGTTACAAACAGAGAAACATTGCAACTACATCTAAGCAAGAGAAATCAACGTTTGCCAGAAGATGTGACCTTGTGCAACAGTTTTTCTGTGGATACACTGGCCTAGGGAAAACAATTCTCTCCAGACCAATTGAGGTTGGAAAGAACTTCAGGAAGCCATCTGGTCTGACTGATCTGCTGAAACCAGGCTCAGCTATGAGATCACACCAGCTTGCTTAGGGTGTTATCCAGTTTGGTCATGAAAACCTCCCAAGATACAGACTGCGCAGTCTGCCTGGGCAACCCATTCCAGTGCTTGACGGTCCTCATAGTGAAGGATTTTTTCCTGAAGTGGTTGGACCCTTTTTTGTCTGCTGTCTCCTCCTCCTGCACCCTTGGGAAGAGCCCAGCTCCCTGCTCTTGACAGCTTCCTTGTAGACTCTGGCAGACCGCTGTTAGGTGCCTCCAAAGCCATCCCCTCTCCAGGCTGAACAAGCCTAGCTCCTTCAGCCTCTCCTCACAGGGCAAATGTTCTGTTCCCAACCACCTTGGTGGCCTGCCATGGAACTCGTGTATTAACATCTTTCATGTACTGGAGCAGGGCTCAAAATTGGATGCAGTACTTTAGATACAGCTTAATGAGTGCCAAATGAAAGGGAATTAGTTTCCTTACATGTGGTTTGTATTATAGAAGACGCATTTCCTTATGTATTTGAAACTACTACCTGGAATCGGATTTGCTAACACAGTGTTAAATTTTGCCCTACCTACTAAGCCTCTGTGAACTGCTGCTAGCAGGGACCCATACTTTCAGCAGAAGGTTGGATTCTTTTGGACAGCCTGTCCATCAGCACAGCTTGCATCAGATGATCCTAATGCTGGCAGAAAGGTTTAGCCCTTGACACAATGATGTACCTGCCTATGTGCAAGGGAAAAGCAGTAGTATATTAAAGAGTTGTGCAGACAGTGAAGATCTTCAAAGGCCCTTTCTTGCTTTGCTATTTCACCACAAATTTACTTAGTAGTGAAGTAGCAATCACATCTACCATGTGAAAAAGAACTATGAACATTGTAGAACTTGAGCGGTGCATATCATGTATGTAAGGATTACTAGATACTTATAAAACAATTTTGCAGAGTCTATCAGTCATTTAAAATCCATGCTGATATGTAGTATTTAGGGCTGAAATTTGTTTTTATTCTGATTTAGAAAATTCCCATTAACCTAGAAAGTAAGCCATAAACACAGAGATAAGGACTGAATTTGGGAGTTAATCTTAAGATGTTACTTTATGATAATGTGAAATACGTCAAAAGGAAAGATATGTTTTAGTAAAGATCTACTTCTCATCTCCATAAATTTATAACAGATAAAGGATTTTCCTTATTCACTTTTCAAACTTAAACACATGGTTGAAACTGGCCATGGAGAAATTTCTATTTATTAGGAAATATTTGAAAACTCCAGAAGTCTGATATTGAGAATTCTGTGAGAGAATCCTCAGCCTTACCTATCACTTTAATTTCTGTAACATGATCTGCAAACACAGTAAGATCTTCCTGGATAAAAGATAATTAACAAACAGGAGTTTCCTCAACCTGTTCACTCTAGATCCTGAAGAAAAAGAGGGAATGCAAAGCATATGCTTAGTTTTGCATGTTTTGTTGCAGAATTTGGATAGTTCTCAAGCCCTGTTTTGTTTGTTTGCTTGTTTTCTGGGATGCAGTTCACTCAAGCAATTAAAAGGATAAAAATTAGAGTGAAGTGTTTCTAGTGGGGCCAAAGCAAGCAAGTAAGGAACTTCCTTATCTTCCCCATTTTCAGTGAGGAACAGCAAGAATTAAGAAAGGAAAACACTAGTAGGTCCCCAACAGGTTGGGGACCAACTGTTCTGTTTTATAAAATCCAATTACTACTCTTCCATTTGCTGGCATCTGTATAAATAGGCATATTTCCACAGCGGTATATTTTAATTATCCTACTGTGGTTGTAAAGCTACATAAGAAACTGTGAAATTATGGAATTTTATTTCTGAATTTATTTAAGCTTTCTTTGTAGCTCTCTTTTTCTTACCTTCCATAAGTATCTGTTAAGGAGTTAAAGAGTAATGTAAACAATTTTTTTAAAAAATATCCCAAGGAGCTGAGCTTATTGGAAGTGCCACTGCTGGAGTTTGATTTACCACTTAGAAAAGACTAAACTGCTTGATCAGATTTCAGATACTCCATAATGAGTAAAAGAATACATGAAATATTCATTTTGAAATCATGCTTGAGCTTTTCAAAAAGGTCACAAAATGTCATTTAGAAATTCAGAATTGAACTTCAGACCCAAAGAAGATTTAATCATTTAGGTGTAGGACACAAGTCAAAACCTGCCCTATTCCTGCTTTGTTGAAGTCTAGCCCCAGGGCATCCAAAGTCCCTGCTCATCTTAATGGCAGTTACTACAGAATTCTACAGTAGTCTGAAGTCCTTCTCTGCACATGCTGAGCAAACTTGCATCTTGCCAGGGCTCCATGTGATTCAACCAGCTCAGCAGCCCAGCTTTCTCCCATCTGTCTGCTCTGTGTGGCTCAAGCTGAGTGGTGGCCTTGCTGTGAAGCAAATAACCATAATAGCAATTGTCATGGCGCAACGTCAGACTAATGACTGCAAGAGATCAGTTACCGTTCATGAATAATTCTGTTTGCAATGAATTAGAAAATTGTCATTCTTGAGTTTCTGTGACCAGTGTCAACACTGGTGAACCAAACTAAAGGACATGGAGTATGATTTTCAAAATTTCAGACCTCAAGGAAGGTCTGAAGTCTACAACTGTATATTTATTTTGTTTGCTTTAGAAAAGTATTGAGTACTCAGAAGAGGATCAATTACAGTGTTCCATCTGCCTGTCCTTTTTCTTAATTTCTGTCTCTCCTTCTATTTTGGTTGAATAGAAGCAGTGGGACCCAGTGCAAGACTGAGTATTGAAACTGTACAAGATAGTTGCTGTTGCCTGGAGACGCTGGTGTGCATATATTCAACTTAGGCACTCAACCGGAGTCACTGCAGTTTTGCTCTTAAGAAGTCAGCAGTGTCTATTTTTTAATTTACTATACGGAGAAACAAGCCTTTGGTCAAAGAGATAAGAAGGATTTGTCATTGTAATTCATTCAGGTAACTACTAAAAAAAATACCAAAATCACAAAATTATTATTCTTTTTGTCACTATTTTAGATTTTTCCAGATTTTTCCCAGCAGCAAGGAATGTTGTCCCCTTGAGAAGTATGGCATAATTTGACCACAGGATGAAAATTTATGTTGGAAAATGACATGACCATTTATTTCCTTCCTTGGCCTCTTCAACATTACTGTTAGCCTGAATTACACCAGACCTTGCTTTCTGACATAAGTGCTAAATGGTTAAGAACGCAGTAGTATATTTTAAAACACGTACTATTATTGCTGGCATTCCCAGATGTCTTGCAAGCTCATGCTTAAAAATCATATGCTTCCCTAAGGCCTCTGTAAAATGAGGGTATTACTGCTGTTTAGGGGAATTAACTAGTAAACATTAAACAAACAAAAGACGTACCTACTATTTAAAGTTTCAGCTAGGACCTGAAAGAGTAAGCTAAGGCTTTACACTAGAGTATAACACAATAACATCTTGATTAATGTTGGCCTATGAACGGGTTGGGTAGCTTATTCAGGACAGCTACATTGAGGCCAGCTCAGGTTTAATCTTGTTCTAACCTTGATCCTATAATGCCAAAAGCTATTTCTATTCCCTGTGTGATACCATCAGCTGTCCCAGATTCCATGTCATGTCAGCAAAATGAACACAAGATTTTCTGTTCTGCACAGCTCTGGTGTACTCTGCCGCTTGCTCCCTTCCAAGGATGCCATCCCCTAGCACAGCAGTGTCTCTCAATGGCTCTATGCATATCTGAACTGTTTAGACAGATTTTAGTTAACTTCAGCAAGTATTTTGGTCCATGGGTGTTAAAGTGGTATGCTGTAGATCTTTACAGACATATCATTTAACGGTTGTATATCCTTGACAGAAGTGATGAAGAATCACTGGAAGCTTCCAACTCTTCTCATTCTAGATCTTATAGAGAAATAATAACTTGTGTGATATGTGGGATTTTCAGCTTCTGTTTATTTTTAGAAAATTGTTATGTAAGTGAATGCCTCTGCAATGTCTTCAGTGATAAAAACTCATGGTGTTACTAAAATGGCTTCCATGGAAATACAGGACGATTTGACAAATTTGACAAATTTTGCTTTTTTTTTTTTTTTAAAGCTTAGACTGTTCACTGGATTTGCTTTATGTTTAAAAAAAAATCCTTAAAAATAGCATGAGAATGTGGTTTGCCAAGTCAATGGCTTTGGTAAAGTGACAACAAAATTAAGCTGGCCACTAAGAGGCTGTAATAAGGGAGTAGACAGAGTCCATCTGCCTCCCCACACTAAATTAAATCCTGTTCAGTATCACAGTATGTCATCAGAGTCATAGAATTATGAAATATTTCAGGTTGGAAGGGATCATCTAGTCCAACTCTGCTGCTCAGAGCAGGGTTGCCTTGAACCAGTTACCCAGAATCCTGTCCAGATAGCTTTTGAATATTTCCAGGGGTGGAGACTCCAGAGCTCTGGGCAGTCTGTTCCAGTGTTAGACCACTCTTACAGTAAAAAAGCTTTTTCTTCTGAGGTGTTTGGTTTTTGTGTTTGGGGTTTTTGTTGTTGTTGGTTTTGTTTGTTTGTTTGTTTGGTGTGTTTTTGTATATGTTATTATTCCTCATTTTACTACAAAACCAATTCTGGCAAAGTTAAGATATTGTTTGCCTTTAAAAAAGTATTTTAAAAAAGTCACTGTTTATGAGTTACCTATTCTAGCCCAATGCATACAACTTGGGTCTCACACATAATGTTACATCACAGTTCAGAAGGCTGTGAAACCACCAAAGTGTTATCACCAGTTTGAATAGGACATTACACTATCAGTTCCTGTCCTGGTAAATAAAATTACAGAAGAAAGGCTTATTGTAGTATCTGACCATACCAAATCCTGCAAACATTTAATAAGAACACTAATAGCGATACACTTAAACTGAGGTTCAAGTATAGGTGTGTGTAACAGCACTTACTTTCTTGATTTCACATCTTTATTTGAAGACAAATGTTGTCTGACAGGTGTTATTTAAACCTCTTGCCTACTTCTCAAAAGATTGTTCACTCTTAGCAGTGTGTTCCAGCTCCTCCTCCTCCTCAGCATTCTGTAGACTTTCTTTTCTCTGTCTTTACTCTGCAGGTAGTGACATTACAATGTGTAAAGTGTACATCTACCAAGCACCTACAGGTCTGAAGCTTTAGTCTGAAACTCCAACATGTAGGAAAAGTAGCATTTCACACATGCTCTACTTCATACAGGTGTATGTTATTCAGTAGAGAACAAAGCTCCTTAAGGCAATGTAGAGGAGTGGCTGAAAGGAACTGAGAAGTCCTCAAGACAGCATGTCAGGTTCTCATTTAGAAAAAGACTGTTCCTTGTAAAAGGAATTTACAGTCCATTTGGGAGCCAAATTATTTTAGCTTCTAAATATATACATATATACACACATCATGTGTACATATATACATGCATGAATACAAACATTCTCGGCTTAAACAATTATGTAATAAATCGGAGTAAAGATTAAAATCCAGTATGGGAGCATTGAGATATTTTATTAAAGGCACGTACACATGAAAGCAGTTATTAATCTCTGGGTGCACATCTTAAATACTGCACCCTTGGACTGTGTAACTGCACCTTCTTCAAATTTAAAACATCCCCAGCCAAAAGATATGTATTAAATAAAACCCGGACAGATGGAAATAAATAAAAAAAAAGACAGTGACAGGTCAATGCATCATGATGGATATCTTCTTCTTGTATGCTTGAAGTTACAGTTTGCAAGCTGTTTGAAGGTCTTGTGAATACCTACCAGCACCAGTCTGAACAGGGAAAAAGGAAGAAAGATGAACAGATGGCAACATCTTAATTTGTGGATTAAAGATACATTTAGTGCCAAAAGGGAATTACTATTGTTTAAAATGCAAAGCTTTCTGTTTATTCTTCTTTAACTCCAGGCTTCTGGCATTACAATTTTTGACACTCATATTGTTCTTAGAAGTGTTCCTGTTTTGATTCTTAAGGGGGTTTGTTTGTTTATTTATTTTTATTGTAGCACTACAAATAAATTTGAAGAACTATCAAACAGATAGAATGCACAGTGATGCATTAATCATGGACTTCAAAGTTCAAGGACTCTCAGAAAAAAAGGCCTGACAATATTACTTACCTTTTCACTAGATCCATCAAAGTAAAATGCAGAAAGTTAGCACAACTATAAACATTGCAAAAGTGAATCCAACAGATTTCTCTTAATACAGAATTTTTACCAGCTGCATTGCATGAGAAAATTCTGTAGTATATTTGCAATATGTAATATAAAGGATGTCAGAACTATTAAAAAGTTGTATACAAGATGCAACATCCATATACAGGGCTTTTAGATTTTTTTACATTCAAATTCTACTTATATTTTAGGGTAAAATTATGTGTCATATGCAGGATATTACACTACAAGTAGAGAGACATGTTTTACACTTCACACCTTCAAGATAGCCTCTCGAAATAAGAAAAAAAAATTGTGTTTTAATAGTCCATTGGAATCATATTTTGTTTTAACCTGTATATTTTCAGGGAATAAGAATGTATGTTTACAAATATGCTAGATCAGATCTCGTCCAATCTACTATTTAGTGTTTCAGGGAAAGTTTATGCTTCAACTGAATGGGTAGTTGGCTAAACACTGGATTTTTATAGGCGCCATCTGGACTTTAATGTTTCTTTGGGCATCTATCATACCAGCAGAGCATAGTCAAATGCTTGATGCATTTCATTTTGGTTTTTTGCAGGAAGTTCACTAGCAGAACTATTTATGTTAGCATGAATCCTGGGAATTGTACCCTTGAGTTCACTATGTAAAATGTAAGACACCTAATTACACTTTTAGGAAAGGCATCATCTCAGTCACAGGATTTTCAACCAAATCTTAAAATGTTTTCTAGAACAGTATAATCTGTGGTATACCAGATATTGAATATGAAAATAAACCAAGAGTTATTCATTTTGAGAAAGCTACTGAGAGCTTTAATCTCCAGTATAGGCTCTGGAATCAGTGAAAGTCTCTTTTTAAAGCAGCTGCCTGCTTTAAAAATGCATCTTTGTATTTATGTCTGTGCAGGACACGTCTATCCTACCCTCTTGTGTGGTGGAAGTTTCTTTAAGAGCTTCCCATCCCAGGGAGATATCAAGCAATCAGCAATTTCCCAGGACAACCAGAGGGATCAAAAAGTGTTTCAACGTTTCTGTAGCATGAAGAAATGCACATGGTTGCTCCTGTCACATTTTATTAATTTAGAGAGACTATCCTTCATTTTATCTTAGTCTTAAAGCACTTCCAAAATCTCCCACTGCTCTGATGAGGTATTGTACTGTGTGTTTTAGTGAGTCATTAGGAAACGGCTAACTAATAGTGGTTTTTAATATGGAATCACTCAGACTGGTGTAGGTTGGCTGCCTGTGGTGTCACACAGTTCAAAGCTGTGGGCAGGTAACCTTGGGGAAAGGATTGGACAGAGGGACCTGGGGAGGCAGGCAGGAGGAGATGCTCCAGCAGCCGGGCAGGCATGCTGCAGCAGGGGAGCGCTAGTCCCGTCTCCTCAGTGGTGTGCACTTCTCCCAGCACATTACACAGATTATCCTGAGCAGCCATCCATCAGAAGACAGGGGGGATACACATACCTCAAATATTTACGGTCCCTGCACTTTGAGAATGAGACAGTTCGTTCAGATCTGTGAAGTTCACATCTGTGAACCACCACTTTTAAAACATCAAAATAAACCATCTGGCTGCACAACTGTTTCTAATTATTTCCCTGCCTAGACTGTAAACTTTGGGGTTTGGCACCGGCCTCCCTCCCAGAGTGCTGCCCAAATCCCGCTCCCAGGCAGCTAATCAGAGCCACTGCAGCACAGAGGGAGCAGCCCTGGAACTGGGCTTGTCCAGCTCACGGCTTTCCACGCACTCGGTGGGTCTGTCCAGCCATCTGTCCGCCCGTCCACCTGCAGGAGTTCTCCCTTTGTGACGTAGCTCACACCATGTATGCACAGGGTCTGTCTGGGCTGGTGGTACTGCTGCTGGTCACCTTCCTGCCGGCCAGTCACCCTGAGCCGCCGGCTGGCCCCCTGGCCCCACGGTAAGTGTGGCTTTGAAGCCTCCTGGGCGGGTTGTGACTGATTTACAAGAAGTCAGGAGTGTGGAGTCTGGGGTTGCGGAGGGAGCAGTGGAGTGGTGTGAGAGCTCTTCTGCCTGCTTAAGTGTGTAACTGAGGGAAGTGCTCTGGGTCACTGGGAACCCAAAGAGGTGCTGTGCAAACTGCAGGTGTTTCTTGCAATGGTATATGCCATGCCCGAAACAAAGACCTGTAAGGCAGTGAAGGGGGAAGGGCTGGATAATGATGACTTTACACCCAAACCTCTTAAGTTCTGCTGCCTGAGTGGAGCAGGCACCTCACCACAACCTGAGTGTTCCCACTCTTTGGTGGTGCAGCAGCAGGTACCCTTTGCTCTTTGTCTCCACCAGGGCCAGCTCCTGCTTGCTCTGAGAGCCAGCAGCTCCTTTGCTCCAGAGCCTGCCAAAGGTAGTGTCTGGGAACTGCAGGTACCAGTCACCTGAATCCTCAGTATTCCCTGTCATTGTGAACACCTTTTTTTGGCTTGGTTCTTTTTTCCTACAATCCATCTCTCGATGAGGCAACGTGTGATTTTCCCTGTGTAAATCCTGAGAGTCCTGATCTCTGTGTGCTCCAGTGCATGGTGCAATTGCATGGTGGAGCTGCAAATCTTCAGCTATCATCTGGATTCTGCTGACTTTACTAAAACCACAGCCACAGACCACACTGTTACATGGAAAGCAGTGAATACTTTGATTTCCTTTTCCGATGAAAGCATATATCTGACAACCAGAAGGATTATACTTTGGCAAGTGTATTTTATTAGAATCAACCATAGGTTTGTATTTTGGTATCATAGATTCCTGCTATGACACCTAGATGTTTGGATATAAATGTCTTTTCCAAATCTTTTGGAATAATTCAGATCAAAATGTTTCATGACAGATAATTTATACATATATATGCATATATACCAGATACACATAACGAAAAAGAAGATAAACCTAATGCAGTTAACAGGGTAAAATACAATACAAGCATTTGTGCCCATAGCAATATGATTTCTGGTGAAAGAGAACAAAACTGGGTGATTTGAGGCAAATAATAATTTACAATCATATCTAAAATACTGTCATTAAAGCATTCTGGAGATCATCTGAAGCCATAACAGGAGGGTGGTTTCCCATGAGTTAGGCTTTTACTGGCTTGGAGCTGCAGCCCCTGTCTCTGACCACAGCTTGCTCTGTTTGCTGTCCTCTGCAGGAGTGGTTCAAGTAGTACTTCTTTGTGCCGTCTGTCCCGGACTGAGTCAGAGCTCAGGTGCCGCATCCCAGGGGGGAAGCTGTGCAGTGGCAGAGGCAGATGTGAGTGTGGGATCTGCATCTGTCAAGTAACTGAGCCTGGCAAATACTATGGTCCACTCTGCGAGTGCCATGACTGGGTGTGTGAAATCTATGATGGGAAGATCTGCGCAGGTAAGAAAACCACTATCATGACAAAATCTTAGAAAATTGAGATTATGTATTAGAACCAGAAAAACATCATGAACCAGCGCACTGATATAGTAGAGATACAGTTATGTATGTGTCCCTGAACCATGACTCTAAGCAGGATTGTGGGAACATTGAAGGATTTCACCAGATTAAAGGCTACAAGTCAGAACCAATGTCTCTGCCATAAACTGACACTGCCCAGAGTGAGCTTCATCTGCAGCAGGGGAAAAAGCAGGAGTTGCTTTGGGTTGGAAGTTTTACAAACTGTGTTTTGAATCTAATACAGGACAAGATATTGCTTAAGTTTTTCATAGAATATAGCCATGTTTCAACTGCTTGCCTAATGATAGCATAAAGTATCTACCAATAACTGTCTCTGAACAATCAGGTTTTGTCCTGTAATTATTTTTTTCTCTTCTGCTATGAGGAAGAATGTTTGCTGTAATGGGTACCATACTGAGACTGTATACATACGAAAACTGTTTCCCTCTAAGTAATGATAATGCTTTCCAACTAGAGACTTTAAACAATGTAATTATATTGTGCTTTCAGACATTTCCCCGCTGACACTGTATTCTTTAATGACAGAAGAAATAACGAACATTTCTGTGACAGAATATAGTCTCTGCCAGTTGTTGGAACACATCACTTGGTTTGCACCTAAACGTTATCATTCTTTCATCTTTCCAGCTGTCTTAAGTTTCTGAGCTCTTTTGGTCAGATTTTGGACATTTTAATTTTTTTTTTTCTTTTTTTAAGCAGCTTAGAACAGGATTTTAGAAAAAAACAGGGAGAAGAAATGCCATCATATTCCTAAGGGGATTCATCCTGGAGCTTGATGAAAGTGGCCAGAAAGAAGGACACTTCATTTCTAGCAACCCTTCTTCAACAGCTTTACCAGATTCACACAAACGTGTCATCTTTTCAGGCCAAAACATGCAATTAGGTCAATGGGAGTGTTACAGGAATTCTTCTAGTACGAGGATAACACAAATTCATTCCAGCAGTGGGTTTGGCAAATTTTATAGGAAAAAAGAGCAACTTATTTTAGCAACAATGTATGTAAGAAGTCCAATAATAACATGAAAAGATCAAGGACTGGATTATGAGAAAAATATTTACATTTGGCACCTTCGACTTCAGAGTTTTGTGGAGAAACTGATTTATAGCTTCTCTGGTCAGCAGTGTTAAGTTCTTTTATATATGAAATACTGGGGAGCCGACAATCACTTCAGTGCTTTCCTGTCCCAAATGTGAATTTTCTGCCTGATGTGATTTCAATATTCTTGCTGTTGTTGCTGTGGTAATTGTTCAAACGAAACTGAAAGCTCCTTCAATTTTAATATTCTGCTACAAACTGCACTATTATGTTCCTGTTAATGTCCTGAGCAGTGGCTGCAAGTTTTGTCAGTGCTTTGGTGGAAAGGAGTGCTGACAGGATAAACAAACCCAAGAGATTTCTAACAATAGTTAGCTTTTGTGTAGCACTTCATGCAGCAGTTCAAAGATGTGAATGTTAAGTGCTTTTTAAAAACATATTTTGGTAGTTGTCACCTTTTGTGGGTGGAGTATTGAAGAAGTCACATTACGATAGAGATGTCAAATAATTTAAATTCACTCTTCCGAAAAAAAAAGTAGTAAAAATTTCAGTACAAGTCATGAGGAGGGAAACAGCTGTGAAAGGCCTATGGATTTTGCTTGTCTGGTATTTTTTTGAGAACAGTACTAAACATCCAGCTGACTTTGTTGGAGTACAGGTCTGCCCAGTACTGCAGAAGTACCCAGGACACACCTGGGTAATTCCTTCAGGGATGGGACATGGGGTCTGGATCTCCTTTTGGGCTGGACTTACTGCCCTCCTCAATTTTCCCCCATGTTTTCAGTCACCTAACTTTAAGTTGTGTGTATATGGGAAGGGAAGAGCATAGAAAAGATGGTTAGATTTTGTATAACTGGCAGGAGTCTGGACCTTGTGTTCTATGAATAACACCCACTCCCCCAACTATTCAGTGAACCTCATCTTCTAACATTTCTTAACATTACAACACCAAGGTGATTTCCTATGTGTGACATACTTTCCGTTTTTGAGCAAATTTTTTGACTCGAAGATGTGTTGCTCTCACACCAGTTTTCTTCCTTGACTCTTTTCCTATGCTGTTTGTTGGAAGCACAGAACAATTGAAACTGCAGAGCTCAACACTGCTGATAAACATCTGTTGACTGGGACAGACACAGAGACTGGGTGAAGATCCAACGATCTGTGTTCTCATGGCACCAAGGAGGAGTGGGGAATGCAGTGAAGTCTGCTTATCCCATTCTCAGGTATATCCCAGCAGTGACTTGCTTCTTGCAGAAGCTACTAAGGAAATCATAAATGTTTTGTGCCACTGTTAAATCCTGACCACCAGGAAAAACAGCTTGACCATAGTCCCACCCATACATTTGCTCAATAATAGTGAGCAAGGTATAAATATTATCCATATTTTGGACCTCATTTGAGGGATAAGTATTTGACACCAAGTCATAGGAACAGATTGATGGGT
>VWZY01011597.1:0-48159 GCA_013399075.1 Chloroceryle aenea | reverse complement strand
AACAGATTGATGGGTTTGTTATGCTTGCCCTCCCCAGAAAGGATGCCTTTTGGTAAGACTTGCAGCCTTGGCTGCACCAGGTGGTTTTCCCCAGCATTTTCTAACTGTGATTACTATTGTGTGGTTTTGAGCTATATAGGGATTCTGCAGTTTAGTGCATTTATCACTGGGAAGCTTAAAGGCTCTGTATATGTTGCAAGTGTAAATAAACCATACTATTTGTGCATTCGACTACTGCTTGTGAATGCAATGGGACCTGCAGCAGACAGGATGTTCGTGCATCTGGTGTTGGACCTATAGCCACAAACAATTAAATTGGCATATCAATTAAGAGATAAGTCCAGCCACCCCCAGTCCCTCTAATCTCCGAGAACCAGCCTTTTTATCTGCCTGCCCTATCATAAGGTTTAGAGGAAAGAACAGCAGTCCCAATACTGTCATTCTCTTTGCAATGCTGGTGACATATTTATTTTGTCCTTTGCTGCTGATCTTCAAGGATATGAGCTAAGAGGAGGAAAATGGAATCAAACACTGAATCAAAACCCCAAAGCATTTATTCTTCATTCAGAGCAGACAACATATTTGTTGCTGTTTATTTGCAAATAGTAGTTCTGACCTCAGACACTTCGATATTGCCTCAGACTTCCTTAATATAAGTGGAGCCTGTGTTGTGTGCAAAGGAAAGTTGAACGCGCCAATAATTCCTATCATATTGCTGTTTAATAGCTATTTTTATGTGGTTTTGCAATATAATTTTAGTGCTTTGGTTTTTTGTTTTGTTTTGTTTTTTTTTCAGTTAATCTTGTTAATGTACCTGTGGTTAATGAAGATAGAAAAAGTATACTAAGTACAAACTTCCTTGGCCAGCTGGAGTGGGAGCACTCTAGGTGTTCATAGAGAATGGACCATGGAAATTGCCAGCTGAGATGGGAGACAGTATGATTGCACTGCTCAGAGCTGGTGAATCAAGGGACAGATATGATTAGGTGGAAGCATAGAGAACAATATATGAAGAAGGTTCTTCTTTGCTCAGAACTATAGTAATTGCCTTTATTTCTCCATAGTTTACAAAAAAAAGTTTTCTTCCAGGCTGAAATGCCTTTTACATTTGCAAAATAATAGTGATACTATGTGATGTACCACTGTCATAAGCAATTGCTGGGTAACTTTTCTTGCCATTGTTCTGGCTAGTGAAAGATCTTCCCGTTTCTTTCTCCAAAGCTGTAGTTGCAGTAAGTGGTGTACCTATTTTAAGATTAGTTCAGCAATGTAATGGCAGTGTTAGTCATAGGTTTTCACAGACAGAAGTGTTACCATAGTTATGTGAAGGATGGAAAGATATGTGCCATTATTTTCCACACTGTAAAGATTTAAACTATACAGAGAACACAAGTGAAAAATCAAATTGACAAGGATTGGTTGTAGAAATACAAGATGCAATACAAGTTAAAATATTGATGTAATGTGTAGCTAGGCATCTATGTGAATTTATTGGATGTGTGACCCTATATATCAGTTGAAGAGAGATGGGAAACTGAGAACAGAATTTTGACAACATTTTGATCTGAGTACTGCTCTTTGCACAAAAGGCGAATAGTGATTTTGGGCAGAGCTATCTTACTCAGGTTGGAAATGCACTAACAACTACCCCTTTGTACTCATTCTGAAGGGAGATCTGACACGCTGATTTTTCATTGAGCAGCATTTCTTGCTGCAAGTGTGAAGAAAAGCCAGTTTATGACCTTCAATGATTGCCATTTAGTCTGAAGTGAAGTTCAAGGCCCTGGATTTTGAGACTATGTGTAAGCCTCTTCTCTGACAGAGGTCACATTTCCAAAGATTCATCTGTGGCACAACTGGTCACTGGAGACACAGCCTCCTAAAAAGAGCATGTTAAAAATAGGGCAGGAGGCTACTAATGAAAATGGAGGTTGCAGTTCTTCTTCTGACGTAGTTTGCTTTAGACTGGATTTCAGAACTTGGCTTAAGTGAGATTTCCTCCTGGAGCAGGGGTTTGTAGGTGTGATACGAGCGTAAATATTCATCTCACAACAGGTACCCCAGTTCCTAGTAGAAGTGACATTGTGATAGCATAGACGTCATTGCAGGCTCATTGCCTTGCTAAGTGTACAAGGTCCCATCTGACTTACAAAGCACAAGATAGATGTGTATTATTCTCATTTCTATGCTGTTTATCTAGGTAAACTCAAGCAGTGTTTGCTACATCTACAATTGTCATAGTTCCAAATTCCAAAGATGATGAAGATATAGGTATTTCTTTTAGAGGTGAATAATGAATGGCATTTGTATGTGAAAAACAGGTAAACTTAACATAATCCAACCCATTTATATGTCTGAATGTCCTGGTGAGTATGTGCTCAAAAAAAAAAAAAAAAGACAGTTCAGAAGCTGAAACTTAACCACGTTCCCTTTCTTTCTGATATAGCTGCATCATGATTATCTTGTTTACACTGCGTAATCTTTGATACGCCCAGCTGGTGTACTGGGTTTACTGGATTCTTACGGGCCACAAGCTGATGGTAAAGTAAGGTGGTAGAGCCATGCTCATGCAAGCAGAATAGATTCCTTCCCTCAAGAAAAGAATGCAAGCCCCTCTTAAGATGATGTGAACACACCCATTATGTGACACAGGACTGTAATGATCACAGCATCCAGCTCTGATATACACCTTTCTTTGTAATTTTTGTAACAAGTTACTAGAAGGTATATATTTTTCTTCTGATATTGAGGAGAGGGGAAGTTGAGGGTCAGAGATCAAAAATATGCCTTCCGATTATCATAGACTGCTACTAAGACTCAGAATCATAGAATCATTTAGGTTGGAAAAGACCTGTAAAATCGTCAAGTCTAGCCATTAATCCTAGTCTACCAAGTCCAGCACTAGAAGAGAGCCCATGTATCTAAGTACCCTTCAAGGACTCTCAAACCACGGAGTCTCCAACAGGTACGAGAATAAAATGTGATAGTATAAAAATCACCCATTAAGGCTGTGTGAAAAAGACTTTTTTATATTTAGATGCTAAAAATACTATTTCTTACACATAAGAGCCGTGCAATCCTTTTCTAAAGATCCATTTGTACATTACATGCTATTGAATTGTTGATTCCTATGTATCGTTGTCCAAGTGACAGCAGCTTTGATTTATGAAAAAATTACAAAGAAATGTTGACAGTCCTCAAAATGGTGCTTTGTAAAGTCATTCTTTGAAGGACTACTGGTGAAGTTCTGACCTCTCACTTCAGGAACAGGGAAGAACTGAAATGGAGGACAATCGATTTCATTTTATTAACATACTTGCAGAAGGTCCAAATCATGCTTAACAGTGGCACTGTCATGACAAAAAGCTATATAAGAACGTGTTGCACTGTGGTTCTTCTGAATACTTTTGCAGAATTTTGCCTTTTAATCACTATATGCTTTACATGTAAAAAAAACACTTATGAAGGCTCTTGGAACATAATGATATGCATTGACTTGGGTTTTCCTCAAGTAGTTCTTAAACTGGAAAGAATAGAGAAAATGAGTTACTTGTACAACTGCAGTCTGACTCGCAGTCATAAGGCTGAGACCTACTGTTACAGACTCACAAAAGACAGTATTACAACTTTACTCAGCTTCTTGTCTAGTGCCTTGATAGTCAGGTAAATTCTGTGGGAAGCAGATAACCAGTAAGAAACATATTTAAAAACAGAAAACAGTCTTGAAGCACTTCATTGGAGTACTGTTATACAACTGGTACTTCTAATGACCATCTTTTGAAAGAATTTTGTTTCATTCTCACTTCTGTTTCAAGCTACAGATAATCCTCACGATAAAAACAGCAAATGTCATGAAATACAATGCTCAGGTCTGCTTAGGAAGAGATCCAGGTGCCAGCAATTGCTCAAAGAAAATTGCCCATTGCCTCCAGAAGGGGCAGATTATCTAGATGGGAATTAAGAATGTAGGTGCAATTGCAAGTGAATACAAGTACACTCCATTTCTGTGGGTTTGTCTACAGTCTGTATTTACGGAAATCCTTTTATTGAAGGAAACATGCCCAAGCTTTATTTTTACATTTGTACTTTATAAAAAGAAATCAAACAAACAACAAAACAAAAACACAACCAACTCTCATTTAGCTTCTTAAGCCTGTCTGATTCAGCCACTGCAGCTTAACCTAAGGCTGGCATGTCCTAGAGAGCTTTTGGTCCAGTGTCCTTCCTGCTTCTGTTACTGAAAATCTGAGACCATCCCAGAACAAGCCACTCTGCATAGCCTGTTCCTCCACAAACTCCAGGTATTGTGAACTTTTCTTCTCTTTCCCAAAACTTTACCTTTCTTTACCCAAAGTTTTGCAGCATCGTTTTACAGAGAGAGGCACTGGTGTGTTTCCTACTGCCTTTTTTTTTTTACTAATACTGGTTAATTATTTGAAGCATAGCAAAATGTTTGAGAGTATCAGTGGCATTGGTCGTAAACTGCTTTCCTTTGTATGTGGCCTCTTCTAAACAGAGATGCTTAACTGTGGCATAAATTTGTGTATCACAATAAAAAAAAATGTGCAAGGTCTGTTCAAGATTTATAATGCTTAGTTTCCTACTAGCTTTGTGTAAGGGATGCACAAATGCAACAAAAAATTTGATTTGAGATGGGATTAGCAAAATTACTAAACCCCAGTTGTGCACTTTGTTGGATTTAGGAGTGGATCCTGTCGGTCATCTCTACTATTCAGGGTAGAAAAAATATGTTTGTTTTTTTTTAATCTAAACAGAAGCCTATGTTTCCTTCTGACATAAATCTAATGAAATCAATGCAGTTACGCCAGCAGAGAATTGACCTCACAACATTTCCTTCCCTTGTTTAAGAATCTCCAGTTAATAACAAAGTACAACAGCATCATGCAGACCCTGTCATTTACCTGTAAATGGTAATAAAAAAACCCAAACAAACAATCATGAAAGCTCCAAAAATTAGAATGCTTTTAAGCATGACAACATTTTAGATGATTTTATGTTGTGTTATTCTTCTGTGAATTACAGTACTTTAAAGAGTTACATGTTATTCAGTAGTAGCTTGACAGGACATATACCAAAATAATTTTTCTCCAGATTGTCAAAGTTGGATTTAGCAGAAATGAGACTTGTATGAAAACATTCTGATAAATGAAAAACACTGTTTCAAAGAGATAGACTCTGCTATATTGATTAAGGAATCAGTTACACTGACAGAACTATCCCAAGTTTTATTAAATTCTCTGATTTGGAAAGTCACAAGAAGATGAAGATTTTGTGATTAGATGAGCAGCCTAAATGTCAATCCCCTCATCATCTCCAGGCTTTTATATATGAGTTCTGTGGGATTTTGTTTTGTAAATAAAAAAAATCTACTTTAAATGTGAGTGTTGATTGCTTAAATGTATGTCTGCTAAACTTGTATGTAGGTTAGAAGAGTTTTTGTTTTGTTTTGGTTTGTTGTTTTTTTTACAGATATTATGCAGCAAATATAGCATAATGTCTGTGTAGGTGGTTTCAAAGAGACATATCATATGAGATCTTTCTCTGAATAAAGCTTTTTCAAGATAGTACCTTGCAGGCTATATCTAGTGAACACTGACTTCATTTTATTTCATGGGTACCTATCAGAGGAACTCATATTTAGAGGTTTTTCAAACAATCTTACTCTGTCTGGGACATAATTTATCAAGCTCTTTGAAAACAAGCACATAGTTCCTCTGGCCCTTCATTTGGGCTTCTCAGTCTCTGTCTTTTAGAGTTTTAGGTGTTGTCTTTGCTTTTCCTCTATCTTTTTCTGTATGAGCAGTTGTTGCCAGTCCCACTCTGAACATCCTAATTCCTGTCCCTGTTCTCAGAGTCTTTTCTGCTTTTTTGGTGGTTTCTATCTGGCCCAATACCTTGGCACTGCTCTTCACAGGTTTTCTAATCCATTCCTCCAGCTCATCAAGTAACAGTTTCCATGAGGACCTGTGTGGAAGTCAGACCTACCTTGGCTCTGTTTATATCTCATGGTGGCTCTTTCACAAAGCAACGATCTCTGCTCTCACACTTGTGTCTCGGGACTATATTTTCTTAGAGAAGGCATGTCTTCAAGAGGAGCTGAACTGCCTTTGATAGTCACTGACCTTGAAGAAGTTAACCACAGTTGTATGAAACTAAATTCTGTTTCTTAACTCATAGAATATGAATCTAAACTGCAAAATCTTTAAAATAGGCATAAATCAGGAGTATGCTGCTGCATCATTCTTTCTTTGTGCTTCACTCCTTACTCTTTCCTGGAGTAGGTGGCACAGCACACTGAAATTTTACAGTTTATTTTATTTACTTTGAATTGCCTGTACATTGCTTTGCTTATTCACACGTGAGGGAATGTTTTTGACCACAGTAAAAAAGCTTGTCTTAGGGAGACTGTAGAATCTCTGTTACTGGGGGGTTCAAGAACAGGTTGAACAAATATGTCAGGAGGGATCAACACACACTGTTTCTGCCTCCAGGCACAGAAGTGGACCAGACAATCTCTTCCAGAGATCTCTTTGAGGCTGATTTTCTTTGATGATGCTGTGAAACCAATTCTTAGCCTGGTGTTTTGCCTTAATGAGGAGGATCTGTGGTAGTATAATCATAGTTTTTGTTGTGGTATATCAATGTAATGATTTATTGAAAGGGACGACTACTTGGATTTTAATCTGTTAAGACTAAGAACTTTCATCTTTTGCAGTATTTATAATACTTTATAAAATGAATCTGCTTCAGGTTTCTGAATGATCACATTTTTAAATGACCACTACTAAGTGTCTGATCAGGAACAATGCTGGGAACAACCTTCCCTGTTTACAGTATAAGCATCTTTTCAACAAAGAGGCATAAATTAATGCTTTCTAGAGATAAGATTTACTTCTGTTACAAGCTCACAGTCAAGGAAAACATTTTTATCCAACACTTGCAATTTGATGGAAAGTTAACAGTGAAAGCATTAAGCAGAAACATTTCTATTTTTTGTTTGCTTTGTTTAAACAAATGGATTACTAGTTAATCCACAAACTTATGCATAACTGGGAAAATGTACAAAACAGCAAGGGAAAGTGAATGGTTGCCCTGCAATTTGATATAGGATAATACAGACCATGTCAGAAATTATATTCTAGAAGCTCCTAATGCTTGTTAGCTTCATTAAACAGCAAATAACATTATTTCCACTGATACAAGAACCACATCCATTTTGTGTTTTTAACTGGAATTAAATATGTAAATATGCAAAACTTTTGTCAGATATTGAGAAAAGGATAGCAAGTAGTATTACACGGCTAATAAATTTTCAGAAAAAGGCCAATTTTCTAAGTGCTTCCATGGGGATAGGCATGCCCTATATTGTCTCAATGCAGTATCATACCCCTCAGAAAGTTAATTATTCTTGGATATCAATGAACTGAACCCTGTGTTGATAGCTGAAAAGATTGCCTAGATTGATGACAAGTCAAAAGATGTCATTGTGGGAGTGCAACACCTCTGTCAACCTTATTTCTTTCATATCAGTGGGAATCAAGGAATTGCCCATACTATTACCCTTTTCACCTTAAAAATACTCATCTGTATACAGGGTAATGTTATATACACAGCATACAACAAAAGTCTGCTTGAACGGTTCTTCTTCCCTCTTTCCTTTTCTTGGTCTTCCCACATTGCCTAGTCACATGGTCTTCATCACACTTCTTGTGTACATTTGCAGGAAAGATATGGGGAGTTTCACCCCCAGAGAGAGCTTCCCAGTCTTCGCCTTTTCTCTTTCATCCAAGAATTATGAAAACATTGCTGCTTAATTTTTCCTTTAGCTTAAGACCCCCATAACACTTTAGGTGAGCTCTTCACAGAGCTGTGTTTTGATCTTGCTGTATTGTGTCATTCACCGTTGCTGCTGAGAAGAAGATTTCAGAAGCTGCTATAAGGAAAATTTCTGCATTTCTGGCCTGTGCATTCTATAAAACCGAATAACTTTGTGGCACTTAAATTTTTTTTTTTAGTTTAGACTCAGAAGAAAAGACAGGACTTTAAGAGGGTGCTGTTACTCCATCTATACTGTGTGACAGAATTGTCACTTTGCAAGTGTAGCGATGGAGGGTGTTTGTGAAGAGTCCTGTAATGACTTGACATAAAGGACATCCGTACCATACACTGTTCTTCCCCCTGTCTTTTCTCCCCATGTGAGTCATATAAGTGCTTTTAAATGTCTTTGAGTGAGTCATATAGTATTGCTGATGGATAGTTTTGCTAATTCTATCCCTACTTTAATGTCACTATATACAGAGTTTGCTTGCTACCTAAAAGATAAGATTTCATTTGGTCATCTGCTTGACACCTTTATAATAAGTACGTACTTTCCTTAGGCACACATTTATTTCCTTTGGTCATATCAATGTCAAAACCTCAAGCTTTTGTTTGTATTCTGATCTGTCAGTTTGAATTTTTAAATCCTTGTTCAAAAATGGATTAGACCTGGCTGCATACCTCCTAACACCTTCTGGCAAGCATCAGAAGAGTTCCACTCTGCTGTGGCTTATTGCTTGGCTGAAAAAGAATCACAATGCACATAGGAAATTTGATGTGGTGAAAGTGAGAAGAAAAGGATCGCAGGTTGGAAACAAATGTAAAGACTTTGTATACAGGCAGCAGCTGGAATGTATGAGACTAAACACTGTACAAAGTGTTCCTTGGAACAGGAAAATGTAGGTCTGTTATAGCAGTCACAGTTTTTAAATGGTGAATTAATTTTCTGATAGTAACATTCATAAAATTCTTAAACCCAGTGGTTTCATTCAGCCTCCAAATGAAGAAGACAGATGCCTGAAGACATTGTACCTGTGGTATTGAAAGGGGAGACTAAGCTGACAGATTCCAAAAATTGATAGAGAAGTACTAACACCTTTCCATGCAAAGAGCTAACCAGGAAAATCCAATTTTGGACACCTGAATAGGCAAGATATATTTCTAGGAAGAATGTGGAAGAGAGACAAAAATTATTATTTGTTTGGCTGCTGTGCTGAAACATATTATATTGGCATTGCAAGATATGTTTTGACATCAAAATGAAGTGAGCATGGAAATTAAAAATAGTTCAATGCCTTTGTTGCTTTCCCCCCAGTAATGGCTTCTTCCAAGGTGGTGTTTTAATGATAAAAGCACTTTCATGCTCTTTTTAATAATAAATGTACTAGTAGAAAGGTAATTTAAATAAAAATATTTTTTCTGTCCACACCTACATTACTGGAATATGTAAAATAAGCAGTTAAAAAGTAATACTTGTATCATAGCTTTTAAAACTTCTCTTTGAAAACTAAGAAATGCTGTCTAAGTGCAGTGGGGTGGCTTGGTGAGCAGAGCATCACCATCTAAACACTAAGACCCATGTTTCTGTATTTTGTAGAGGAAAATCAATGCAAAGTCATATTGGTTTGTGGTTTTGTTTTCTTTTGAGAGTTTTGAGGTGTTTAAACCTACTATGTTCTACAGAAGATTCTCTGAAGATGGTGTATTACATACCATTTATATTGGTCAATTTCTGTGTTTTCTCTTAAATATAATTTCCACCTGTTTTTTAACATGTCTGGGAAATTTAATCACTTTTGCTGTTTTGCAGAGAGCCTAAGAACACTCTCCAATTTACAAATCCAGGGAACTGAAAAGTGATACTGAGCTGTACAGTCTGATTAATAGATCTGTGGGCTTCTCTCCATAAATGATTTAAGCTAACATTGTAATGAATTGTCAAGACATATTTTTTGGTTCCTGAGTAACAAGATGTGGTCCTCAGAATCCCATGAACAATTGCACAGTTAGTAAATGAACAGGGATCTCACAGAAACTTTGCTATTGGAACAAATACTATAGAGGATACCTAGAGGTAACTGTTCATCCTAGAGGATGAGCAGGAGGATTTCATCAGAGAATAAAAGAGAGTATTTCATACTAGATGATGAAATGAGGAAGAAGTAAATAGGCATAGATACAGCTGTTAATAACTTTTAGAAACAACATCCGTTTTCATTACTTTGCCTGCCTGAAAAACTTCAATTACTTTGCTTGCAGTGTTTGTAGTTGTAGTAGTGAAATTAGAACATGCGAAAGGGATTTAGGTAGAAGTAGCACAGGGTACATAGGCATTTGTTTTTCAAGCAGCAGAAATGATGGGGTTAGGAATATTATAAACATAACATATTTTGCTGTCACAAAGTAGGGCTTGTCCAGTCTCAGAGCAATTTTTACCATCTTTTCCAACAGCATTGGTTGAATAGTGAAAAGAGAAAGAATTGCTTGGTTTATAGCCAGTCTATTAGAATAGCATCAGAGAATAATTTAGGTTGGAAGGGACTTGTGAAGGTCTGTTGATCCAGACTCCTGCTGAAGGAGGGCCAGCTTTGGAGTGAGATCAGTTGCTTAGGATCATCACAGACACAAAGTCAAAATATGTCTATGTGACAGGATAAAAAATAATCAAAAGAAGTACAGATGAACTTCTGCTGCAATATTTCTAAATTAATCTGACTCATTTGACAAAAAATAGAAACATTTAAAATTATTTTTGACATGAGGAGAAGTGGGTTATGAAACTAAACTAATTTATTTTGCCATTTTCTTTATTAAAAGTATAATACTTTTATCTCAGGGGTTATTTTTTAAAGCTCTGTCATTTCAGTCAGAAAGAAAGCAAGCCTTTAGATAAACACAGAGGCAGAAAAGACACATTTTGTCTTGGATTGTCTTTTAAGGAAGAGCTCTTAATTAGGCTACTTCTGCCTACTTCATTAGCACACAATACGTCCATCTTCCCCAGGTTACTCTCTTGTTTCTCATGTTTCTCTGACCTCTTAAGCCTCTAGCTGACTTGCTTAAATCGGCTGAAGCAATGAACATAACAATTTCATCATTCAAAGAGAAAAAAAATCTAATTTGGTTTTGTTGCTTTGGTCCCAGTATCTTTCTGTTAACATAGGATGCAGTCATAAAACTACTCTCTGTGTTTCAGTCTTCATGTCTAGTTGGAGGCGATTAATAAAGGCAGTGACATGGTTCATATCAAGTTGTGTTGTCACTAGTCAAAGGCTTAATGAGTCCCAGACACAGTTTCTGGGAACTTCATCTGTATATTTTTTTCTAGTACTTGATTACAGCCTTACAAAACCATCCACTTTGACATTGCTTAAACACTGGATTAAGAATTGTAAGGTCTTGTTGCCCTGGCTCAATCTGGTTGTAGGACAGGTTAAGTTAAACTCCCTGTGTCTCATCCTGTTTTTTATGTGACTTAATATTTGCCATCATTCTATAGAAAAGTATTTTTAGATGGCAGTTGAAGACTTCCACAGGGCTGTTTGGTTGTTAAAACTATCAAATACATTGCTACCAAATAGTCAGTCTGGTCTTGTCTGTTAAGCCTGACATCTGCCAGTAAAAAGTTAAATTAAAAAAAACACCTAGGTGACCCTTTGGTCTATTCTTCCATCAGCAGGGAGGTAAACAGTTTGTCCATGATTGACTTTCTCACTTATCTATTACAGTCTATTTATTCTTCCTACCCTTTAATTACTCTATTGGTCTGCTGAAATACCTCGTGATTCACATTAAAACTATTTTCAGGGACACTCTTTAATTCTGCCATGATATTTCATTGCTCAGTAAATATGAAGAGGTGCTCAAGATTTGCTTTATTACAAAGTTTTGTACAGCACTGTGAACTTATGACTCTATGAGGTTCCAGTCTGGCAGGAAATGAAACCTTATTTTCTGCATAAACAATGCCAAGTGGTGGAGGTAGCAACAGTAGACGGCTCAAACTTGCCTCTCCCCAGCACTAAGAAACTAAGTCAAGGTTGCTCCACATCAGTGGGATACTCCCATGTCTTCTGACATTGTCTCTTTATTATGAGTTCCAGTTTAATTTTTAACTTAAAAAAACCCCAAACTTTTAAAATTCTGTGTTTCTATAGTTTTCATCATTTTACATCTTGTCCTTGTGTCTTAAAGTGTGAGGAAGGGAGACCTAGCTGGCTGCCCAAAGTGGGCTATATGTTAAGAACATGAATAAACCTCCCCTGCAAGAAAGTTTTAATGGAGGTGACCCATATAAGGATGGCTGCATCACACAGTCTGAAGTGAAGGTGGTGAGCATGTGAATGCAGCCTACCTTGGGGCATAGAGCAACTGCATATTCTAGAGAAGCATGTTGCTCATGTATGCCTATAATTTCCTGGGTGTACATCTAACTTGTTTGTGTGACCACATGGCTTTACACCCCATCTCTAAATGACAGGTGATAAATGAGGAGTGTCACAGGTTTGCTGGAAGTCAGAAAGTATGTAGCACTTACTGGAGGGTTTAGGAGGACAGCACTCTTTTCTGGGTCTAAGCAAGCTGAACCAAGGATTCTCTGCTGCCAGAAGAAATAAAGATGTGTTTCCATATCTGTACCAAGAACTAGAGAGACAGTGTCTAGACTTTGCACAAGAAGGTAAAAGCACACCACATCCAGATTTTTGCCCTAATACATTGTCCTGGTAAACGTTTTAGAAGCCAGTAAGTCTTGGGATACCCCATGATTTTTGTCCTGCTAATAGACAAGAACTTGTGTTACACTTTCTATATGTGCAGGCATGATCAAGTTGAAAGGAAAACAAGATCTCAGCGTAAGATTTAGGGTTCATTTTTCAGTTCTGAGAAATTATATTTCCATTGGGAAGTTAAGAGATTAATGGTTTTCCTTTTTTATTTTTCTACTTGCCTTTACCTTTCTATTCTTTCCCTAACGTTTCTGGGATATAGTGCTAACCTTACTTTAGCATTACTGGATGTATGCTGTCATTTACTGCTGGAACTGATAGGATGCTTCTGGGGATTTCTCTATACAGGGTTTTGATTTAAAAATAACTTATGAAAAGACTGTAGGAAAAAAAGTATTGTAAAACCCTTGTCAAGCCAAGTCATTACTTTTAGGACCATCTCTTATCCTTACCCCAATGTTTCTTCAGAAAAAGATTTTTATTAATGTTGACTGTAAATATGAATTGGTCAAGTAACAAAATACACATTTTCCCAAACTTTGATGAGGAAAGTAAAAGTTCTGTAGTGCTCCAATACTCCATGGCAACATGGAGTATTTTGTTTTAATAACAAAAACAACCCAACCCCAAACAAAACAACCAAAAAACCCACAAGCCAACCCCCCAAGCTCCCCAAAAAACAAACAAGCAAACAAACAATCAAAATTACCCTAAAAACCCCACAAAATACTTTACTAGAAACAACACTTGGAGAAAGTCAATGGTATGCTTCATAAATTATCACTACAGGCTCTTGAATTAAAGGGTAATGAAATTATATCCAGATGTTATTTGCTTATAGCACTTTTGGAAAATGTGTCAGACTGAAAGCTATGAACAAGCATTAACAATTTTTTAAAGAACTACAACAGCATTTAAATATGTTAGGAAAAGTTGGGGTTTATTTTCCTTTAAGTAACATATTTTCCTTGGATGCTGCTTTGTTTTAATAAGCACTGACACTTAAGGAAAGTTCTGTTGTCCTCACTGCTGTCAGTCTATTTTCATGAAACATGCTTAAATTAAAATTCTGGCTTTTGCCACTTATAACTTGCCCTACTTTCTGAGAAAAAGGTATTTTCCATCTTACCTGGGACCTGTTGCCTTACTTGTTTGAAAGCTGCCCTTTTTACTGTCAATATACTTTGTGTTATTATGGTTATGTAATGCAAAGAACTGCATATTATGCCTCTTCTGGATTTTGGTTAAAACTTTCTTCCATTTTCTCCTTGAGTGTTCCTGTAATCTGAAGTGAAATGTAGTCCTATTTAGAAATGTTGCTTTAAAATAATATACTCTTCTAATTACTTTTCAAGCAGTATTAGATGCCAATAGTAATGAATGGAAAAAGGAAAACTGATCAGCAGTCTAAATAAAACATATGTAGTGTACAATATTAAAAATGAAACACAAAATGGTCAGCAAGTACAAGAAAAGTTAGTTCAAGGGTCAAATGAATGTGAATGAAAGAAATTCTAAGACTCTTCACTGCTATCTACTTTTTCCCTCATCCACTTCTTTCTTCTTAATTAGAAGATACTACTTCTTAGAGAATTTAGTCAGGAATGGCAATGATGAAACTTAAATACTGAAAAACTTATTTCCTGCAAGCCTAAACAACTTTGTTGTGTTAAATTGTCTATTATTACTGAAACAAAATGCCTGAATAAAAAGTAAAGCATGTAAATACTATACAATACTATGAAGTTAAGCAGTTTGATTTGTACATTGTTGGGACTTATTTATTTATTTTTAAAATAAATTCTCTTTCATACCAAGAAGTGTCCAAAGGAAGGACAAGTAGCACCCGCTCCTATACTATTTTGGTGCATAGTGGCAGAATTTTGCCAATCCAGAACTATAAGTTCAAGTCATCAGCGTGGCTGTGCCTTACACACAAGGTTGGTAGGTTATTCCTGCTCAGGTGAACTGATTCTTTGGTCAAGAATAAGTCCTTGGCCTCAGTGCATGAATGCCTCTGAAGTTCAGACATAATAGTCTCCCCTATAAATCTATGAGTCTATAAGTGGAAAGCAGCTTTGCAGCATCAGCCTGGTGACAGAAAGGGTTCTTTATGCTTTATTTGCTGTCATGGGATGCCTTTGTGAGTCAATATGAGGATGATGATCAGGCCATATAACAGTAGAACAGTGATGTAACTAACACCTTAGATGCTTATGTGGTCTGTCTTCCAGTAATGGATTTGGTGTTTGATGATTAGGTGAAATAGGTCCAAGGGGCCAGGAAAGCTCAAGAATATTAAAGAAAGTGGAAAAAGCACCAGAATTTTCTTTTCATGACTGAATTTGTAATATTGACTTGGGGTAGGGAGGAGGGAATGTCCAGCTTTCACCACCCAGATTTCTTTCTTCAGAGGCAGACATATAATAAAGATCCTATCTATCAAGGCTGTCATGTAAAGTAGCCAATGCATGAATGTTTCACACTGGAAATTAATTATGAATACAATGAACTACTGAATATGAAAACTGCAAGTAAATATGACACTGAATAAAAATGAACAAAACTGGACAAATGAACAAAATTAGCCTTAAATTGAATGTCTGAAATGAGAAAAAAAAAATATACCAAGGTAATAGAATTCATTATTTATAAACAAATTTATTACTTAGTCCTTTTGATTTTGTTACTCACTTTAATTATTTTGACAAGGCTAATGGTTAAACTTTCAAATTTTTGAGACACTGTAAAATTGGATTCAGTAGCAAACAGTGAAAAAACAAGCAATCTAACAGATTATAGAAGGATTTAGATAAATTAAATGTATGCATTAATAGATGGCAAATGCTATTTAATCCACTTAAATGTGAAAGAATATGTAAGAATACAGAGTGAAATATGGTGGTATCTGTTTGTAGGGAGCTCATTTCAGAGCACAGACCAGGAAGGACAATACAAGTGATGTACTATAGTAAGAAATTAAGTCATAAATGCAGTTAATTGTGTTGGGGGAAAGAGGAACTGTAGAAAACACATGGGGGAAGTATTTCCTGCTGTGGCAGAAAGCCATGGCTTTCCTTCTCAACCAGGGGAAGTATTGTTAGTGGGCCAGCTACAAGGAGGGCATGTACAGACTTCTGGGAAGGTTCACTGTATCATCATCATCTTACTTTCTCCCATGTTTCAGCTTGGGCTTTAAATGATCCTAGAGACTTGTCCTCTGCAAGAAGAAAAGCAAGTGTATTGTAAACATGATAAACAGTGGTATTTTAACTAACAGGTAGTATTACAGCCTTGCCTCAGTGCAAATTTGGTGATTCTGATTGAGGACATGACGAGGAAATTAAATCTTACTTGTGCAAATTGGAACTACTTGCTGGGTCCAAGCACCACTTGCAATTCCTAGGAAAAAACATCTTGTAGCATAGGCTTTATCATTTTGCTTGAGGAAAATATGCGCTGTTTATTTAGGAGATGAGAGTTTGTCTGTGCTTAGAAAACCCATATTTTGGTTAAAGTGTTTCCATGGCAGTGCTCAGGCCTTTTGTCAGCATTTTTCAAGTGAGGATTGTGAGGTATAGTGCTGGACAGTACAACTCAAACACTTCTGCTTCCAAGCACCAAGAGGAAACTGACCCTTCTGAACCCCTGTGAGATATGAAAAGGCAAGAGGCAACAAGGTGGTGGCCGTGGGAGGCTTTTTGTAGGATTGTCCCTGTATTGTTCCATCTGGGAAATAGCTTGAGACTGCCTTTAGAGGGAGTTCACACAGAAGACCTTTGATGCTCATGCAAAGAGAGAAGGCACAGAAGGAAAGCTGAAAGCTGCTGGTGCAAAAAACCTCAAACTGTTTAAACAATACATGTGAATAGCTGCCCAGATAATGATTTAGCCAGATGGTTACTGGCTGTTGGACTTCAGACCTGAACAAAATCTAATCCATGGGATTGAAGGGGTGATTATTATACTCAAGTGCATGCAGACAACTGGAGAAATCCAGCTCCTATTTAACTGGATTTTATCTTCTTGTGAGGATTGGTATTTCCAGTGCAGTTGGATGAGAAATTAATTTTGCTTGAGGGCCTGTCAAGAGTTCTGAGACATTCATATTTTTCCTTCTTTATTTAAGCCTCGGTTTGGCAATAGAAGAAAGGATGTGTTCTTGAGGATGAGGGGCAGAAAGGACTCCTTAGTCCTCTGGAGGTGATGGTGAACCATTCATAGTTCTGCAAAAATTTTGGATTTTCCCAAAAATTCTCAAAGCAGGCATTGTTGGAACACAGTTACCCAAGAGCTGTGGTGGAACATGAAAAGGTTTGTAAGTTACTGCAGAAAAGAATGTGTGTCTCCATGCTGTCCCTAAATGCACAATTTGGAATCTCTCTTATTCAAGTGAATTGATGACATGAGTAGATGCAAACTTGGGGAAATCACAAGTTAAACAGGAAACAAGATCTTCACAAATAAACCTATGTTTTTGGATGCTGAGTATATATTTATGTTTACCAGGTTTACACTTTGCAGCACCAGCCTTCTAGTAGATCTTTGTGCTATTTTGAGGTAATGTGAAAATAGATATGCAAATAAAGTTTTCACATAAGGTGGGAAGACAAGCTGCAGTAGTTGGTGCTGTGATGGAAAGATGATGGCTGTGAGACTGTGAAATGAACTAGGGATGCCATTTAAAAAAACAAGAGAAGAATCATGACTTTCTTCAAGGTGCCCACAGGCATTCCATCAATGAATATACAGGATATACTTGGTGTTTTCAATGCAAATAATGAATTTATTGATTTAGTTATCAACCCACAGGTGAATGATTGTAATAGGACTACTTTTGCAGCAAGCTTGCAGAGAATGTTAAGCACACCTTTTCATGATAATGAGCCATCAGTAAACTGCAGAGAAAACCAAGTAGGAGAAAGCATGACTGGCAGAACTTTCACTGAGAACAGTGTCCATGTGCTGAGCACTGGTGGTGATACACCACAGGGCAAAATTGTACTCAGCACCAACTGGAGCAACTATTTCTGGAACATCAGAAGCCTCAAGACAGACAATGGTCACAAGAGGATGCAGCTCTCCAGGTGTGAGGATGCAGAGGGTGCCTGGAGCCTCTTGCTAAGGCAGGGGCATGGTGGATAGTGTCCTTAGCTGCAGGTGGAGGGTCTGTATCACCAAGTAAAGGAGATTAGCAGACTACATATCAGAGACGATCAAAAGGAAATTGGCCACATCTTCTCCAAGACTACGTGGCTACAGGAGCCTGAGTGCTGAGCTGTACTGAAGGACAATCAGGTAGAGTCTGTGTTTTTCAGGCTGGGAATTTATGACAAAGGCTAGAAGCTTGTGCCTTTTGGTACTACAGAAGAGGGTCAGTGCCTTGCTCAGTGCTCTGGTAGCAGGTGAGAGGCTGGGAGCTATCTTCAACACAGAATAACAGCTGGGTGATCCTGAGCCACACAGCAGCACCAGGAGGAAACAGCGAGGGATAGCTGTTATGGGGAATGGAGGCTACAGTCTGGTGTCCTAATCTGCTGTCAAGGGTGGTTTGCTGCTGGCCAAGGCATGGACCTGAGATGCAGAGAGACTGCTGATCCTGGTCCAGACCTCAGACAATTAACCCTACTGCTCTTCCACGACATACAGACAGGGGAGATGTGGAGCGTATCAAATGTGACTACACAGCTCTGGGGGTGAGTGTCAAGACCTTGGGGACCAAGGTGGTTTTCTTCTTGATCTTACTGGTGGATGAAGAAGGGAATTTACTTTTAAACAAAGTTCTGAATTAATTTTAAAGACAGATCCACTTATTCTTCAAACCTTCATTCACATCTTCAGAAATTAAGTAAAATGCCCAGAAGTGCTTTTGAAAACAAAATACACTCCATTAATAGAATTTACATTTTCAAATAGTGTTAACCTTACGAATATTCTGGTTTAGATCTCCAGAATATGTGGAAATACACTTCAGTAATCATTTTCTTTGTTTCGATTTGAATCACAACCTTCAGTGTTGGGGAATACTTCTGTAAATGGTAGAATTCTTCTAAATGGAGTAAACTTCCATAGGTTTTAAACATCTCTTAAACTTAAAGTGCACATCTTATATGCAAAACTACTGCAGTCCTTATAAGAGTGAAAAGTCCTGGTCTGTGAACTTTGAAAACCCATACTGCATCTGCCTTCAATGATAGGAGAGATTTTATTCACATAGGCCTTCAGTGTATATGCCAATGGTTAGGTTTGAAATCTTTGTATGGTCATTGGGGATCCAAATGAACATTTATGTTAACGAATTTCAGTTGTACTTGCTACCATTTAAGTTTTGTCTCTTTTTCCCATGGAAAAGAGTAACAAGTTCAATCATTTAAAAAGAAAAACCTTATAGTTGATGTATGGCAATTAGAGACATAGTAACTCAAGCTAGGGTTTAGTCTGTCTTAGCATTATTAGTTACAATTTGTCAACAAGAGATATCCAGCATGTTCTGCTGCAGAGAGCAGTGAAAGGATTGCATCAATGACCACTAGAAGTTTTAAATTTTTTAATGTGTCTGCTCTTTCAGTGCAGAGAAAAAAAATAATGAAAATTAAGGGCAGTACTTATAATTTTGCTCCATTGGGATGGCTGTGGGAGGGTGCACTGCAATTTTGTCAAAGAAATAATTTGCACTGATAGCACTAAACGCTGTGGTTTTGTAAGGCCTATATAGTCATACTGTCTTGTCAGCCTCTTAACTACTTTTCTACTTTTAATATGCAAAGGTTGTGATCTAGAGGTCATTCAGACATCCTGTTTCTCTACAGAAACAATCATGAACTTGTTCTTTATGACTCATCTCGGAAATCTTTATTAAAATATTGCAGAAATGGATTTCTGTTTCAATTACTTGGTACAGCGTGGCAGTAGTTACAATTTATCAATTAGAGGTTTGGTAAACTTATTTCTTCTGTGATTATTTTAAACTTCCTTGACAACAAATGGTGAAAGCATGGTCTGAAATGAACATTTTTCTCTAAATTAACTTTTAGTCATTAATTTTGTATTGTAGTTATCTCTGGTAGCATTCTTGTGCTGAGCTCTTGGTGTGCTTGTGTAGCAGAAACATCTGGCTATTTGGCAGATTCTTCAGACGAATGTGTTGCCAGCTTCAGAGCTGTCTCCTTATTTGCCTCATGATTTGGCTTTTCTTGGCAGATTGACCAAAATTCCTTAAATCAATTTTATTTTTTCTGTTTCTCTTTTATGATAAAGACAGTAACTAAAGGTCTTTAAGTTTATTAGTGAATGTTTATATGCTGGACGTTTGCTTGAAATATCACTGAAAAAGCACAGGTGACAGGATGGGAAAGTGTAGAGGTAGTATAAATTGTTCACTTAAATTAAAAATAAAAATAAAATAACCTCTTTGTGTATTTATTTATGTAGTACATAAAATATCTGAAAATCCCCATCAGGATGATGATGCATGCTGTCCAAGCACCGATAACTGTGATACTTGCTGACCTAGAGAGCATTATGCTCTACCAGTATTTGCACAAAGTATATCTCAGTGTACTGTATGTATGTTTTAGCAATTGTAGTTACTGAGGCCTGTGAGAAAGCCCCAGGATATCTGGCAGCATTTCTCAAGGCATTCTGTATGCTGAAAAAGTAAAATAGCTTTTCAGAAATAATAAATGGCTGGATGTAGGGAAGTCCTGATAGTAATACTTCAAATAAGGCTGATCAAGAACTAACATCACAGTAATATACAGTGCCTGTAAAATATATCGAGCACTGTCAATAGCACCATTGGCTGTGTGCTCACTGACAAGGAACAGTGGATACATTTGTGAATTTTCAATGCTGCAGACCATTATAATTTGATAATATTCTCCAACCAATTGCTTTGTCAATAGATCATTTACCTATTGACAGAATGCTCTAAATAATTTTATTCTGTGTATCAACACTGTTCTGGTACATGGCTGCTCTTGGAAAAACACTGGCAGTTGAGTGCCTTGTACCCGCATTTGCTTTTACAGATTAGGTCTTTTTATAGTGAGAGATGATGATGGCATTTTAGTTGTGCTTACTTTCATACTTTTTTATTATTATGATTTCTATAGTGAGGTTTCCTTTCCCTAGACAATAGATGAGTAACGTAATCCTGTTGGATATTTAAATTTTGATCTCTTTTGTCTCATTCATATAAAAGCTATTAGGGAGGGTTATTTGCTTCAGATTAGTTTGATAGAATAAATTTGAGTAGCCCCAGAGGCAATGTTAATCTCTTTTGATGCAAATTCTGCTTTATATGCCGAGGCCAGGTGGCAAGGCTAGGTATTAATGGGACCACAAGGGTTTTAGGCAGTTTCTTCATCATGTAATTCTTTAGCCTGTTTTATTACAGACCATTCATCCAATTACATCTGCTGAATGTCAGTCTTCATGACTCCACCTGCTACTTCTCTCTAATCTTACTATATAGTGCATGCAGAGTACTATGTGTCTGAGGACTGTGTGGTGCACAGACTGCCTGCCTGCTTCATCTGAGAGCCTCAAATCATGGGTGGCCTGTGGTGAATACTGTTGAGCAGGAGACAATTTCTAAACCACAATAGCTGAAGATTTATGTAAATCTTATGTAGTGAAAAAGCCAAAAAGTTGGATAAGATTTTGTGAGGACCTACAGACTTGTTCCAGTGTTTTAAAATGAAACTCTAGTGTTTTGAAGCTGATGAGGCTTTAAAATGCATCCAGATTAATAAAGATAAATTGTCTGAATGGAATCCTATCTGGCATCACTTTCATCTCTTCATGAATGTAAGTGTGTGCTATGTTGCTCTATTAGTGAACTACCAATGGAAACAAAAGCAATGATGGAGCAGGATTTGACATATTCAGATTTGGGAAAGATGAAGCTAAACCTGTGTAGCCACTTTTGAATACTTTATTCCTAATGCACTGGAGCAGTTCTTCAAGGACATGTCACTTGTGTGAAAATATGTTTCTTCTGGTGCTATCAAAATAACTGCTGCAAAAAGTGTTGGCCAAACAAGCAAATGCTGTTTTAATTTACTTTCCTCTCCTTTAAAAACATTATTCAAATACTTTTTTTTTTAACCCAATTTTTTTCTTTTTTTAAAATGCCAGTTCCACTTCTAGGCATAGGCGCTTCAGTATAAATGAATACTGATGATGAATTAATTCAGTCTACACTAGATCTGCATAGGCTAAAAGTAGGTTATGGTACAAAGCTCCATTTTCTTGCCAAAGTGATAATTTGAGGGTAGCAGAGGTATATAAGAGTGAATTATTTTACTCTTTTTTTTTTTTTTTTTTCCTCAAATGGGGAGTATGACACTAAAAATGAAGGTGGCTATTTAAAAGTGACTATAAAATGTCACTGTAGCATTCTACCTTTACCTCCTAATTTGTGTATTGCTATTCAGTCTATATACTTTCAGTAATTCTCTTTTTCTCTAACCTTAATGTTGCTCTTTAAAGATATTGATTTTGTTTTCATTGTCTTTTAAAATGAACTGTGTTTTTTCTATGCCCCATTTTGAGTCAGCTGTGATGTTCTCTTACATCCTACTAGAATTGCAGTGGCGGCCTCTTGTGCTCTAGCTGGAGGGATGACCACAGCTGTGGGTAGGTTGTGGTTTTTTTTTTATATAGCCCCCCCAAAAATATAGGCTAGTACGGTTGTGTAAAAGAAGGCTGTCTTGTTTAGTTTGTATTTGTTATTGTTGGGAAGGAATTGTTAGAATTTCAGATATTTGTTGTTTTTTTTTTTCTTCAACAGGCCACCAAATAAAGACAGGGAAAGCTGACAACCAGACAGTGGCCTTTCACAGAATCATAGAGTGTTAGGTGTTGGAAGGGACCTTGGAAGATCATCTAGTCCAACCGCCCTACCAGAGCAGGATCACCTAGAGCAGGTCACACAGGAATGCATCTGCGTAAGTTTTGAATGTCTCCAGAGAAGGAGACTCCACAACCCCCCTGGGCAGCATCTTCCAGTGCTCTGTCACCCTCACAGTGAAAAAGTTTCTCCTGTGTTTACATGGTATCTGCTATGTTCCAGCTTGCACCCATTGCCCCTTGTCCTGTCATTGGCCATCACTCACCATTTACATATTTTATAAACATTAACGAGGTCACCCCTTAGTCTCCTCTTCAAGCCAAAGAGACCCATCTCTCTCTTTTCATATGTGAATTTCCAAATAGATGAATAAGAAAGAAATTGTCTTTGGATTTTGAAAGATACCGAAGCATGAGTGCTCAGGATTCATTCCTGGTAGGTCAGGTCTGCAGGTATTGCTTAGATGGAGGCTCAGACTGAAAGCTGAAGAAAAAGATAAAGTCTTCATGGCTTTCAAGGCAAATAATAGGGAGCCAGAACTAAAAATGTGGAGCCAGTTTAAGTGACTCCTTCTCATAAACTCAGTTTCTTTCTTTGTTGTGCAAAAGATGCGTACATAACATGTTTGTTTGTTGGTTTGTCTGTATCAGGCAGTAAAATTGTATAGGTATGTGTATATTTTAACTTGTAGGAAACTGTTTTGCATAATCTGTATCATATCCAAATTTAGGGGCCTCATTCATCTTTTTATAGTGTGTGAACATACGCGTTAGAAGAACCAATGGAAAAAAAATGTATTACTAAATTGTGTAGCTGTTTATAGTAATGTCTGAATGTTAAACTCGATTTGACTGTAAGGATTGACTCCAGTGAGTCCTGACAGAAGTGAATTATCCAGTTTGGAAGTTTAAAGACCACTGAAAGTGAATATATCTAGTGGTTTGGTCAGGTGGCTACAATTAATCTCTGTTTTAAGGAGAAACTATGTGCTTGAAGATTTTTATCTTACCATGAATAACTGTATTTTAGGCTGCCATAATTTCACTGCTACATTTAATACCAAGCTCACACATGGACTACAATGAGAGCAGAATTTAACCAATAGGTATAGTCTGTTTTCCCCGGGAAATTTTTACACCTTAGGTGGTGTGAGACAAACACAAGAATAGGTCTTAGGTGAAGAAATGTGACATTCTTTACCCTTAGGGTCCAAAAATGCATGGAGTACAAACTAAATGCTTTGACAGGCACAGACTTCTGTGGTCTACCTAATTGTTCTAAAATTCCTCACTGGCTGCTGTATTTTTAAAATATGAAGAGAAAATTAGTGTGCCATTGCACTTTATAAATAATTCTTGCACATTTAACTCATAATTTTAATCATTAGTCAGGAAGCAATTAGCATTTTAAATGCTAATTTTTAGACTATTAGCGAAGTATCCGCTGCTATTAGACTGCTGAGATGGGAGCATGCCATGGTGGATTATTATAGCATGAAGACTGTAGAGAAGAATACTATATGTTACAATTCACTGTCAGCAAGAAATGATATAGTGGTGTTCCATAGAAAGCTGGGAGATTTATTGTAACCTCTGGGGGAAAACCAACAAAAATGAGATATATAGTTTATATAAGTTATATAGTTATATAAGTATATATAGTTTATGTAAGTTTACCTAAGGAAAAAATTAGAAAAAACAAGAAACTTTTTTTTTTTTTTTTATTTCAGTGTTGTATTGTTTTTTTAAGTAGAGTATTTGGATTAGCGCATTTTTGCACATGTAACATTAGAAAATTTTTACCTTTTAGTATTTTTCTATTTTAATCTCACTGGGATCATTTTAAATAATGACATCTGGAGAGCTCTGGCATTTAATGGCTGGGAATGATATGGAAGCAGACATGCCCACTGATGGGACATGCAAAGGACTGGGTTTACAGTTTACTCTCTGTGTTTTTGTTCATTCCAGTTGCAGAGGAGATTCTGAAATTGTACAGGGTACAAGAAACTCACATATGAGGGGTGTTTTTAGAGAGAGACAGAGACCAAGGCAGCATATAGTGCTTACAGACAGACAACTTGTATAGGGCTTGAGATCTGCTTTTGGGTCCTGGCTTTGCCAGTGTCTTTCTCTGTGATGCTCAGTCAAGGGTTCTGTTTCAAGAAAAGCAGGGTAAGGTTACTGCCTGCCTTATCAGAGCACTTTGAGCTTTGTGTCTTCTAAGCTCTGCCATAATTATTGTTTAAAATATTAATTGATTGCATACTTGTATCCCTCTGGACAAAGACAACCAGAAGAGAGTTACACAAGTTATGGAAATTTATGTAGTCTCTGTTGCCTTTCTCCCCTTCCATCTCTTTGAATGCTCAGTTTTAGAAAATCCCAGTATTAGCTATCCCAGGAAGTGTGAGACTTTATTTTTGCATTTGTTATGATAATTGGCAGAGTTATGTTTTATTAGCTACAGAACAAAATTGCTAGATCCACAGAATGCCAGACAGTGTTGTTTAGGACATGGATTTTGCCCTAAACTCATTCTCATTTCCATTTTGCTAACAGCTGTGTAACATCTAGCCTCATAACAAATGGATGGCTTGATGAACTAGCTGAATGGTATGAGCTCTATTAGCCCTCAACTCCCTCCTACATGGCCAGTAGAGTTTGAAGTCATCCTTCTCAAACTCCTGCTTTAGTAGCAAGTTTACTAGGAATAAAACAAATGCAGTAGTGAAATTCAGTTGTATCTGCTCAAATTTGCTGTCTGTACATTCAGACAGAGGTACCTGTGTAGCAAACTGCTGCCAAACAAGCCTGCTATTGCACACACATCCATTTTGCTGTTTCCAGCAGGTAGCTTCTCAGAGCTCACTGGCAGTGTTCATTGGGATCTGTCAGTGAATATTTGTTTACATAAGTGATTTATATCCGATAGGACTACCTTTGTTGAGTCCAAGTGCTTTCAGTTAAAACCTATTATAAGTTTTAAGAACTGTGAAATCTTTCATTTGCTACCTCTCTTATAGGACATATTGTTTATTTATAAGTGAAGCCCTAGTCCAACTGGACTTAATGGGAGCATGAGCAGGGGCTTGCAGTGAGTATGTCACCAAATTTGTATGGGTGTTTTCCACCAAGCCAATTACAAAGGATATCAGGGTAGCAATAGGAGCATTCAAATGGTTCAAAAAAAAAAAAAATCAAAATAAACTATCTCAAAATAATCACTCTATAATAAATCTTTATGTGAAAAATTTAGTAGGAAAAAAAACCTTAATAAAAACAGTGCCAACAAACACTGGAAGGTTAACAAAGTCAAATAAAGTCAACTGCACAGAAATTGAAACTCACTCTTAGAAAAGCGATTGGTCTGGTAAACACATGCATAATGTTGTATTTACCTGATTTCCCTGACATGTTGCAATTGGATTATTTCTCTTGTTCAACACTTGAAAAATTAAACATTCCCTAAAATTACACATTGGTATTAAAAAGCTGAGAAAACCAGAGAAGGTTCATAGCAAACTTTAGATCCACATACGTAGCTGCAAGAGTCTGAAAGGGCAGAAGATGACCTATAGCTACAGCTTCTTGAACAAGGATCTGTGACTGGTCTGTCAGATGTTTTAAGTTGAGACAAAATGTTTCTGGCTTCTGCAGAGGAAGAAGCTCTGCAGAATGTCCTGTCCTCTCTTTCTTATATGAGCCTGCAAAGTTACAGTGCATTAATTAACACTCATGGCAGTTTCAGACCATCCGATAAGTCAATTCTTGAAACAGAGGTGGGAAGCTAGTACTGTGTGAGATGCTTCTATTCTCCACTGGTGAAATTAAGGTGGAAATTGCAACTGAAAATAGCATGAATTTTGTTCCCTGGTGCTTTTTCCTTTCTGTCTGCTTCAGAGAGGCTGAGCCAGAACACCAGGACAGAATTTTCTGGGACCATGAGTGACACAAGTTCTTGAGGATGAAATCTGATTTCACCAAGATTATTTTTCATTTTGATTGTTTTCACTGCAAATTAAAGCCATTAAAGTATGACTACCCCTTGGCTTTGTAGCTTAATAGCATGTGGGAAGTCTTCTGTGTTCAGGGCAGTTCAAGACCATGCAGTGATCTTGCATTTTAGCTTTACTCAGATCCTGGTGCTCCCTTCTTACAAAGTGGGTTAATATGTTTAGCAGACTTTTCTCACAGATCTATTTTTGCAAGAAATAGTGAAAGGGAGAGAATCTGGCTGTGAACTAGGGGAGGACAAAATGCATACTGAAACAACTTAAAGTAGGAAAAGATATTATAACTAAGAACTGAGTCTCAGTTAGCTGCCTTGTATATAGTGCAAGGCACATGCAGAAAGTAGAATAGAATCNCTCTCAGGCTTTTCTTCTCCAGGTGAAACAGATCAAGGTGTCTCAGTCTTGCAATAGAGATGCTTCAGTCCCCTCCTCATCTTTGTAGCCCTCTGCTGGACTCTNCTAGATCAGGTTGCTCAGAGAGGCTTATCAAGCCTGATGAGCATTAGTTTCCAGGAATGGGGCCTCTACCACCTCCCTGGGCAACCTGTTCCAGTGTTCCACCATCCTTCTAGTAAAGAACTTCTTCCTAATGTCCAATTAAAATCTTCCCGTCTCATTTAAAACTGTTGTGTCTCATCCTATTGCTACAAGCCCTTGCAAACAGTCCCTCCCCAGTTTTCCTGTAGGTGCTTTTCAGGTNCCCTAACCTGTACTGGTGCATGGTGGTGTTCCTCCCCAGGTGTAGGACTCTACATTTGTATGTGTTGAACTTCACTAGGTCTCTCCACACAGGTTTTCAGTCTGTCCAGATCTCGTTGGATGGCAGCACAGCCTTCTGGTGTATTGGCCACTCCTCTCAGTTTCATATCATCAGCAAACCTGCTGAATAAGAATTAACCCAGTAGTGATGTTCCATCACCATTCCACGGATGGAGGCTGTCTGGTCTGTAAANCCAGCTTGTTCAGGTTCCTCTGGACCACACCCTGTCCCTCTGGTATATGGACTATACCACTCAGCTCACCTGAGTTCTGGCTATCCGTCATCCTCAAANCCTGTTCTCCATGATCTTTCAAAGGTAATGGAGAGTGGCTTAGCAACAACATCATCCAGCTCCCTCAGCACTTGTGAGTGCATCCCATTTGGGCCCATGGACTTGTGGGTGTCCAGTTTGCTTAAATCATCTCTAACCTGATCCTCCTTGACCAAGAGAGAGCCTTCCTTTTTTCAGGCTTTCTATTTTACCTTCCAAGTCTGATACTCCTGAGGGTTAGCCTGAGAAGTAAAGACTGAAGCAAAGGTGCCATTCAGTATCTCTGCCTTCTCTGCACCTTCTGTTACCCAGGCTCCCACCTCATTTGGCAGCAGGTTCACATTTCACCCAGTCTTGTTTTTGCTACTGATGTACTTGAAGAAGCCCTTCTTGTTGTCTTTTACATTGTTTGACAAATTTAACTCCAAGAGGCCATGGCCTTCCTCGTTACATCCCTCCATACTCTGGCAATGTTCCTATACTCCTCACAAGTTCCCAGTCCCTTTTCCCATGTTAAAAAAAAAAAAAAAAAGTTTTTCCACAAGCTTCTTTTTCATCCATGCAGTTCTCTTGCCTTCTCTACTTGATTTTTTACTCATAGGAATGCACCAATCTTGAGCTTGGAGGAAGTGGTGCTTGAATATTAACCAGCGCTCTTGGGCACCCCTATCTTCTAGATCCCTAATCCCCAAGCTCCCCAGGGCTTGATAGCCATCCTTTTTTTGCCCAGGTTCTGTTTCACAGGATCATTCATGCCCACATGAAAGAGTAACAGTGGATAATAGTGTTGTTGACAAGTTGTGGCACTCTCTTGTCAATGTCTTGGATCGAGCTCCTGGGAGCTTGACACACACTGTCCATTTGGCAGATGGACAGCTCAGTGCCTTTAACAGAGCGTGATCCCACTACAAACACTCATCATTTCTTTTTATGGTATCCAGTGAGTGATGCTGGTGCAATTTCTCTATGCAGATCTTGCTCATGGGTGTCTGTAAGTGTTAAAGCTTCCTATATGGTTTTGCTGGTGATGCTGGAGGGTGGAGACTGAAGTAGAGCCCTGCTTTTGTGGTTCACCAGGGTCCAAGGTGCCTCATTCTCAGTGATATCTGCTATAAGAACATGGTTATGAAACCACCTGTCTATCTCTGTCTCAGCTCCTCTAACACTGTGCAGCTTTTTATTTTTTTCTTTCAACCTATGGCTTGTACTGAAGTCGTTGTCTTTAACGGGTTCGTTTGGGTGGATATGTCAGACTTCTCCATAAACATTGTTTTGAGCTTGGATGCAAGTGCCCACAATTTTGGCAGAGACCTAGAGCACTTCCCTCCACTGTGGACCTATGATCAAAGTTCAGGGCCCTCCCTGCATGTCCACCCAAGTAAGCTGCCACCCCTCCCCCTGGGTCATGTGCTATGCCCTGGTCGCTGGTATTTCCTAGGGCTGCTTAAATCTCCCAATATTGCTTATAGCAACGCCCCCAGCCATGTTAAATTCTGGTGGATCTCTCCACATTTCCTTGGGTTTCCTTGAGTCCGGGAACTCTTTTGTCCACCTTGATCTAGTGCTCAGACACAGAACTTGCTGTCGCCACCACTATGTTCCTTGCTGACTGTCATTTCATTACTTGGAATAGTTGAGTTGAATTGTCCCTCAAGTCATCTGTGCACAACCTGTTCAAAACCAGCAAATTTGATGGGGAGAGCAGGCTGCCTTCCAGAAGGACAGATGGAAACTGTAAGGAATAGGAAAAAATGTATATGATTTTCAGAAGACTGCAGAGAACTTTCTGGAAAAAAAAAAAAAACAAACATAAAATCTGTTCCATTCTGTGGTATTGTATTCCTGGGAATCCAAAACTTTGCTTTCCCGTCTTGTGTCAAATAGCATCCCTGAAACACAGGGAGCATTTCCAATTCAAGACATTCTTCCTGATGTAGAGTCGCACTGACCGTGAGGCCTAACCAAAGAGTCAGAATTTCCTGAATTTGCGATGGACCTCTGTTCTGGAGGGTGTAGAGGCAGAAAAATCAGTATAAAGCCGAAGTTAACAAAATTGCAGTGCTCTTCCAAGGCTGCCATTCTGTGTGAAAAAGGAGGACACTTTGCTTCTTATATTCAATCAATAACTAAAAAAGTATGCATAATAAGAGCCTGTTGCCATTAGTACTTGATCTCTCAGTTTCCTTCCGAAGAATAGCTAGTTTTCCCTGCTTTTCTCATTACTGATGTATGGTTTATGCTTATTTTTGTAATATATTTCTAATGAACTTTAAAAAAATAATTCTGACATTTTATGGCATCATGTACAACAGTAAATACCTTTTATTTATCTTCCATTTTAGTTATGATCTTGTGCTACCCTTCTTGCAATACCCTTCCTGAATGAACTTTTATATATACTTTTAGAGGTATATAAATATATATATTACATATATATTGGGGGGGTGGGGATGTACATATCTGTACGTGGACAAGAGTTGTGTAAAAGTCATTGAAAAAACTGCTAGGTAACCTCTCTGAATTTTTTAATGCCAGAAAATCAATGTATAATATTTAGTTCTTTCTTTAAAGTGTCTATATGTTATTTTAGACAACCATGGAGAAATTGAGCAGCAGATACATCTATTAAAGCACTAAAGTGGGAAACTGCAATTTCCCTGCCAGTGTTTATTTTTATTTTCATGGCTAGCTTTAGAAATAGGGCAAACAATTACTTTCATTTCTGTTATTAAAAAAAAAAAATTGTAAAACAGACTTTACCTGAAAAGTAATAAACTCTTAAGCTAAGCTAAATATTGGTAGGGAGTAGTGGATGGGGAGTGTAGTTTATTTGTTACTTCAAAATTTTTATAACTTCAGAATAATAAAGTTATTTGTCTGGTGACAGGAGATTCCAATAGCTGACCAAGAAACACTTCAAAATTGTGAACCTGCTCCATTCTAGGTCCCATTGGAGGTACCAGCTCTTAAATGCAAGAGAAATGTCACACTGTTATCTGGGATAGTAAAATTAATTAAATTCTTGTAGGATATCAGGAATATCATGTGAAATCAAGGGTAGTAAAACATATAAGAAGTTGTTTATGGAAGGTAAAATGATAACATTTCTGCTAATCTAGTAGCAGGCAGGAGCACAGTCCTGCAGCACTCACCTGTTTTGAAATTCAGCGTTTCTCTCCTCAGTCCTGTTCCTACCTTACATATAAGAAGTTGTTTATGGAAGGTAAAATGATAACATTTCTGCTAATCTAGTAGCAGGCAGGAGCACAGTCCTGCAGCACTCACCTGTTTTGAAATTCAGCGTTTCTCTCCTCAGTCCTGTTCCTACCTTATTTTCCACCATCAGTACCAGCTTCCTTTTCACTTCACACAAATATCATGGTATCCTTTCCACTGTGATTTTGCACTCCTATCACTGAATAACTAAAGACCTAATACATCAGTTGCTATCACCCAGACCACCATGTCCATCTAGGTGATATTTTCTAAATTTTGTCTTAGTTTCTCTGTGGTATTTTCCAGATCTCCTTTCAAAATATCCATTTTTATGCAGCATATGCGTCCTAAAATATTTTTACCAGTGGTGTTTAGAGGGGAAAAAAAAAAAGCGAACAACCCTACACAAACTAATAGCCCCTCACATGTTTGTCTTTTGACATGTTTATCTATGTAACAGGATTATGTAAAATATTTATGAGCAAGAAATGTTACAACTAGATACATCCTAAGCAGCATCTGTAATTCCTGAATGCTTAAAGCCTGAAGCAATTTATGGACCTCTATTGTGTGTGCAGGAAATGGAATGAAATCTGGCACTTGTTGCTAGGCAAAGTGTGCCTCCTGACATAGCACTTAAAAGTAATCTGCAAAGATCTTGCAGTTTAAGTAGTAGGAATGCTAAATTGCTTCCAACGCAGTTTGCCTGTGATGTATTTCTAAAATGAATGTAAACTTCTTTTCCTAACCAATAATTTATGCCCACAAAATGTAAACCCCGTTGCTCCTGTAGGCTGTCAGCTACATGTGGGGAAAAAATAAACATTTGGGGGTTGGCTTTTTACTGGAATGTTCTGAGCACCTCTGAAGACCACTGATTTTAGTAGGAATTAACAAAGCCCACAACTGCTCTCTAATGCGCACAATTTGGCTTTTGAAAATTGCATCCATATTCAAGGGGTATGACACTGGGAGGAAAGGAATTTAGGTAGCATTTTGGGTAGGTTCTGTGTTTGCTTCTGCTCTGTTACGTGTTGTGGACACTGAAGTGAAAGGGAAAGGATTATGGTTTCTGAGGACTGGGAGAGATCACAGGAAGACATCCTTCAGGGTATTTCTGAAATAACACAAACAAACCAGCAAGTAGTCATTCTAGATTAGAGAAAATGGTGTTTGAATATCATATGTGCATTGGGTGGGCTGTGTAGAAGCAATTAGAAATGTGTGTGGTGAGGTATATGTTCTGTCTGTCTGATCTTAAAGCCCTTCCAAAATTTAAAAAAGTATCCACTGTTTAATTTGGATTAAACCAAGCAGTGAAAGAGAGACACCTCTTTCAAGAATGTCACACTTTATTACATATACCTTTACTTTAAGATGTTTGTACCAGAGAATGTTTGACTAATTAATTTGTATTCAGTTAAAGAATAAAAATTCCTTTATTCCACCATGATCTAACTCAGTTTTCTTTCATGGACTGCTATATTGTAGGTATCTACCAGTTGTATAAATTGTGCAGCTTTGATTGACAACTGTAATATAAATGAGATTCTGCTTTGCTCAATGATTGTCATTCAAACATTCATTTCAGGGAACATGAATTTGAACTAATGGCAAGAAAATTAAACAGTTCATCTATTGATTTCTTAATTCCTATTATAAAGGCATTTCCCTTAGGGAAGCTGCATTTTGCTCTGGAATATCTTCTGCAAGTCCAGAACTGATTCTCGATGTGATCACATCTCATCTCATCCTTTTGATTAACAAGGTTGACTCTTTCTGGCAAGCTGGGGTTTTTATGCTATTTTCTTCTTCTTCTTTGCATTTTCTCCCCCATGTCACTGCTTTCTTCTTCTTACTTTCACTTCCTTTTCCATTTGGAATATTGTCTAGGGATAGGGCTGGGCTGGCCACTAGACAAGTGACAGATGCTTGGTTACTAACCCCTCTCCTTTCCCAAAGGGAAAAAGAAAGGGGATAAGGGAAAGAGACTCATGGATAGCAAAAGAAAACTAAAACAGCTTTAATGAGAATATTAAAATGGAATATATACAAACATATACAAAACCAATATGAAACCTAACCTCCTGTCACCAGTGATGCTGTGGAGAAGGCGCTGGGGAAGTCCCAGACTGGACTCGGTGGCAGAGTGGAACCAGATTCTGGAACTGGATTCAGGAACACACGGATTGGCATTGAAGGCAGAATGGACAGAGACCTCCATTGAAAAAGAGAGCTTAAGCAAGTATACAAGATTTAGCAGTGACCTTGATCTTTATAGGAACAAGTTTAATTAAGAGACTTTCTGCACACTCATCCATGGTAGTAACAGTAAGCATCAAGCATTATCACTTCTAGAAGCAGACACTGTCTGCAAATATACTCCATTAACTTCAGAAAGTGCAGTTAGTTAGGAGACTGAGCTGAAAAGTAAAATCACAGAACAGAATTAGTTTCGTTCTAACTCAAACCAGGACAAGTACATATTTTAACAATTGTCTGTGTTCTTTCACTTTCCCGTTTTATTTTCTTACCTTTGTTTGTTCTGAATGCTTTCTGCAGTCCTGTGGTTTTGTTCCCTGTGCTCCTCATTGTATCCCAGTCTTTTGTATTCATCTGTGCCTACCTCTTTTTCTTTCCTCAGTTTCTTTGTTCACTCCCTGAAACTCTGTCATTTCTTCTTTTTTTTTTTCTGGTTCCTTACACATGCTGTATTTAATGCTGTCCTCTAACTGCCCATACAGCCACAATCCTTACGCGCTTAAAGCAGCTCTGACATTTTTACCCAGTTCCTCTCCCCTCTCCAATACTATGCATTCCCCTTTCAGACTGTACTTTTTTTTTTTCCTATGGGTAGAATTGACTGAGGATATTTATGTAAGTAGAAATATGTTCCACTTAGTACTGTTTGCAAAGTAGTTGTGTTTATCTGTCATTCACTTACATTTGGTCTAAACCAGTGTAGTCAGTATGATTATTCATATTAATAAGTTTCAGTGTGTTGGCATGAATTTGTTGACCTTGTTTAATCTATCTTTCAAATTATTCTACTTCTTAGAACAAGTAACAAATCCATAATAAGCAGACATTATTAATTTCTGTGACAATTGATTTTCTACAGAGTATGAAAGCTAGTCAGGGTTACACATGAGAAAAACTTTGGGAAATGAAGCTCTGCTGACAAAAGGGGGAACAAAGGAACTTGGGAATGGTTTTTATCTTGCTAGGCACTATTTCAACAACCATTAATTATTATTATTATGTTCTGTGACTCTAGTTTTTGGGTTTTTTTCCTTTAAAATTGTTAATGACCATTTAATTCGCTGACTAGCCAACGTCTTGCTGTAACTAGGTGGGTTTGTGATTGTCATGCTTGAGAAGGGATGAATAACCAGCATGAATAAAAGAATTAACAGTGCAATACACATTGTATTAGAGTTCCTATTAGTGTTTCTTAGTCAGAAGCAGAAATACCTTGGTTTTATCCTTGATCTCTGAACTTTCCCTACTGTCTCCTTTTAGTTTCTCTAGACAGTCCGCCTGCACCTTCCCCCTTAAAATGTTTTTTAAGTCTACAACTAAGAAAAGTCCTAGGGAAAAAAAACCAACAAAAAACACCACCACACCTCTTCTATTATCAAGCCAGCTTGGTGAAACTTATTTAACACTTTGATTCCTTTTTTTCTACTGTCTTCTTTAAAAGTTTCATCTTCATCTCAAACTCAGAAGAACAATAATCATCTTGCTTACTGAATCCCTAATTTAAGATAAGGATGTCTTTTATTCTTCATTTTTCATTCATTGCCACCAAAGTTCTTAGGAATTTTCTCTTTTGAAAGCTGTCAGAGAACCTATCTTTTTGTCTGTGCATGTGAAAGATTTGTTAAGAAAAGCTACCAACCATCCTTTGTTAGAACAGCCTTCCTTCCTGCTGCCATGATTGAGCTTTTGAAGACCATCTGATAGTTTCATTAGATAAGAGGACTTCTGTGTCATGAGCAGAATGATTAGACTTGAGACTGAAGCCAGACATGTGAAAATCAATGTGAGTTTTGCCATTGATTCCAGCAGGCCGGACTCTTTTGTTTCCTTCTCTGCTTAAAGGATTTATTCCTTATGTTCTCTTCCATTCTTTCCAGGCTACCTAATCTAGAAAGGAAGAGCACAGTGTAGGGACAAGACCGCTGACTTACATGATCTGAGTGTAAAGCAGAGCCTGTGTCACTCCGCAGTATAAATACCTTGGGAACGTTAGCTAAACTCACTTGTCTTACATGTTTTCCAGTACATTTTATTCCCTATCTGTAAAGCATGGGTAATGTTTTTTTCCCTCACAATTTTGGGGCATTGTGAATGTAAATGGCCATACAAACACCTAATAATAGATTGTGATATGCTAAGATGATATGGCAATAGGACTATATAAATATCTGAAATGAAAATCATTCAGGAGTCCACTTGAAATTATTCACTTTGAGAAGAACTTTGAGATAATTTTTACCCATGCTTCATACTTTGTCAGGAATGGAAAATGTTGTTCAATTGTTGGGATTGATTTATATTTTTTTCTAAATTCATTTCTTATCAGCACTACATTTAAATGTGCATCAAGGAGAATAACAACATAAAGGGACTGATTAGTTCAATTATACCACCCACACCTAGAAATAATCTTTTTACACTAGCAATCTGAAACAATGTTTTTAAAGCAAATAAAACAATATGTTCACCTTTTATCCATTATGTTCTTCTAGTTTTAGAGATTTCTCTGATTTATTCCAAGCCAAAGAATAAAAATAGAGTTCATTTCAGTTTGCCATGAATTGCAGTCTTTGGTATTTTAAAGATGTATAATACTGTGCTGATTACTCTTTGTTTAAAAGGATGGTAATCTGTGCATACTATCGCAGTTGGAGCCCTGTTCCCACCTGCCAACTATTTTCTCACTGCGTCTCTGGGCAAGTAGCTTTTCATTTTCTTCTTTATCTGAGGAAATAATAAATAATCATAAATAATCATAAATAATATGATAATGCCTACTCTGCAAAAACTGTACATTACACTGCCTCTCCCGAAGTTGTTTGACCGTGTCTTTTACAGAAAGGTCTGAGTATATTAACTCACCCAGTTTTGGTGATGTACCTGAGGTGCCTAAGTTAAGAGCCTGTCTTGCTAAAATGCTTACACTGGTTTTCAGACTCTGCCGTGCAGATCTGTGAGCAGCCATGAACTATCAGTAAAGTTTTTACAAAAGGCAATTGAAGAAATCAGGCATTCAGCTGTATGTAGTCAAGAAAATAGATGAGTTTTCTGAAAAGATATCATGTTAGCTGGAAAAAGTCTAGGGGATATGTAAAGAAAGAATAATGTATATCCTGATATAGTCTTTTTTTGTTGTCCCGGAAATAAGCAGCCTACTTAAAATATGAATCAAACCAAGACACTTGCTGGAGTCACTTATCCCTCTCCCTTCCACAAGCTTAGGGTGATCCAGATTTTAACTTAACCAAGGAAATCAAGTGCATTCTTTTCCATAGGACGAATTGAAGGGCCTTGTAAGAATTAATAGTATTCAGATATCAGGCTAATCTAAACTGCTTTCATAATCCTCTCTAAATGAATATCTGGAAAAAAAAGAAAGTAGTTTTGCGGTTTTGTTTTTTTTTATCCTCTCCCCATCCTTCTCTCTGTATTACTTTTTTTGCAAAGAAGGTTCAAGGATTTGTTAAGAATTCCTGTTTTGAACAGCTTATTTCTTCACAAATGCTTCAGTTCTTCCACATGCCGAGCCCTCCTTCTGACTTAGTTAAGTCACTGGATTTAGAACATTTTCAGAAGTCAGGATGCTGCAACTTCAGCACTGACCTTTCTTGAAGACTAACTGCAATTGCAAGGTATTTTAACCTTCTGTCTCTGTTTCCCAATATACCACAGAGCAAAAATTTCCCAAATACCATACAGCATGTTTTGGAAAGTGAAGTCTATTTTAATTTCACCATGGAGCCAGTTCAGGACTTGGTAAATTGGCAAGGCTGTACTTTGGGAGACTGTAATAACAACAGAAGTGCTTCAGGAGGTTTGGCTGCACTGTAGAAGAAACTATTAACCTGAGGCATGTTCAAGGAAATGGGACCCATCTTTATTTTGCTGAACTTTAGATTCTTCTTAAAGCTTATAAGAAAACCCAGTATCTCTGAACAGGTTAAAAGTTCATAGATGTTTATCTTTTCTAAAAACATAGGGAAAAAATTAGACTATATAAAGAGATTATTAATGTTCAAAAAGCAAATGAAGAAAAACCTAATGCCTAGCAGTACAGTGGGGGAAGAATGTAGCCCCAAAAAAATTTCGAGAAGCATTTGTTTAACATTTGGCACCGTGGAAAAGAGTGGATAAGTGTGGGCACAACTTAATGTGCTCAAAATTATATTTCACTTTTGATCCATGGTCTCCATTGGGTTATGCTCCCCTTCTGTGTCCCCTGTGGTTGGATATTTTCAAAACATTCTAAAATGAGATTTTAATAATGCACCCATGTTTTCCCCCCCAGTAATGGACTACTGAAATTATATGCAATGCTCAGCTTGTTTTTAAGCATTTCTGCTGGCTAGTGCATTCTTGAATACTCTGGTTTTATACATCTCTTTCTTTTGTAATGAGCTTTCCCCATATGCTGATAAAAGTTTTGGAGTGGTTAGTGACTCCATTTCAGAGATTACTAGCTGTTATTTAAAAATTTAAATCTATGCTGTTACAAGCTATGGAACTGTTGTTTCCCATTTATATTTTCTATGTCAAGTGTGAATCTGCATTGTTTTGAAGGCAGAGGAACCAGATTTCCTAGCAGACACAAGTCTAATGGAGGCAGTTAATGAATTATATTTATGACCTTTGCTTAGGGGTTCATAAGTTACTAGGGAACTTTCCTGTTTAACCCACAAAAGGTTTTTGTTTTAAATATGAGGAAACTCATTAACTTTGTTTATGCTTTCTTGTTGAGATGCTGCTGTGAAAAGCACACACACAAAGAATTTATTTTAAACTAAGCTTTTTAACAAAAGCTGTATGAAGAATGTGCAAGTACATCCCTGAATTTTCTACATATGTAAAACCACCATTAAATAGAAATGTTATCCATTCCAGTTTAACTATACTGATAATGACGTTATGGAGAAATTTGTTTTGTAAAGCATGCACATAAATTTGGACAACTAATATTAAAAATTAATCTGTCATTAATAGGTAACATTGAACGTAATTATTCCAGATAAGAAAAACATCCTTGGATCACCAGTCAGTCATTCCTCAAGCACAATTACTGAGCAATGACAACTTCATAATGCTACTAAATTTTGCTTAAGTGTAGTCATTGTGGGAGGTTTGTAGTAATTTTATGAGTATGTATCTGCTTTTCTCCCCTCCAGTTCACTATGCAAAGGAGATGTAGTATAAATCTTTTAGCTTCTGACTCAATAGTGACTACACAGTCATCAAAGAGGCCTTGTACAGTGCCTTGGCTTAAATTAGATGTAGGTTCTCCTGTGTGCAGCTCATGTTCAGATTGTTCTAGGCTTGTCGTTTTAACCTTTTGGACATTAGATTTGTCATTCTGTGAATAATATCTAAGACTCCTTTTTGTGCTCCATGGATCTGTCTTACACTGGTAACTTGTTCCATGTAATATTTGTGTAACTGGCATGTCTTCTGTGAGCTCATTTGTCCAGCTGCTAACCAGATACTATAGGAGGTCTGATTTGTTTTGGTGAATGCTACACTGAATTGTAACACATCTGTGCTAGAGTTAGTTATGAATCCCAGTAATAAAGGCACTCAAACTCCATAAGATACTGTTTAAAATACATTTTACTGGAGATAACACTAGAAGGAAAAAGGGGATAGCACAGATAATCTTACATCTCTTCACATTCTGGCAACTTTGGTGTGCAGCATCAGATGGTCTCCAACCATCTGTTACAGGATTTTCTTAGAACAAAATATTATGAGTTATTTTGACTGTCAAGAAAAAGCATATTTACATGAGAAGTTTAAAACAAATTAAGACAAATTTTATTTTCTAATCAATGTTTCTCTCCGTTGTTTAAAACAAAGTCAAAGACACAGGTACCATCCTCGCCAGCCATCGTGTGTGAGCCTAGCCACATATTTCATATGTATTAAATCAAATGTTACTACTAGTAATCTAAGATCACCCAGTCCCTAAAGCAAAGTTTGTGGTGTCAATCTGTGCACTATTTAGTCTGTAGTACCAGCTGCATTAATTTTGAGTAAGGGATGTGTGTTAACATTACTTTATCCCTAAATGACTTTCTTGTTTCGTTTTTGGTTTGTGTGATCATTTTTAATTATTATTATTTTTGTTTGGGTTCTGTTTGTTGATTTGGTTTTTTTAATTGTTGTTGGTTTTGTTTGTTTTGTTTTGCTTTTTGGTTGGTTTGGTTTGGTTTTTTTGAGCTTTCCCCGAATTGTTTTTCCAAGTGCTTTTTGACAGATTTTTTTTTTTTTTAAAGCTAACCACCTAGTGTAAGATTATCAGGTCAATACTGTAGATAATCTGAGACTGGAAGCATTAGGTGTCCTTGCCTGTCTTGGGACTGAGATCCAAAGCTGGAAACCTTGAGAGCTCCTATATAAACACAGCTTCCAAGGTCTCCAGACTTAATGGCAGACAGCTGAAAAGGTGAAACCGTAGAGGCCCTCTGGTTTTCACAGGTTACTTTCTTGTGCCCATGGGAGTCTAGAAGTCCTTCGATGGTTTGGCTAAATCAAATAGCTGCTGGGCAGGCTTTTGGAGGCACAGTTAATAAATACATGTGCTACTATTTTGAAAATAAAAACCCTGCTGCATTTGTGTTGGGTTTTTTTTGCAGGGGGGATGGTGGTGGTGAAGCCAAATGTAAACTGTGTAGTCTCATGGAGGCTCAGGTGTTCTCCTTCAGTAAGTTTTGGATCAGTATGTTTGGGTCCATGGAGACCAAAGGTCATGTGCAGCCACAGACACAAAGGGTATCTGGGCCGGCATTTGTCAGTGAACCCAGACCACACACCCAAGCAACTCAGATTGAGGAAATGAGGTTTATTTAACTCAGTTATTTCATCTCTTGAGCACAGTACCATAAATATGAACCTGCTGGATTTGTAAATCTTTCTTTCCCACAAGAATGTCGTTTTTAGAGTGTTTACAACTATTAGTGTCTACACTGCTAAATATGTGAAGCTTCTTTATATTTTTTGCCTTCTCTACAAGTTATTTAATGGAAAGGAATTGTTAATGTTTCAGGTATAACTTTCATATGTGCAGTATCCGTACAAAAGTCTACACTGGAAAAGTAACATACAGAAAAATGGTTGTCTTGAGAAGTCAAAGAATACTTACTCTATTAAAAGATCTTCCTACTTAAAAGTTGATTTTTGTTCTTAACAAAATGAGAAACCATTTGGTTAAAAATAAGTAAGAAATCTTTCATAGAACCATTGAATTATTAACAGAAACCTTGACTCTAGACTGTTTTGATGGATAAAACTAATTTATCTCTGTCTCCCTGAGATATTTATATCATCTGTCTAAACAGCATGAATCACATTTAAAATTATATCAACTTGTGCCACCTCGGGGGTAACAAACTGGAGCTGATTCAACTGAGTGTTTCTTTCCTTCATTTTAATCATTCACAATATCTAATTAATTTTTATTACAATTTAGTCTGGTTACTTTACAGGAATTTTGAATTCATAGCCAAGAGGGGGATAAAGGAAATGCCACTAAGTAGCAGTATCATTTTTTTCTCATGTATTTTATATGTTTTAGTACAGGTAGAAGAAATACACATATTGTCTTTGATTTCTGAAGTATGTATATGTATGCATAGACACAAGTTTATTTATACTAATCATGCATGCACAGTCATAAAACACAAAGCATTTTATATCTATAAATGTGGATTTTATATACTCTTCAAGTGTCAAGCTATGAAAGACATTTTGGTCTCAGAGCACAGTTCAGTACCTAAAAGTGATAAAACCATGTATTACCCTTCTCATGTTTTAGAAATGGAAACAATGAAATTTGAGTAGCAACATTTTGGAAAATTTCATGCCTTGCACATCGTTGTTTTCTAAACAATGACCAAAAAAGATTTCAGAATTTGCTGTTAAATGAACTTCCAAAATTTTTTTCTTAAGTCGATTGAAACTTTCTGATTTTAAAAAAAAGAAAGATTCCCTCTCATACTGTTTTAATACATGGTTCCAAAAAAAAAAAAAAAATTGTTCTAGTGACTTACTTGACGTTTAAGCAGAAGCAGGATGGAGATATAGAAAGGGCTACACAACTGGCACACAGAGTTGTGTGCAGAGAAAATTCTAGTGCATAGGAGACAATCTCACCTACATCTCTTTCTTGCTGTGACTCATCTTCAGTACTTCATAGAACAGTGAGACAGAGGAAAAAATAATTACAAAATGAAACTGAGTAATAGACTATGTAAAAGGGCAAAAATAATTCCTGGCCTCTTTCAGAAACTGTTCTGAAGTTATGAAATACAGGATTTACAGTAGTATACATTAAAAAAAACCCACCCTGTGACCAGCATGGGCATTTAAAGTCTTTTATAAGTATTACTGTAATTTAAATTCTAATCTTAGCAGTGGAATTGCAGTTGACACTAAGTGTAGTTTTAAATTTCAAGACTAAGTAAAATCATCCATGATGACCAGTTTGGACAGAAAAAGATAACTGTAGACTCAGTAATGAAGAGTATGCTCTTCCCCCCACCACAGCCTGCAATTTGAAGATATTAAGTAAAAGTTTTAATTCTGTAAATGAAGTGTCATGCTTTTATCTTCCTGAAATATTTTTCTACCAATATTGTTTAATTAATTTGTATGTCTAAAATACCTTCTAGATATCAACTTTTTAAAAATTATTATTTTAATTTCAGTTTAATTTAGCAGTCTAGTGTTAAAGATACTGATTTTAAAGCATAAAGAGTTTAAAGTGTTGTTTCAGCCAATCCACAGTTTCTATTAACATAATAAATAACAGTTTTAAACTGAGAGCACATTACTTGCACATTATATATGATGCTGATGCAAACTTGAAGTGTTTTCTTAAAATATTCTTTTGCAAATGCTAATTTTTCATCTCCAAATTTAGCAATAATACTTTAAAATCAACTTATTTGCACAACTTGTATTGGGATATGATTAAAGGATTTAAAAACTACTCTTTTCACATTGACTCAGGTGATGGAGACCACACCGAAGTCTTAAGTTCCTTATGTCAACGTGAAAGAAAGGCATTACTGTAAATATTGCAGTGTGTACAATAGAAATATTTGCTATATATAGTTGATATATAATCTGAAAATTAAGGAACATCAACATTCATGCCCTCACACACACCTCTGGCATATTGTTATACTTTAATGAGGGTTCTGTCTGATTTTATCTTTTTATAACTGTATATTAAAATATTATGCTAAGCAGTCCCTGCAACATGTGAGATAATGAGTGCAATACAGTTTTTTTCCTCTTGCTTTATCTACTGAAGGGCTTTTCCTTAAGAATCATATAGATGTTTGGTTTGTTTTTATCAGTACTTCTGTTGTACTTAGGATTTAACAAGATTTAAAATGTTTTTGTTGTTAAGGTGTGTCCAGTAATAACTAAATCAAGATGATTTGTCACTGCTTTATGTTTTAACTCTGAAAATCCATATCAGATGGACTTAAGTCTAAAGGAGCAGCAGGAATCCAATCATTAAAGAGAGATGAAAGGCAAACTGTGTCACAGACACTCTGTGCTCTTGTCACAGCAACTCAGTCACTCTCTCAGGCTTCCCAAAGGCCAGTACTGAATGTTTGAATCTGTTTGAATTCTGGGCTATTTCAACATCTGGACATCCTAAATAAAACCAGATAAATTAACTTAATGTAAGAACATCTAAGTTTTTTGTTTGTTTGTTTGTTTTTTCATTTTTAATAGCCTTTTGAGAATTAACTAAAGTTAAGTTTCTTTTCACCCCTAAAGACCTTTGGGCTTACTGTGTTGCTTTGAAAGTCTCTGATACAGTTCGTAACAGGGCTGTGGTTTGTTGATAAGTGGCAAAATTGGCTTGAAATGTTTTACCATCTTTAGGCAACTGTTTTCCTTCAATTTTCACCCTGCTTTTTTTGGGAGTTGTTTTTCAATTCAAACCAGTCCCCATAACCAATCTATAGTTTATCCTCATAATGTCAGCACAGGGAGAGATACAAGTGATTGGGATGTGGAGGAGGAGACAATATTTCTGTGAAAACCCTACCATTGCCAAATCTAATTTCAACAGGGGCAGAGTCCCTAGGTTATACTGCAAAGGTTTGGAAGACATCTGTCTTTCATGGGAGGTAACGCAAACATTAGCAACCGAGATCCCAGCCTTACAGAGAGATTCATTTCAAGCATACTGCCATAAGAAAAAAAGTAAGGATACCAACTCTTTTTTTCAGATACCTCAAGTTTTTCAGAAACTGCAACTCCAACTATTCTGAAACAAAGAGACTCAGAGGTACACTACAGCTGAATGCAGGGCATAGTTATTGATAATCTCAAATGCAGCTATATAGAATAGGTCATTTTGCTAACCTGAAATATTTTCACTAGTTTTACACTGGTGTAAAGTAGAAGAATCAGCTTCACTACATCAGAGAATGTCATACAGTTGGAAAGAACTATTAAAAACGTCTTCATTGTGCTGATCTTGGTTCAAAGTGCAAAACAATGTTTTAATTTATTACTTTCCTAAAATTTTTAACTCTAACAACTCAATTATACTTTCTGTCTAACATCCCTTTTTAAAGTGGGAATCCATAACAACAGGTTCTTCATATTTTTTCACCTATTTCATGAAGCATTTTTTAGATTTGAAAAGCACTTCATGAATCACTCAGTGGTTGCTAAAAAAGAATACTAATGAACCCAATTCAATTATCATGCCAGCTGCAGATTTCCTTCTGATGGCTGACTTCATGCTATAGAGAGTAATCCTTATGCTAAACCTCACCTGCCCGTAGGAAATTGATTCCATTACAATTTTAAAACGAGAACTGCCCTAGATTGTGTTCTTACATAGAATAATTGGGCATTAGTTATCAAAAATAAGTGACAGCAAGGACATCTGAGCATATTCTAATGTCTGGTCAAACAGCTTGGACCTTTGTACTCCATTAAGAGACTTGTAGTGAGAGTTACTGTGCTATAACTAAAGCTATAAACCATATAAACAGGTTATCTGCCAAAGGCAGTACCTCCAAAAGTGTCGGCCTAATGAACCAAGGATTTATTTAAGAGCTTGGTATTTGCAGTTTGACAAGCAAATAATTATGGTTTTGAAATTGGCCCTAAACAGGCAGTGCTCTTTTCATCTTAATGAGAGAAAGGGTGAATGCAATTTCAAAGATACCACGTTTCATTGCTGGGGTTATTTTGTTTGTTTGTTTGTTTGTTTTTTAAAATATCTCTAATCACACATAATGTCTGAAAGCTCTCGAATGCCAGGAAATGTGTTCTTACAAAAATTCTATTACAAAGTTAATTATCTTTGTTGGCTTTATAAAGAAGAGAAATTAATCTCATCTTTTGGAGCCCTGGTGATGTTGTCACATGACAGAGGTCATCCAGAAAATGAAAGATCAAGGACTTGAACACAGTCACCTTTCTTTCAGTTTGAGGTCTTAACCTCAAGGTCAATCTTTCCTTAATCTTTCTCTTCTGCTAGGTGTTTCTAACACCACAGGCCTGAGTCACTCTGCAGAAGTGCCTGTCATGGTGGATTGCAGATAGATCCCAGTGAAATCAAACTTCCAAACTGGTGCCTTGAGTATGTACAGTTCACATGTGGGTTTAGAACTTTTTGGCAGAGATTTTATCTTTCTGTCTTTGCTCTTAGACCTACAGACATGCAAACATGTAGTAGAAAAACAATTTTGGAATGAGGTTAAGAGTCTTGGGGCAAAAGCATGTTATCAGAGCCCAACAATTGTGGTGTAAATTCTCATCTTTCAGCTGAGATGTTCTAATTCCTAGCCTATTGCAGCTTTGCAAGTGGTTAAAATTCTAACGGTATTTTCCCTGGAAAACTTGACTCACTCTTCTGAGGTTTGAGATCTAACAGTAATTTTCCAACATAGACTGGACACATGTCCATTTTATATACATTGTCTGTAGCATTTCAAGTGCAGGATCGCTACCATTTTCTGTCCCTGCTGATATCTACCCTGTCTTCAATGGGTACACCTCAAACTCTTTTCATCTAAAGACTTAGTTACACCATCTTCCGAGGGCTAATGTGATTATATACTTAGGCTCTTCCTGTGTCCAACTGGGGAAGCCTTAGCCTATGGCATCCTTTCCTTTTCCCTGGTGTGTGACCCTGTGTACCAGTAATATCTCTTTTGGACCTAATGTTGTTTTCTCCTCTTAAACCAAGTTGTGATTCTTTTATACTTCCAGAGTACCTTATCCAAAATATTTTTTTTTCCTAAGTGGCATTGTATCCAATATGTATGATATCAGCTAGATTTCCAGTGTTCCTTTTCTTAAAATATCAATTATCTTATAAAGAGAGATGCCAGATTAATTTGGCAGAATGATAAGTCTATTTTGGGATAAAGCTGTTATTCATTATATTTCATTTTTCACTACCTCACTGTCTCTAGCTATGCAATACTTCATAACTGCTTTCAAACCTTTGCCCAACTCAGAGGTTGGAGCCACTTGTTTTTACGTTGCCTGGATCATTTGTATCCTTTTTTCTTAAAAGAAAAATGAGTTAGTTGTTGTTATTGTTGTTGTTGTTGTTTTGTTTTGTTTTTTTAGTTTTCAGACATTTGATTGCCAGCCTTACAAATTAATAAAGAGTCTTTGTTATTAAACTGGTCTTTAATGTGCAAGTACTGTAAGAACTCACGAGTAGAGATTATGGGGTCTTGCCCTTCCGGTCTAGACACCTCCTTTAAAACATTTTTTATGTCTTTGTTTTGTTCTCATTGTAGATGAGTAATTTTCATATCCACAGTCTGTACCATTAGGCACATTGCATTTGCTACTGTAGTCAACATCCCCATATTAATTCTGTTTTGAACTGCCTGTAAATTATCTTTAATCTTAACTGCTTTTTGCTACTTAGTGAAGCCACCTTTTTTCCTGTTTTCTTTTTATTTGGATGATGAAAGCACATTTTAGTACTTGCAGTTTTTCAGGATCTGACCCTGCCTAGCATTTTCTCTTCTTACTTTCTCCATATATTTTCTGACATCTGACAGTTTTCCTTGCATATTAGTTTCATTTTTATCCCTACAAGCTTTCTGCACACTCCAGATATACTTTCTGAGGTGACTTCTCATCTAGTTAGAAATTGAACCCTTTGTTATAAAAGGTTTTTCCACATATTTCAAGCTGCATTTTTTCATAGCCCACAGCCACAGTATTTTTATTAGAAGAATTCTACCACTTTCTTGAATCTCCCTTATTTCCTTTATTTTCTGATTTTTTAAAAATTCTGGTGTTTTTTCTGTTTAGCAGTCACTCATGTTACAGATTTATTTTTTTTTTTTTAATTGGAATGAATGTGTTATCAGTTACTCTGAGATACAGCTTTCTTCACCAACTATTTAGTAAGGTCTTGTAGCTCACTTTTCTTGTGTTATGTGTCACATCCTCAGATACTTGAGCCTACACCTTATTAGTAGAATTTATTTTCTGGGAAGTTACAGTATTACCTCACAGTTTTCAAAATGATATTTTCTTTATGTACTACTTTGTAATTATTGCTTTCTAAATAATACGGGAATTTATTTACAACAAAAGGCATCCTACACAAACTTTGTCTTAAAGGAATCTAAAACTAATTAGAAACCTTTTGTACTCTAATTTTCTTACAGCTTCTCACATACCTGGTTTATAGTTCATCACATCACTATTTTTGCCATGAGGAAGACCATAAGATGGGTAGATGTGGATGTGGGAAATTAGCAAGAAAAGGATTACTTTGTCAAACTGACTTCAAGATCTACTGCATCACCTCTGTGGCAGGGAAGATACAATGAGTTACACAATCTACTGCAGGCAGTTTTATGTCCTCCTACACTTCAGTAGAGTCCTCTCACCCAAATATTTGGGCAGAACCTTGCCACAACTTTACAGCAATATTATTCAAAATAATAAATATAATAAAAATAAAAAGAATATCTAGTTAGCAAAACTGGGATATCTTAAGAGGGTAGTCGTGTTGAAAATCATTAATACAAACTTCCAAATTAATATTGGCTAAATTCCTTATAGTTGCTTTCATTTGCATTCAAGGCATCTTCCATTATTTCTCTCATTTTAATTAAGTTCATATTTTTGTATTTTTTTGTTAAAGCTAAGAAACTGCTCTGTATAACTACTCTTATTGTAGTCTTTTATTAATTTTCTTTAAACAGGCTGTATGAATTGTGAGTGATACTTTTTATTTTTTCCTTTATGCACCATATGTTAGATTAGTGCATTTCTAATCAAGAGATGTTAGTGCTGCTGGACCATCAGTACTAACCAGCAGTGGCTTCTGCCTTACTCTATCATTTGGACATGAGAATGAAAAAAACAGTTCTTTTATTACAGCACCTTTTCTCCACCACCAGACAATAAACTGTAAAATCACAAGAGTACCCTAACGTGAAGAATGAAAAGTCATTGTGACAAGTAATCCTTGAAAGGAAGAAAAATATTGGGAGATGGATCTGCTTTAGTTTTTTAAGCAACATTAGGACATATCAGTATTTTCTGGAATGGCTTATGCTGTCACCAGTTAGTGAAGTAATCACAAAAGTAGGGTTTTTATTATATATTTTATTTTTTCCTTTTTTTTTTTTTTTTTGGCCTTTTCTAACAGAGATATTCATCAGATTTTAAGGTGGCAACACCTGTTTTATAACGAACTAACATGATTCTCTCATATGCTTTTTAACTCTTTTTTTTTTTCAAGTATTGAACTGTATCTTGTAATAGGACCATCTTGAAGGCAAACAAAATTTTATTGAGCAACTAAAGATGATATTTCTTTCCTATTAAAAAAATTATTAATACAATACTTATTTAAATTCCTTCATATTGTTAGAAGGCCAGGCTTGTATTTTCAGGTAGTTGACTCTAACTGCAGGCAACAAATCCATTTAAAATAGACTACAATAAGACTCCATTTTTGAGATGTAGCTGTTGGAATGGATCAACTTCTTCAATCAGATACATACTCAAATGGTATTTATCTTACAATTGAATATTCTAGTTTAAAAACTTTCATAGAATCATAGAATGTTGGGGGTTGGACTGGACTTCTAGAGATCATCAAGCCCAACTCCCCTGACAAAGCAGGATCACCTAGGGCATGTCACAGAGTAACACATCCAGATGGGCTTTGCAAGTCTCTGGAGAAGGAGA